>CM023486.1:49927264-50242264 GCA_013339685.2 Hyalomma asiaticum
TGTGTACGAAAGTTTCTATGGCACAACAGGACTGCATGACGAACATAAATGACAGGTCATAACATGAAAATCATGACATGCATGTCATGAGCGGCATGATTTACATGCCACGGTCTTGGTGCTCCCCTGGCCGTTTCGTTAATGGGATGTATGCCAAAATTGGTATGGCACAACACGACTGCATGACGAATATAAATGACAGGTCATAACATGAAAATCATGACATGCATGTCATTAGTGGCATGGTTTACATGCCACAGTCTTGGTGCTCTTGTGGCCGTTTCGTTAACTTCATATGTACCAAAATCGGTATAGCGAGACAACAATGCAGATCCATTTTACGTTCCTGATGCATTTCCTTGATTCCCACTGCACGTGGGATCTGCCATTTTTTCTTTCCTACGAAGTTCATTTGCGAGTGGCGTCCGTGTTGTTTCCTTCGCCTGCAAGTGTCCGTGTGTTTGTGTGCGCCAAATTCCTTCACAATGAACTTTACACCATCCTCGATTGCCGTCATCGATAGGGTAAAGATGAATCACTGTGTGCAACTCAATATTTTTCTAAGACCAAGCAAATAAAAAGACTCCGCCGTGCCGCTCATCTACAAGTGCATAAGCTTTACCATAGGTTCGACGTGTCAGAAGATTGCAATGAAATCACTTTCGAATAGTACAACGTCAGAGTGCCCACAGCTGCAGGCGCAGGCTGTTCCAAAATTAAGGCGGAACTCCGAATTCACTACAATGAACTGCGAGTTTTCCTCCTAGCCTGAGAAAGCATGTGCGTCAACAGACTTGGCTCGTGGCAGTAGTCCAAGAACAACCGGTAGGCTTGTCTACGACGTTCGTGTCGGAAACGTCCGCGCGGAGGCATTTTGATTAATGATTCTATTTTGCTTAAGAGATGTTGCCCCTTTTAAAGATTTCCGACTGCTATTTTTCACTACAAGCTAGTGCAACGAATCACATTTATGTAAAAAAAGTACACAAAGTCACACCCAGAGCCGGTTCGTATAATTCGCTCAAGCCGCAAAGAATCAAGATGACACAAACGCAGCCTAGTCGCATGAAACTAACACTACGTTATACATAAATTGTTCTCGCACGGTGGTTGCGAAGACGGGCATGATCACTGAATAATTTATGGGGCGCGAAATTTATGCAGCACGGCGTAATGAAAGGGGAAGGGGGTAACGTGAATTAGGTCAAATGAGCTCTGCACAAACCGCATAACTCATTTAACGTGCATCTAAATCTGTTCTTGCATTAAGCGGCCGAGAAATCAGCCTGCGTGCTTGAGCTTCACAGCGCGGCAGGAAAATTAACTGCTAATTAGTGGCTATGGCTCTGCGGGTTATGCGTGCATCATTGAGTCCAAGGCATTTCACGAGCAGGTTCACAGGGATGCGTAGTGCTCTCAAAGTAAAGAAGGGGTTAAGGAGGGGAGGGGGGGGGGGGGGATGTCGATGGTTTACTGCAGCGCGCCCTCCTGTTCAGAACACGTCGTTTCAGTGAAAGCGCAGTGCAATGTATGTATTGATCGGTGTTAACGAAAATGTGTCCAAAATCTTATAAATATAAAAAAGGAGATATTCCTGCACTTTTCGAGTAATTGCTTTGATAATTGCGGCACGCACTGTTCCAGCAGTAGTACTGACGTCCTGAACAACAATTACACAAATTAGACTAATTAATTTTTAAACCAACACAGCTAGGTGATCAAGCCAAATTTAGCGAATGCAAGTCATTTACACAGGGAATCCATATCTGTTGTGATATCTTCAAAAGGGCAACGCTGGCAATTTCTATAGATCACTCAAATTTCTCTAACTGCGCCTAAGAAATCGAAACTGAATGAAGAAAGAAATAGCGCAGCTGCGTGTATACCTTTGGTAGAGGCGTGAGTGACATATTATGTTCGCCTCGCATTGCCGAGAGACGATGAGCAAGCACCCTTATCAGCAAGCGATCTTTCGTTTCGTTGCCGCGCCTGATCGCGCTTGTCGGACTAGGCACTCGACAGTGATGCATGCTCGTAGCTACATGGCAATGCGAAGGGAACAACTATGTCGCACATGTCACTACCGAAGGTCGCGGCAGCTGCGCTCTTTCGCCATTCAGTGTCGGTTTCCTGGGCTCAATTAGGCAAAATTTGAGCCATCTATAGAAATTACCAGCGTTGCCCTTTTGGAGATATCACGACAGATATGAATCCCCTGTGCAAATTACTTTCATTCGTCAATGTAGTTTGAACATCTGGTTGTGTTGCCTTAAAAGTTAAATAGGCTAATTTTTTACTACTGCTCAAAACAGCAATACTACTGATTGTGCATTGCGTGCCAACAATATCCCTAAAAGTGCAAAAAACATCTGTTTTTCTGTATTTAAGAGATTTTTTGGACACATTTTCTGAAATGCCCGGTCTATATGGGACAGATCTGACGCACACCCTCTTGCGATTATGGGAAACCCCCTTTGTGCGCATGCCTCTGAGGAGGAGGTCCCTTAGATGGCGTGCACTGATTGTTTGGGATTCAGTTGAGGAAACGATGCTAGTTTTCCACCACCCACATCGGGAGCACGGCTCAGCGTCATTAGAGGTTAGGGAAGTGGAACGAAAGTTTGGAAGGGGAGGAAAAAGCCGTGGCATTGACAAGATTCTAAAAAGCATGCTGAAATCCATTCGCCACAACTCTTCCTCCTCGGACAATGCTAATCCGTTTTCTTTGCTTGGTATGCCGTCCTTTAAAGCTCTCCTTAATCGGACTGTTGTACTGCGGCACTTCTGGAATCGTCAGTTTAAGCATGAATACAATGCTGCACGAACATTACGCAGAACCTCTCGCTTTGTTGTACCGTTTTTCAAAACAAGATTTGGTAAAGCTGGCAGAAAGGTGTATGTACCGGCAATTTTAATGAACTCCATGATGATTTGCTTTCCGTAACCACGAAATATGCACTAAGAAAGAAGGCAAAGTCACTATAATTTCTACAGTACTCAGATCGCCTTTTGTTGGATGCTTCGTATATTACTGGGATTATTTGCTCTAATCTTGCCGCGTATTTATCTTCCTTGTTTTACTGCCCATAGAGAGCATTTCTGTTACGTAATGGTTGTTACAATATTAATTGTATGTAATGCTCTTGCTTTTTCTGTGTTTAAGTACTGTTTAGATAAGCTATTTATCTATATTATCTTTTTTACTTGTTACATCATTAATTGTATTTAGTGTTCTGGTTTTGTCTACTGTGTTTAAATATTGTGTAAATAGGCTATTTATTTGTATTATATCTTGTTTGTATAACATAGCATACAAGCTTTTTCTATCTCTGTGTTGTCATGGATCGTCTGCTGATGTGCCGGACCTAGTCCTCCACCAAGCCTCCTGATGGCTTTGACAGGCCTGTGGTCCCTTTGTATTTTCCCCACAAGGTGACAATTATTATTGCGATAGCAATTATATGGACAGTCTCGGCTGGTTTTTGCCGTCCCCGTCGCCGCCGCCGTCATGCACCGTATATATAAGTCCCAAAGAAAAATAATTCAGATAAATGCTTCCGAAGCGCGGAATCGAACCAGCAACCTCTCGCTCCGCAGGGCGTGGCGCTAACCACTACGCCACAAAGAGCAGATCCTTCAGGGGGCTAACGCTGGCAGGACTCAGAGACGGCAGGCGCTTATAAGCGTTTGTTCATTACCAGCGAGATGGCGCGAGGAGCGCAACGGGCGCACTTAGAAGTCGTCGGCCAGCTCGCTCGCTTCTTCTAATATTTGCGCAGGGAGAACCTTGCCCTTCCGCTGTTGACTCGCGCGGTTGTCTCGTGGTGAGAGGAAGAGGGATGTTTCGAGCTTTCACCGTGATGTCCGCGCTGATGTTACGGGAGCGTACGAAAGTCACTCGAGCTCAAGGGACGCCACTAAATGAACGAACAGAAGATGAGCGCGAACTATCAAGTGTCACAGCTCGACACTTGAAGCACGCTAGTTTCCTTCGCTGCTTCGGCCGCCTTTGCAACAGGAGCGCTGTTCAAACTGAGAGTATCCATTGCGACAGCTTATTCGCGCTCGTTCGGTCTATATCTGTGCGTTCGTTTCGTGCGTGCTTCACTTGACAGTTCGCGCTCATCTTCTGTTTGTTCATTTAGCGGCATCCCCTAGCTTTGTATGTGCAGCTTTGTGACACACAACGTATAACGCCCTTCGTACCAGCACGCGCTGCCCACGGGAGGCGCTCACTTAGCAAGTGCATGTTTGCTACAATTAATATTGCTCCTGTTGTTGTTTTGTTGTTTTGTGGAGTTTAACGTCCCAAAACCAGCTCTGATTATAAGAGACGCCGTAGTGGAGGTCTCCGGAAATTTCGACCACCTGAGGTTCTTTAACGTGCACTGACAGCACAGCACACGGGCCTCGACATTTCGCCTCCATCGAAATGCAGCCGCCGCGGCCAGGATTCGATCCCGCGACCCTCGGATCAGCAGCCGAGTACCTTAGCCACTAGACCACCGTGGCGGGGCAATATTGCTCCTGAAGCTGCGAGCCTCACTTCGTACAGCATTACAGTTTCTTGCCATCGCATTCATTGCTTCGCCCTTGCGGCGAAACTGTGACTTTATTATTATTATTATTATTATTATTATTATTATTATTATTAATATTATTATTATTATTATTATTATTATTATTATTAAAGAGCACTGGGGATTCAAGTTGCTATATGCTACCAGCACGAACAATCTAGTGATGCATTGCGCTTTCAGGCTCCGCTTGTCTGTCCAACTCTAGCGACTGTAATATGTCACGGCATATGCAGTAAAACGGGGGCCAGCATTTAACCCGTTTTATACGTCTCTCTTTCATCGCGTTTTATCGCGTACTTGTCAGAAATTACCGCGGCACCGAAACGCTTATCTCAACATGACGCACATTGCGAGCTCATCGTACTGTGGCAGAGAGCTGTGGGTAGGTGGATGGAAGGGGATGTCGTTGAAGGTTTCGTAAAGAGCCTCAAACGCCCAGCTGTGGACCGGTACCCGTGTTCGCGTTTTATTTCCTCTCGCCACGTTCTGCAATCTACGGTTGCACGCCACGGCCGCTGTGTGCACAAGTCATTTCCTCTTTCGACACAAGGGATGCCACGCTATTGCGAGTGCTTTCGGCGCACGAAGTTTTAAAGATATGAGATGAACGTTGTGAGTATGTGTAACATTGTGTTCACTGGCAGCTTGGGTGTTCAATGCTGCGTTATATTGGCCAAAGTTGTACACGGAGCAATCATGCCTAAAGCAAGCAGCTGTAGGTATATATATATATATATATATATATAGCCGTTGACTGAGGGCACACATAAATCAACAGTAGATAGTTATAGCAGTGTTGCTTGTTTGGCGGTGTCGGGCATGTGGTCGTCGAGGTGTTCAGTACTGAGTGGTGAGCACGTGTGGTTTCGAGCTAAAAAACTGGCAGTAACTGGCATGCATTAGGCAGTTACTGAGATCGTGACGGAATGGGGTGGAAAATTGGGCAAGTTGGTATTGGTTTATGACCACTATTAGCAACAGAGTGCTTAACTCTTTCCCAATACCGTGGAGAAAAACGGCATCTTTAGTAGGCTACGCCAGATTATCGTTTTTTTTTTGTTTTTGTTTTTTGCTAGAAGGAAGCAGCAGCACTAAAAGCTTTGTGTAATACATTAAAGAAAAGAGGAACGAAGGTGCTTGTTCCACAAAAATATTTCATTTACGAGACCTATGTCATGATTAACATAAAAATGTCCAATTAAATATTTTACAACGAAAGTAGCACAATTTGTAATACAGCTACAAAGAAAAATAATAAAACAGAAATATAGTGCTTCTATTTCGCGTACGATAGCGCAGCGTATAGGTACGTGTGCGGCGCAGAAGCACTCGAAAGCTGTTTACAAAGCCATCGATAGCGGGCTGACAATGCTAAATGGACGTTGTAGGGAAAGAGTTGACTAAGTGTAACTTACACGACGTGGGCGCTGACTTTACACTGAAAAAAAAAAAATTCTTCCAGATCCCACGCACTGTGAGAATTGGTGTCATACGAAGCAGTCAGTGGGGAAGTTGGCTGTGACGAATCGTTAGGCATTCAGCGAAGTCTTACGAATGGGATTCAGTTCTGTGCACAAGGTCCATGAGTAGGCCTATGCTTAACATGGGCTAACCATTAAACCCGATAGCAGCGCGGCCACAGAACGGTACCTTATGGTAGGACCTAACGCGGACACTCGCGTTAGTACATAGTCTCTTTTGTCGACGAGGACTGCGGGGCTACTGTGCGCTGATGATGACGTGCATCGCGCGTTGAAGTATTCCTATGGGATCGGGCAGAGATGGACGAACCTATGCCTACAGAGAGAGCACAACTTCTGTATGGTTGATTACATTGCTAAGATAGCGCTAAAAACAAATTAGAAGAGCACTTGACGTTACACAACCACCATGATCGCAACTGCTGGTGCATTAGCCTTACATATCATATCTGCCGTGTTGGAGAAGTCGTAGCCTGGTGGATTGCGTGCTTGCTTGGGGTTCCGCGGGTTCGATGCCTGCCTGCCGCTTGGTAGTCAGTTTTTGGAATTGCGGCGCGTTTGTGGGGGCCGTGTGTTTGTTAGTCAACATGTCTCTCCCATGCTACGATGAACTACATGCGTTTCTTGTTTTTAAGTGTGTTCTAATGACATGCACTCTATTTTAGTTCGCGCGAGATTAGCATGGCCTGTGTAAAGTTCATACACCTGTGGCGCATATCTGCATACCACTGACCGAGCATTACAGGTATGAGCCATACGAAATTGCAGCATCGTTAATCGTGCCTTAAATGACGAGTATCTTATGTTAATGTTGTAGAGAGTAATCATTCATGTTCGTCATGCATTCGCACACTACCATCAAAACCTTGTGTATATGGGGTCAGCGAAATGACCAGGAGAGCACCGAGACGTACGAAGATAGATAGATAGATAGATAGATAGATAGATAGATAGATAGATAGATAGATAGATAGATAGATAGATAGATAGATAGATAGATAGATAGATAGATAGATACGCTCAAAGTCTCTGAGGTTCCCGAAGATATGCTAAAGTACTTTGAACTGCGCATTCGTATACGATGCAGTGAACAATCCACGATAAGCGCTCATCGTCAGATAAGCTGATGCGAGGTTTTCCAATGCTGTTAGCCAAGTATAGCACGATGATTTATGTCATCATCATCAGCCTGTCTACACCCACTGCAGGGCAGAGGCCTCTCCCATGGATCTCCAATTATCCCTCTCCTGTGCTAATTGGGCCCAATTTATCCCCGCAGACTTCCTGATCTCATATGCCCACTAACTTTCTACTGCCCCATGCCACGCTTGCCTTCTCTAGGAATCCACTCTGTTACCCGTAATGACTAACGGTTGTCTTGTCTCTGCATTACATGGCCCGCCCACGCCCATTTCTTCTTCTTAATTTCTATTAATATGTTTGTTCCCTAACCCACTCCGCTCTCTTCTTGTCCCTTAAGGTTACACCTGCCATTTTCCTTTCCATAGCTCGCTGCGTCGTCCTCAATTTAAGCTGAACCCTCTTAGTTAGCCTTAGTTAGACTTATCTAGTGCTACTTAATTCCCACGGCCGGGAATCGAACACACCTCACTGGCATTACCTGAGCTTCACCTTGCCTGGTATAGAGTGGCCGGCTGGTCACAGCGATAGTTTTCAACTTTCGCTACCTATTCTAAAGTTCAACTGCTTGAACTGAAAGCCGCTTATTATTTGGTTCTGCGAAACGCTGACGGGTCGCGCACTCATCGATTTTAAATTTTATGATCAGGTGAACTAAACGACACAGTCGTATAATTTTGCACAGGCCATAAGCGCACCAAAGAACTCTTATACCGAAAGTTTCAGCGCGACCAGCGGATATCGAAAGATATAGGAGTAACACTTTTAGCTCAAAGCACACTCAAACGACGAATTCCATGGGACACTCGCATGTATTTACCGCAGTGATATCATGCACAAGACACATGACATCTGTGAGGTTAGTAATATGTGCACGTGCATCGCGTGACTTGCACCTACGACGGCGCAAGTCATGCGGTCAACTCAAGCCTAATAAAGCGGGATGCATATTTAAATGACTTGAGCTTCTAGAAAAAGAACCCGCAGAGGATTGGATCTATGTGCTACGCGCTGTTCTTCCCTTATGGGCATTATGTCCACGTTGCAAAGGCGTGTTTGGTGCCTCGTCTGTCTTACGGGAAAAAGCAAATGACATTGTACATCGAAGCGCACGTCATCACATCCGGCCTACGACGTTGCCTTGGAGATAAGGCGCCGTATCGCGTCCTCAAGGCGTTAGATCAACTCCTTGCAGATATAACTTAATGCCGGCTTGCTCCGACGGTGTTGCCACCTACATAGCCGACGCGCCGAGCGCAAACGGACAATCTGGGTCTCTCTCTCTCTTTTCAGGAGGGGGTGGGAGGCTTTTATGAAAAAGTTGCCGTTGAATATCGCCAGCCGTGCCTGCGTGCCGCACTACAATATAGTGCATCCTACACAAGAGCAAGCCGGCATTATGTCATATCATGCAGGTGTTGCCTGGATACCTGCTCTTTCTGTCGGTTCGGGTTCCAGTGGTGGGGGAACTAGAGCCAAACAAAAAGACTCAAAGGGCTCTACGGAGAACTCTTGTGCAACGAGTTTCCCCGTGTAACGAAGTATAATGCCTACGTCCCGTTTATGTTGCGACAGTTTCCATGCGCATTCCTTTACAACGACTGGGACCATACGATAGAGCGCAATCTCCAACAGCACTATAGGTTTGCCTATGGTGCTGTCGGAGATTACTTACCCACAAACTCCAATAGCACTAGGTTCAATTGCCCATAATCACAACTTCGTTTTACCAAAATGTAACACCAACTATGACAAAATGACATCCTCCTTCGCGGCGATTAAATTATGGATCAACTTGCGCTACACGCTAAAGTCATCATCATCATCATCATCATATCATGCATTCAGACACTGTCTTGAACATTTCATAATGTATAACTAGGTTGAAAACAATGATTATTTCTTATGTAAAAGTGTCAGCTTTGTATATTTCAGTTTATATTCTATGCGTGCTTATTTACGTGTATAAGTTATACTTATGTACCCCTTGTACAGCAGTGAACGTGTTTTGTGGCTTCCGTTTGCGTTGTGTAATTTCGACATGCTGTGATAATTCATCACCTTAATTTAATTGTTAACCGAGGTTCCCATTGTGGTCGCTCGACCTTGTGACCGTCGTCTGCACACTACTAACCATGGACCTTTAATTTAGAACGAATAATAAACTGAAACTGAAACTGAAGGCCCCGGCGCAATGCGTATTTGACTGCACTGCACGCATTTATAAAGAGCGCCGCATTCTCGAGATCGTTCGCACGACATGCACTGATCTATAGTGGCCTGCGGATATCACTAGATAACGTACAGGAAAGAAGAGCAAAGCAGAACCAGCAAATGCCGAATTACCGAACAGGTAAACTACTCTGACGAGCGGTAACAAAACTTATGAGAAGTTCCGTCGTGGTGTCCAACCAAGCTTACGTAAAAGAGGGTTCCACGTTTTATCAGCGCATCGGACGCCCGCCAATCGTTGTTCAGCACGGTGACCTTCACGGTGGTGACGTCACCGCGTGCACATACGTAAGAAATAAGAAGGCTTAGCAAACACGGATTCTTAATCCAGTGTCTAATCTACACGACGTCAATATAGTGCATTGTTCAAGTTGCGCATGACACATCTGTTACACGGTCGAGAGGGTACAAGCCTCCGCTCATATTGGGTCGCGTTATCGACTCTCATATCGGCCGACGTAATAAATCAATATTGTTAGCGTCTGCATGGCAGCCGGTGCTCGCAAACCTTTTTTTGTAGGTCGACCCTCGCATTCCTCCGTCGCTTCGTCAGCGTGGCATGTTATTTTCGCTCTCACCCGAGTTTTGTCCGGGACGACGTCACCTCGTGAGGTCGTCGCTAATCAGCTGCCGGCGTTCACGGTCGGCACGAAGATAAGCTATCTTGTGATACCGGTCTCTATAGCAGTAAAGGAACAAAAACAGAGCAGACGAGAATAATGAGAAGAGATAGGCAGCGAGAATATAAAGAAAAAGAAAATGGTTCGGTGAGGCAGTGCGAGAGAGGGTTTTGTCACACTCGTAGGTAATAACGAAAGAGAGAGAGAGAGAGAAGCACGCTAGAGAGCGCAGGACACCTGGCATTATAGTTTGCGGAGCTATACAGCGGCATCTCTCGAGTCGCGAACATTTCCTACAGGCCGCACACTATACATTGCCAGTGAGGAGCGTGCAGATCGCGCCTCTGAGAGCCTCTTCACTTGACACGGGTCGGGATCGTTGCCGGAATCGTCATCCCCTGGTGTCGCATTACTGCAGCGCACGCGTCGGATTCGAACTGTCATGGTGCACACTGGTATTTACGTCATTCACGGTGAGTCTTCGGATTGGTTGATTGCACGGAGACGTGCTGAGATAAACGAAAGGCGTCCGCGGAAGGGAGTAGATTCGGTACGGCGGGCGTTCCTTTCCCACGAAAGCCGAGAGACCGAAGTGGAATCGGAAAACGAAGTGACCGGTTTCCTATCGGCCATGGCGACTTCCCAAAGTGTACTCACCTCATTTTCGGTCGTGTAGGTCGTCCTGTTCACTTCAGTATATACGACACGTGGTTAGATGCGTTTTGAAAAGAAGGAGGAGATTCTCTTCAGCGTTCCTTATTATGTTATTTTCGTGACGAAATGACTCACGTTCTCAACTGATTGCGTTGCGCGTGAGAGAATTAGTTGTAAAATATTCATTGGACATTCCTACCTGTAAAACCGAAGTTTTATCTTTCTTTATTCCTTTCTTCTGTTTTTCTTTTGTGTGTGTGTCATTTTCGTAACTAGATCATGACAACCTTTAAACAGTGAAGTAGAATATTTTGACGATGAAACGCAAATGGGCGGACACGGCGACGAACGTCGGCAATCTACTGTGCGTCATTTAGAACCAGTTCGGCGCTGTTTGATGACCGTTGCCATTACAGCAATCACCTCGGCTCTTTGGCTGTTTCATTTGACGATAGAAAATTTGGCTGTCTCTACATGAAATGCGAGTCACACGGAATGGAATTAATCGTCCAGTTAATCAATCGAGAGAATAAATGCTACATACTTGAACATTCAAACTAGAAGAAGCTCAGGAGAAGATGGAGGCTTGAATCGATGAACAGGTCACTAAAAACGACGTAGAACAGGGAATGTCGCAGGAGCCAGCGTTTCGACAAGTGGACTTGTCTTCGTCAGGGCGGCCCTGACGAAGGCAAGTCCACTTGTCGAAACGTTGGCTCCTGCGAGATTCCCTGTTCTACATCGTTTTTAGCGATCTGTACATCGATACCTTAACATTGCATTTTACACAGGTACGGTTGTGACATCGCAGCAGTTAAGCAATTCAAAGTAAAGAAACCTACGACGACGTAGCACGGCGCTGTTTTGCATTGTAGGCAATCGACTACTGCAGTTTCCCAGCTTTCGTAGATGAACAAAACGGTACATTTTCGGGTAAGTAGCGAGCTTCCAATGTCCGGGGGTTGCGAATTCACAACTATGAAAGCTACCCAGGGATTTTATTCGCCGTAGCTGCTTTGTGCTTCGCCATAGCAGAAGCCGAGTGTGGCTGGTCGCATGTTCTCCCACCGGGCCGGTTCCAGCCGGCACCGCATACTCGTACACGAGCGTTTTACGGCGGCGAGGCATGTTGCATTGCTAGGCTCTTTGATTGACGTTTGAGAGATACAACAGTCTCGCGCGGATATTTGCTCTGAAATTCCTTTCGCAGGTGTGGCTGCAATCACGTGGTGTACCGTAATTGACACCACTGTAGCGGTTATGCTTACCGGACGTGTTCATGAAATGATGTAGCGGACATCACTATGTAGCAGGTGGCTTCAAGAGCCTTAGTCAGGCCACATGGCCTTTAGATTCTGCTTCTTTCTGTTGTAAACGTGAGAAATAAACTCAATTCAGTTCAGTTCAACTCAAAACCACAATATGATTGTGAGGCACACCATATAGATGAAGGGCTCCAGAATTAACCACCCGGGTTTCTTTATGGTGCGCTGACAACCGCACAATGGACGGGCCTCTAGCATTTTCTTCTCCTTCGAAAATGCGACCTCCGCTGCAGGTATCGAACCCGAGTCCTTAGGCTCGGCGCTACCTTCCTGACACATGCATGACCTAATTTAGGCCAGCTGTGGTAGTAGGTTAAATTATCGGATCTCTGCTAACGCGCACCAACCAGCAAGTAGCGGTCGAGGAAAGGTCATTCCTAAGCACTCATTTCGTTGTGGAAGCATGCTGTAGCGATGATTTCCAAAAATTGTGAGCATCTCCCACTATGGGTGCAAGGCTTAGGTCACGGTGGAGCTGGTGGCCTTCCCCTCTTCCTTCCCCTCCCCCCGTTACAAAAATGCCATATATGGCGGTATCAGGAATTGGGCATATGTGGCTATATATATGGCTCATGTCCGTATGTGGCCGTATTTGCCCAATCAGAATACAGGCATATGTGGCAATAAAAGACCTGCACGAAGAATGCCATGTGTGACTATGACATGTATTGGGCAAATACGGCCACGTATGGGCACGTGCCACATATAGCCAGATCTGCATATGTGGATACACATGCACGTGTACATATGTGGCCTTATTTGCCCAATAAGCGCCCCTTCGTCGGCGCCCCTTCGTCGTCTTTATTTTGCAGCATCCTTGCTATACCACACTATACATGGGTATGCTGCGTTTTACCCTTCCAACTCTCACTTTCCTCTCCCACCCCCTTGCTATACTATACTCTACTAGGCTGTACTATGCTTTACTCTCTACCCTCCTTCTTTATCCTCCTCCTCAGCCTCACTTCTCTTTTCCATTTCCTCGCTGTACCATATAGTATACACGGGTATTATTTCCTCTTCACCATGTATAGGGGTTTTTTATTTCCGAAGCAGCGTCAGCTACTGGTGTGCCTATTTCGTACTATAACACCTGCCTGCCACGCAGATGGCCTGGGTTCGGTCCCCGCTCTAACGCAGCTACCGTTCTTGAGATGTTATCACTAATGACTCGAAGGAATAGAAAAGTACGGTTCTTATCTGGTTGCGCGAAATTCTAACTAGGTGCGAGGAAAAAAATTTCAGTGCATGGCTTTGTTTGCATAACCCTATGGCGCATACTCGATATGCCGAGTTTTCTGTTAAACATGGACAGAAATCGGGTCGGGCACAACAGATTCGCTGTTAAAAACGAAAAAAAAAAGGGGGGGGTTCGCGAAATTCGACGTGATTTCAAGTGTAGTATGTCCATAATTGAATCCAATGGCTCTTGTTAGAAATTTGTTATTAATAGTACTGAAATTGCAATTCGATTTCTTTTATTGGGTGACACTACTTAAGGTGTGAGCCAAACTCACTCGGTGAATTTCGGGTGCACCCACCATCCGACTTCGAAAGTATACCAGTGCCTTGAAGGCTGTGCTTAGTCCTGGCGCCACATTCTCCATCTACTTATGGCTGTCCTGAAAGAGTAGGCGCCAAACCAAATTGTCATGTGGACGGTGGTCGACGGTGCAACACATCATATAGGAATTCTCATTTTGAAAAACAGGACGTATACTCTCTGTGAGGGTGAGCAATAGTAAGTTAGAAAAATAATTAGAGAGAATGACTACTAGATGCTTCGCCATAGAAATGGATTTTTTCTTTAATAAAAGTAATTGAAGGAGAGGTTGGTGCCTGCCCATGTGCGGCGCCGGCTACTACTCTAGTGGCTTTGATTCTCAAGAACCACTGAAGTCATTAAGCGCACTATAGATTCTGCGCTTTTCCTTTCGAAGCAGCACCCATCTTCATATTTCCCGTTTACATTTCCTTAGGTGGATTTTCTCTACCGAAAGTAATATGTAGAAAAATTGTTAATTCGCACCATGTCCTCGGTTCGCTTCTGTGAACCACGATTCGTAAATTTTATCATCTCTGCAGTGTTTGCTTTTCTTTAGATTTAACGTTGTTTTCTAACTCCTCCTCCACGTTACTCGGCATTGAACTTGATACTTTCGCTTCCAAAGTGGAGGCGATTAATGAACACACGCTGTGACAAACTCCCGGAATTGCGTTTTCCGTTCAAGAGCCTTTCATGTGTCTCTGTTAGGCAGCTAACCTTGACTTCATGTAACCCCCGTCAACCTAGTTTCAGAACAACACCTTCGTGCCATTAAAATGACATCCCGTCGCAGCTGCCACTCTGTAAACGAGAAATTCCCGCGTGCTTGAAATTCCCCATGTCGACATGAGTGGCTTAGTAAGCACACACAAAGTGATATCTGTGTTCTCACATTCATGTTCCGGTCGGCGGTGGTGTAAACAAATGCGTACGCAACTTTGTTTTTCTGCAGTTCAGTGGACAAGCGGTCACGAAAGTGAATGAAACGCTGAGCTTTAGTTGAATCGAGCCCTCGACCTGTTAGGTGTGCCACCGGTTTGCTGCAATGTGCAGACAACTGATTTTTCTGAAGGTATCTACGTTGAAGGTATCGATGCGGCGCGTTCCGGGAGCAACGTCAAAAATATAATTTTCGTTCGCTCTTGATGAACACTAGAAATAGCAAACTGCACCCGCGTTTCGAGTCTAACGTTTGATTTGTCTTTACGAATGCATGATGTGACCCATAGGCTATGTCATAAACAGCGTGGTTCATCAACAGCGTGTCATCAACAGCGTGCTAATCAGTTACGTTGCGATTAACGATAATAACTTTGCGTGTTTATTATAGCCGCATTGGATGTGCGGGTGTGTTAACAGTTACAGCCGGCGCCAAATTATATTCACATGTTGTTCAACCGTTAAAGGTACCGAGTTCGAACCACCCCCCCCCCCCCCCCCCCCGCCCAGGCTCCTGTGTTCGACTACCAAAGACCCTGGATTTCGCGTTCGCGTCTCTTGAGCGATGGCTAAGGACTAGTAAAAACACTTTCTCTTCTTGCACAGTGGATTTGAGAGGGGACGGTTATAGAGTATGTAGACAAAGAAGAGCGTAAACTTCACTTTCAACTCAACAAGATATCGGTCCGGCGACCTTTTAGTCGGTCTGGACATCCACCGCGGACCTGGTTCCGAGATCTTGTCTCGGAGCATCTTCCTCGGCTATAGCTGGACGCGCCGAAGAGTTGAGATGTGTCAGGTTCGACCTGAGCAGTGCGGTCTTCCAGCGCGAGCGGAGGCTGTCGGTGGAAGAAACGGAGGGACCGACACTGTCCCAATTGTTTATTCAAGTCCCGAAACTCCCGAAGAATGTTGGATAAGCGTGGCAACCTCGCCTCACGGTCTGCATCTGTGCGCCACCATGTGCCCTCATGTCTGTGTCCATGGCGGGCCTGGGGTTTCTGTAGGAATCCGCTTGCAACTGTCTGCAGTGTGCCGATGGCCTGCTCTCGTCCGACAAGAAACAAAACAATTGGCGACTTTCACGCACCGTCGGCAAAAAATCTATACGGCCAGAGGCTAGTGGAATGTATTGGCATAAAAATAGAGAACGGCATACCACTTGAAGGAAAACAAATCAAGAATGTTTCACACTGGCTAAGAAAACACTACTTACAGCAAATTTCATCTGGGCTTGTATAGACCTCTACGTCACGTACGCAACCCTTAGATACATACTTACATGCATATGTATGCTTATTTTTTCTTCGCTCAATGTTGTTATGCTTAAGTATATTTAAGTTAAAATGACACGTCACCTCTGTGTTCTTTCCTCTGAACTCTATGCCTGTGATATTTTTTGTCTGTTATTGCTCATTTTTTGTCTTTAAATGTCACTGACAATCGAAACTGTCAATTACATGAATGTATATGGCCCCAATACCAGCCTTCGGCTAAGGGGCCATACAGCGTTTGCAATCTATTTGTATTTACTTCATGTAAATAATGTTCAAAGTTCAAGCTTCAAAGCTATATCCTGAAGGGATGGGCGTACGCGTTAGCTGACGTTTGCGATAAGTTACAGCTAATATACAAAAAAATCGTTCTTCCCGTGTTTGCAGACGTGGAGACCACGTGTTCTCTGGTTGGCATAGCAGTCCAACAACTCATCTTGTTTACCGCTCCTCGAACGCGATCTGACGTCGCTTATGGGTGCGTTTAACTTGGCAGGAATGCGATTTGGACAACATGTCTCTCCTGCGGACGTTTTGCAATCGCGCCTTTGTTTTGTGAATGGGGCGAGACTGCCGGACTCCTGAGATTACGCTAGTCTTACACCCTCGGCGCCTGTGGTCTTTTCCACGGCAATATCGACATTGTCGCCGGAGGCTATGTTGCCGAGAGGTTACTACGCCCTAGAGTAGCCGTTGCAAGATCAGTATTGGGAAGAGTGTTGCTTATTTGGTTGTACAATTAGGCACACAGAACACACTTAGAATTCTTCGCGCCGAGCAAACATTATTATTATTATTATTATTATTATTATTATTATTATTATTATTATTATTATTATTATTATTATTATTATTACGCGCCGAGGAACAACCGAAAGACGTGTCTTAACGCTGGCAGAATAATGATTAGCAAGAATACGGAGGCAATACACACGAAAATGCCAACAGAAATGCGAAAAAAGCAACAAAAGTATGGAAGACAGGGCAAAGCACATTAACTCGTACAGCACACGAGATACAGGAAGAGGAGGAAAGACAGGTAAGTCAACCAGACGCACGTATGGTTCGCGATAATACATTGAGACGCAGGGTAAACAAAAAATAAGTTGCACGATAAACGACACGGCGTTAGGACACCGCAAATCTAAGAGCAGTAAAAGGGCTCTTTTGCTCACCTGGTAATTTCGGGGGCATGCGCGCAGTTTAAGCGCACTTAAGGCCTGCCCAGTGCATCCCCCCCCCCCCCCCCGCTCTCCTGCCCCCAATTATCCACCCCATTTTCCAGCAAACCAGGCTCACCGATGTCCCTCCCTGCAAAAGGTTCTGCGGACACCCTTGGCTCTATCAGCCCCGAGAAGTTTGGGTGGTGCCTCCCGGTGGGAGAGCGAGGATGATGACGTCACGGCAAGGACTCTCGCTTTGCCACTCTGTCGTCTCAGCCGCGGTGCGCCTCTAAAACTCGCGCTCACGTCGCCACGTGTGCGTGCTGCGGTGTTTGTGCTCGTTTTAAATGCGAAGCAATTCTTAGCGAACTTCGGCGACTTTGAGCATATCTATCTATCTATCTATCTATCTATCTATCTATCTATCTATCTATCTATCTATCTATCTATCTATCTATCTATCTATCTATCTATCTAGCCGCCTACGATTTTGTGCTCTCCTGGCCGTATGGCTAATGGGATGTTTACGAAAATTGGTATGCCACAACATGACTTCATGATGAACATAAATGACAGGTCATAACATGACAATCGTGACATGCATATCATGGGCGGCATGATTTACATTCCATGGTCTTGGTGCTCTCCTGGCCGTTTAGTTAATGGGATGTTTACGAAAACTGGCATGCCACAACATGACTTCATGACGAACATAAATGACAGGCCATAACATGAAAATCATGACATGCATTTCATGAGCGGCATGATTTACATGCCACGGTCATGGCGCTATACTGCCGTTTCGTTAATGGGATGCACACGAAAATTGGTATGGCAGAACAAGACTACATGACGATCATAAATGAAAGGTCATAACATGAAAATAGTGACATGCATATCATGAGCGGCATGATTTACATGCCACGCGTTTCGTTAATGGGATGTATGCCAAAATTGCTATGGCACAACGCGACTGCATGACGAACGTAAACGACAGGTCATAAAGTTAGAATCATGGCATGCGTGTATGAGCGGCAAGCCACTGTCATGGTGCTCTTGCGGCCGTTTCGTCAACTTCATATGTACCAAACTCGGTATAGCGAGAAAACAATCCAAATCCATTTTACGTTCTTGATGCGTGCTTCGCATTTCCTTGATTCCCACTGCACGTGGGATCTACCTTTTTTTTGTTGTTGTTGTTGCTCGCCTCAACCTCCTAAGGAAAAGCGAGAACAGTAGCGAGGATGAAAATTGAGAACCAGTTTAGATAATTTAATGATACATTATTTTTACTTGCAGTTGCATTACCTTTGAGCAGTATCAACAGGTACATGTGGACAAAGCGTCAGTCGAGCGGACAGCTCACTTTGGTGGAGTCTTCATTTTTTAGGCAACCCACACCACTGAATGCGCTGTCGAAACCGTTCAGAGAAATCGTTTCAACTTTCGAGCATATGTTTTGGATAGTTCTGTTAGAGTTCCAAATGAAGCGAGAGATTGCTGTTTGTGAAGCAACGTACATTGGGCCAGCTGTTCATGCAAAGCAGTCTACGAGTGCATATTCCCCTGGGCAGTACATTACCCCAGAGCAGTATCAACCTGTAAGTATGGACAAGGCGTGAGATGAGTGGTACACCTTCCTGTGATTGGAATATATGTTACGCGGCCTACATCACTGAATGCGCTCTCCAAACAGTTCACAGTACTCATTTCGACTTTCTAGCATATGTTTTGAATATTTCTGTTATGAGTAGCAATATATCGCGTTCCAAATGAAGCGAGAGATTGCTGTTTGTGAAGCAAGGTACATCGGGACAGCTGTTCATGCAAAGCAGTCTACGAGTACATATTGCCCCGGGCAGTACATTACCTCTGAGCAGTATCAACCGGTACATGTTTACAAGGCGTGAGACGAGTGGTAGACCTTACCGTTGTTGGAATATTTATTACTTGGCCCATTTCAGTGAATGCACTGTCCAAACAGTTCATAGTACTCATTTCAACTTTCTAGCGTATGTTTCATATACTACAGCTATGAGTAGCTATATGTCGCGTTCTATATGAAGCGAGAGGTTGCTGCTTGCAAAGGAATGTACACAGGGTCAGCTATCCATACAAAGCAGACCAGTAGCTATTCACTGACGACTGTGGCAAAGAAACCTGCAAATGCTCAACGTACGAGTATTTCGCATTCCGTAAAACGCTATCAGACTGGCATCATTCATTTGAGTAATATTTCATATTTTCTATCCTAATAAGTGATTATTTATTAAAGATTCTGCAGACATTTCCTGCAGAACATAGCGCGCATGCGTCAACTCCTTTAGATTACCTCCAGGCAAGATCACCATAGCAAGATCCTCGCCTCGCCACGGTGGTCTAGTGGCTACGGTACTCGGCTGCTGATCCGAGGGTCGCGGGATCGAATCCCGGCCGCGGCGGCTGCGTTTCGATATAGGCGAAATGTTGAGGCCCGTGTGCTGTGCGATGTCAGTGTACGTTAAAGCACCCCAGGTGGTCGAAATTTCCGGAGACCTCCACTACGGCGTCTCTTATAATCCGAGCTGGTTTTGGGACGTTAAACTCCACAAAAACAACATAGCAAGATCTTGCCGTGGGTTTACGGGGTTTACGCGAGTGAACCCGATAAGCGGAAGCCTCCGCGAGTCTTCGTCTAATGAGACAGAAAGTCAGCGAAGAACCTTAGAAGGGAACTCCCGAGGATTTGTCATGATGTCGCCATAAATTTCTGATCGTATTGATAGTCCAGTAACAAGCAGTGTGGTTCCGTTTGCTCAGAAACTCGCCAATAAATTCAAGTAAACAAATGAACTGCTTATTAAAAACGACACTGAAACGTGTAGCGGCTTCGTGCAGAGTACGTGAAGACGCCGTAAGCCCCCTGTCGTCGACATACATGGTGCCGCCATGTTTACAGAAAAGAGAGTGATGATGCAACCAGACGACATGTCTGGTTGTGCCAGGAGTTCTGGACTTAACATCCACGATTTGAGTGCTGAAGGCTCGCCGTTTCTCTTTTGACAGCTTACCTGCTCGGGCAGGTAGCAATGTAGGCAATGACATTAAAAAGAAAGGGTGGTCCGCATTCGAAGGCATGGGAACCTGTTAAACTTACTTAAAATTCGTTTTCAGGGAAGCTAAATGACTTGCAGACACCTAGCTTGGAATATATCATTGCACTTCCAATCAAGAATATACACCGATAATTTAGTTGAGACAAGTGGACACCAAAAATCATTAGGGTTACTATGTTTTTAATTAAAAAGTACCTCTACGTACTCCACTGCACTATGGCATGTGCACTAATGGGACACTCCGGGTGCCAGATTTAGCGTCTACGTAGCGTCGTCTGCATCCTGGAGACGCCACCAGTGTGCACTAAGTAATGGCAAGCTGTGGCGGCAGAAGATTCATGCAGGTGGCTAATGATCGCAGGAACACGATCGCGATCAGCGTTAGATACAGTGGCACCAAGGAGGACTGCTTCCTGCCGGCCACCCTCAGATGAAGACGTGGATAGTGCCTGACTCCCGTTGCAGGCTTGCTCAGGAATAAGAGCGCTCGTTATGTCGCAATTGTCAGTCCGATCATCTGTCACTCGTTTCTAACGTCCTTTCCTTTTTCCTGTTCAACTTTCGTGTTTTAGACCGGACATTGATAGCGGAAGTTCTTTCGTGGCTTCACTGCGTGGCAGCTTGGTTGCTTCACCACACTACAGTGCCGCCTTGTGGTGCAGAGCTATCGTACTGCCACTTGGCCGTCACGATGTAGGAATGTAGGATCGGGCTGGCAAGGATCAAACTCTTTCATTGGGCAACTTGAACATGTGCGCAGAAAAGGAAAAAAAAAAACTGGCATTTTAGGTTGATTGGCCGCGAGATCGACCTGTAGGTCGCAGCACCATCTCTGCGTTAGTGTAGATAGGCGCATTAGTGTAGATGCATTAGTGTAGATAGGCGCATATAGACGCATTCGAATGTACACAGCGACACTCCGCTGTGAGCGGTTTGAGGCAATCATTAGCTAAATAAATGCGTTGATTTCAGTCAAATGGTGTAATATAGACGTCGTACAATTTCGCGCTAGTGCACGAAGCACGCGGAACATTCCTATTAGGGGCGAAGCTCCTCTTAGTCTGACCTTGTCACGCGTCAGGCATCAGGCGTCAGTCGTCAGGCGTAACCCGCGTGCCGGGAGGCACGAGGCGCGCGTTGGCTACGGAAACTCTCTTTCTTAGAGGAACGCTACCAGCTCGCAAAGGAGGAGAACGCGCCCTCACCCGCGAGAGACAACGTTGGCGCAAGCAGCGTCTCCTAGCGAGTTTCTTGATAGAGAAATACCGACTGCTCGCGTTGGAGAAGCGTTCACCGGCAACCCATATATATATATATATATATATATATATATATATATATATATATATATATATATATATATATATGCACTGGATCTTGATTGACTTGCAATGAAGTGCCGGTGGGAGATTTCACTTGTGCATAGTTGAACCATGAGGATTCGTAGCGTGCGCATTAACTAAATTAATCCGGAACTCGGCACGATCTACGATGAACCTCCCGAGCTTCGCCCACTCATCATCATTCACTCCGTGGATATGCTGTAATTTTTTTTTATGTTAAAGAAACGTAATCTACCATTCAGCAGTGCACAAGAATCAAACAGCCTCACAGCCCCATTTCCCTGGCGCTTTCCTCTCACATTTATTTTCGGCCACACTTAAGTTGTCTTCGGCCTGCGATGTTGGCATTCATATTACGACAATGAAACAGTGAAGTATTGAGTGCAGTAAGAAACAATCACTGTTACTGGCGCATCGTGTAACAGCTTACACACATACTATATATATATATATATATATATATATATATATATATATATATATATATATATATATATATATATGCTTGTCTCCAGCCGGAACGTCAGAATAAATAATAAGGAATATTTTATGTGACTTTCTGCTCGTATATTTATCTCGATATATCCGCAGCACCATCACGCCATCTAGTGAGCACTTCATAAAACTACAGGTGGCTACATACTATGTACGGAGGAGGGAACGACCCACTCTCTAAGGAGCTTCGCCCCTAAAATTCTGGAGGATAAGCATTGATTGCTTTCTCGGGTTTTACGTCCCAAAACCGCGATATGATTATCAGAGACGCCGTAGTGGACGGCCGTGGTAATTTGGACTAGATGGGGATTCTTCAACATGCCCTGACATCGCACAGTACACGGTCCCTCAACATTTCGCCTCCATCGAAATGCAGTCGACGCGGCGGGGATTCGATCCCGCGACTCTCGGATCAGCAACCGAGTGCCATAGTCACTAGACCACCGTGGCGGCGCGGGAGGATATGCAGGAAGTCTGTGCGCATGTAAACATGCATTGGCTAGCGGGAGACGCACTGAACTCTCCACATTTGGGAGCTTCGTCAACTAGCCGCTAGGTGCCGACCCTGTTCGACCTCACGGCCAATAGCGGCGAATAGTTCGTCGATAAAAACTGGCCGGCGGCGAAATGCGTTCTTTATGCATGCGTCATCGTACATTCTAGTAGTATCACTGATGCTCGCGTGCAATCTGGAAGGTACTAAATCATATACGCGTTCGCAAAACCCCGCCACAAACGCCACTAAGTACGAGCATACCTCGACCCTAACCAGCCGCGCTGTTTAAAGATGTCGTAAGAATGACAGGAACATTGTGTGTATAATCGCTTCAGGAAAAGCGCAGCGCGCGCCTGCCTCAACGGTTTTCTCATGGAGGCCGAGATAATGGACACCGGTAATGTCGGCATTGCGAAAGGCGCCTAATTGCCTAGAGCTTGGCATAACATTGCGCGAAATGGGCCGGAAGAAAGTATAAGTCATGAAAATAAACTGACATATTCGGCAGCAGCGTTCTTTTTCTGTGACACGTGCAGTATATGCCGTATTGTGCGAGATAACGCGCAGCGCAACGCAGCTCAGTGGGTCGCCTTCCTTGTCGCGCGTTATCGCTTCAGTGCAGCGGCAGGTCATTAGGGAGCCCCATAATTTCAGCGTGTTTGTTAGTGTGTGTTATGAGGGGGGGGGGGGGGGAGCAAGGAGGGGATGTATGGTAGTCGCGTTTATAGCACATGCAAATGGTCTGGTTACTACACCTTTTATTACCCCATTCGCCCAGTGCCATTAGAAAGTTTGTCAGCGATAAAGAGACACTAAACGAGAAACAATTCGAGCTAGCTATATTCTTAAAGCACCCTTATGGCACTACAAAAATGGCCTTCTTGCCGTAAAAAGTGAGAAAAAGAGCTGCAGTCCACGCCGCTAACGCGAAGCTATGGTATCACCTGATCAGATAGACCAGCGTGACGTATCAACCTTGAACTGTTGAGCAGTTCATTACATGAAATGATTGACAGCTAAGGTCTTCAATGAACTGTATTAAACCTTCATTTTTCGAAACGATATTGATAACTGCATTGTACTGCTACCTTTTATCAGTCTTGCTATGAGTGCCCAACATGGACGTGTCGCCGTTCATGTAGAAGATGCACCACCGCCAATGCATGGTCTGTAGTCTTGTACCAACTTACGCAACGGGCCTCATCAATCAATCAATCAATCAATCAATCAATCAAATATACATATAATTACATTGTCCGTAGTGCATATAGTGACGTTACTTTTAGGCAGGCAGGACTCCAGAACCCAAGCGATGGTTCTGGTAGGGTCCCTTTTTTGCATATTCGGTTAGTCTTGAAGTAGAAGGAAAATAGCACAGACCTTGAAATGCCGTTATTAGGAATGCGTGCAGAAAGTTTTCTTTTTTTTCGTTATCCTGGTTGCTCTTGTAAGTTTTGTGAATCAAATTTGAACAAGTTGTTTATATCAATGAAATTATAGGGTGATGCAATGCTGCACGGCGAAATGTTCCACAGTTTAGCGGCTATATATACGAAAAAGAAGACTCGTCGATAGTTAGTCCTTTTGTGGAGTACGTATATGGGTGCAGTCTTTTACTTATTTTATTTATTTATACAGTACTGCCGACTCATGGTCCACGCAGGGTGGTCAGTACAAATACAAGATTACGTGGGTGATGCATTGCTGCACGGCGAAATGGTATAACCTAATGAACATGTGGGCTCTTGACATGCTAACGTCAGCGTCGGGTGTTAAACTGCATCACGTAAAAGTTGGATGTATACCCCTATTGAAGCGTTGGCCAACAATTAAGTACGAGGCATATTATACTCGCTTTTACAACCGCTAATGCACAGTGTGATTCCACCAGTCGACTCCTATCTGTAGTAAAAAATATTTAAGTAGTATACGATGTTTTCGCAAGCAGGCGACACTTCGGCAGACACTGGGGAATCTCAGGCGTCCGATGGGGTACGTTTTGGACATTTCGCGTAGACAGCCCTGGCCCACTCCTCTGTAGTTAATATAATTTCTGTCAAGGCGCCAACTCCAGCTTAGCACGCGTTTCCGAACTCGAGGTACCGTCCTGAGACAAGATGTGTGGTCCAGCAGGCTGACATAAATTGTAGTTCGCGGCTATGAAATCACGCTATTTTCTGCAACTATTGTCGGGGGCACGGCTCAGCGAATTAGTAGCGAGGAGCTGTGGGAGACTGCCCTACGCAGATCCGATCCCATTTTGCATGACTGAGACACCGAGTCCCAAGGTGGGCTGGGAACGTAGCGGAGGCCTAGCACGACTGGCAGACTCACGCCTACGTAGACCGCCCTTTCTCCCCAGCGGCTGCTTCCCTTCTTAAAAAAGAAAAAAAAATGAAGTTTACTCTCTCGCTTAGCGCCCGTGCGCGTAGGGTAAAAGGGGTGAAAGAGTTGAAAGGAGAGGAACGTCCTAGTGGAGGACTCTGACGCAGGCCGTAGGTGGGGGCCATAAGCTGGTCCGCTGCGGTGGTGTAGTGGTTACGGTACTCGGCTGCCACCCAAAGAATGCGGGTTCGATCCCGGCCGCGGCGGTCGCATTTTCGATGGAGGCGAAAATACCAGAGGCCCGTGTACTGTGCGTTGTCAGTGCACGTTAAAGAACCCTAGGTGGGCTAAATTTCCGGAGCCCTCCACTACGGCCTTTCCTCTCTCTCTCTCTCTCTCTCTCTCTCTCTCTCTCTCTCTCTCTCTCTCACTCTCTCTCTCTCTCTCACTTTCTTTCCCCCTCCCCCATGGACGCTTAGCCGTGCTCCCTACATGGGCTGCAGAAATTAGCGTCCTCTCCTAAAGGTGAACCACAATCATCATAAGCTGCATAAATTGTTACGCTTGACGGCACGAGGGGTTAAAGAGACAATGACCCGACCAGAACAAACCGGTCTCTGCCGCGAGGGACGCGATTCAGCGCAGTCGCGTGCATGGTGTAACAGCGTTCACGTGCGTCCTACAAACAGCGGTGTCTCACGCGACATTGGAAGAACCACTGTCGGGCGATAACAAACCGACCGCAGATTACGGCAGGAGGCTACGCAACGCGCATATCGTAAAATGCACAGCTAGCGCCACTTTCTCTCCGCAGAGAAGATACCTTTGCCGCTTTTGAAACTAAGCCGCAGATAGCGTCTGGCCAAAGGGTATGAGGCACCTGACGAGGACAGGACCGGAATAGTCATTCCGCATTGCATCGTCGTTTGCACCTCCTTGTTCTTGACGCTATTGTCTGCCCTGTGCATCTTTCTGTAGAAAATATGGTTGATTGATTTGTGGGGTTTTACGTCCCAAAACGAGCTGTGATTATGAGAGACGCTGTAGTGGAGGGCTCCGGAAATTTTGTCCACATGGGATTCTTTAACGTGCACTGAGAACTCAACATTTCGCCTCCATCGAAATGCAGCCGCCGCGGCCAGGATTCGATCCCGCGACCCTCGGATCAGCGGCCGAGTACCTCAGCTCTAGATCACCGTGGCGGGGCAAACAAAATAGTTGTAAAGCACTCGCAAGATATTGACTTTTATTTACGCGAATACAACGAATTGGCTGTCCAGAACACTTTCTCTCCGATTGAACTCTGCTAATAACAATAGGGATGTGATGCAGAATTACCTTTCGACCGACTAACTGCTTTTTCGTTCTAGGTCATGTCTCTGCCCCCCACTTTAGCACTAACGAAAAATGGAAGACACTTAATCTTCGCCTTTAAGAGTGGAACGCGATGGCGCAGCCATGCTGCATTTGCATCGCCAGCCATAAAAGGGCGACGCCATCTCGTCGTAACGCGCGTAAGGCTTCTGTTTGGGAAGGCGGCCGCTGCAGCGCCAGCTCGAACTGCTGAGCCGTCCTAGCGAATTCGGAGCGCGTTTGGCTCACGGCCCGAAGGCCTAGCACTGTCGGCGATCTGAAGTACAGCTGTCTTCTCTTTTAATTATACAAGTATAACGTTGCATGGTGTGAAGTTTACAACAACGAATCCTAGGTACCCTTGGCGCTAAGCATCGTGAATTGACAAGTGTGCAGTTTGATAGTGTAATCTAACGGCCGTGATCGCATACATCTCTATAAGTTAGTTTTGTAATCAGTTCGCAGTAGTCTTTGCTGCGCGCAGGAGTAAGCGTATAGTCACATTTCAAAAGCAGCGCCACAACGACATCATGCAGCACGAACGTTGCCCGTCTTATACACACAGCACGAACGTTGCCCGTATATGTTTCATGTACTAAGATGTACTACACTCCTATATGCTCACAGACCTGAGTCTTGCCGCCATGCATGGTTTACCGGATGCGCTAGAGTTCCATGCTCGATAAGGCTTCGTGTGTGGCACGAGATAAACAAGACTTTTCTCGGAAAGGACAAAACAGTCTAAAGAGTTATTGTTGGCTAATTGTGCTGCTGCGCAGTTGCACTTGAAAGTGAATAAGCTGTATCCGAAGCAACTCAAATCTTTTCTAAATGCGGTATCCGGCTCTTATTGCAACGGATAACGTCCGTGAAGCATTGTGTTGTCGAGTGCCACGACGATCAAGTTCGAGTAACTTTGGAGCGGTTACCTTATAGGAACGTAGCGAGTTTTTGTCGCGGCAATCACAGCCACTCACGCTAGTGGTTTTAGAAAAATTATTGCTTAGGGTGTATGTATATAGACTTAAACAATGAAAAAAATTCTTTCAGCGACCCGCTTATGCCACCGCACCAACTATTTAAAAAAATAAAGCAACGTTGTTCATGCCTAATTATTACATTTACACAATGCTCGTACCACTGCTATCACGGAAGCTGCGCAGCTGGTCCAAAAAGCGGATTCTCTTCCAGGGAGAGAGATAGATGAATAGGAAAGGCAGGGCATTTAACCAAGCGTCTGCTCGGTTGACAACCCTACACCAAGGGAGGGGTAGAGTGGAATAATAGATAAGATAGAGGAAAGGAGGACAGGGCACTGTCAACATAGGGACAGTTAGAGAACACAGGCACAAAGCGCTAAAGAACAAGCACGGGTGAATCGTTCACAATCCTTCGTGAAGTCCCATCGACTTCAGGAACGACGGTAGCGTCTTTGCAGCCAGCCTTGAGCGTGTATAGGAGCACGCAGGCCAAGGAACCACGCCCTTGTCTACTGAAAGGTACCAAGGCGGCGAGGCTTAGCTTATAGCTCGCTCCATTGAGTTCCGTAGGATTCGTGGTGGCAGGGTTTCTAGACCGGTGAGCATGTCAATTATTGCAGTTGTCCAATATGTGTCGCAGCAGTTGGAATAGTCTCATATATTTCCAAGACATGGTTGTTATTAGTTAATATTAAATGCGAAGCATTTCTTGGCGAGCTTCGGCAACTTTGAGCGTATCTATCTATCTATCTATCTATCTATCTATCTATCTATCTATCTATCTATCTATCTATCTATCTATCTATCTATCTATCTAGCCGCCTACGATTTTGTACTCTCCTGGCCGTATAGCTAATGGGATGTTTACGAAAATTGGTATGCCACAACATGACTGCATGTGGAATATAAATGACAGGTCAAGACATGAAAATCGTGACATGCATGTCATGAGCGGCATGATTTACGTTCCATGGTCTTGGTGCTCTCATGGCCGTTTCGTTCATGGGATGCATACGAAAATTGGTATGCCAAAACACGACCGCATGACGAACACAAATGACACGACATAACACAAATATCATGACATGCGTGTCATGAGCGGCACGATTTACGTGTCACGGTCTAGGTGCTCTTGCGGTCGTTTCGTTAACTTTATATATACTTAAATTGGCATCGCGAGAAAACAATGTCTGACGACCATGGGTGACACGTTCTAAGAACATGAAAATCGTGACATGCATGTCACGAGAGGCATGATTTACATGCCACGCGTTTCGTTAATGGGATGTGTACCAAAATTGCTATGGCACAACATGAACGCATGGTGAACGTAAATAACAGGTCATAACATTACAATCATGACATGCGCATCATGAGCGACATGGTTTACATGGCACATTCTTGGTGCTCTTGCGGCCGTTTCGTTAACTTCATATGTACCAAGATCAGTATAGCGAGAAAACAATGCAGATCCATTTTACGTTCCTCATGCGTGCTTCGCATTTCCTTGATACCCACTGCACGTGGGATCTGCCATTTATATTTGTTAAAAGAAACGCCTACTGTCATTGTTTACAGACGCGTATCGTCGTTTACGTAAATACGCAGAAATCAATCGATCAGCATGTCAGGCACTCAGGGAACGAAGAAATATTGAGGAAGAGGAGAAAAAGGAAGAAGCGTGCGTGTGTGTGTGTTCTTATTAGAACCCACTACATTTGTAATATTCAAATTCAACGTCAAAGGACGACTAAATCTTTCAGGTAGTACAACTTAGTAAATTAAACTCAAATCCGCCTGACTCTTGGCTAATCCCCCAAGTGGGTAGATTCCAAAATTGAAGGATCATCATCATCATCATCATCATCAGAACCCACTAGTATAACGTGGAGGTGCTGTATCGCGGATGCTAGCCGCTATTGGTTATGTCCAGTGCACTGACTGTTACTCTCTATGTCAGCCACAGCTTTCTTGTGTAGTCCACTGCAGAGAGAGAGAGAGAGAGAGAGAGGCTGTTTGTTAGAAAAAAAGAACAGATTTTTGCCGGATCTCTGTGCTGTCCATAGATGGCGAAACCTAGTGGGCCTATAAAGAGACGCACTACGCAGCAGTATCTCTGCCAGTAACAATACCTAATCACAGCACGACGCCATTACGCGTTGGTTAACCGATTCAGGCTTCTAGCCTCTGCTCCCCCGCCCCTCTCTACCATTCCCAACTACCGACAGCATTTGTTTTTTACCCGTACTGTACTGCTAACATGAACAATTTGTTAAGAGCGAACCGTGCGTAGGTAAGCTTGCAAAGTTTTTTCACATAACTGTCTGCATTACCTCGGACGCTTCCCGTAGTGCCGCAGTTCGACTTCCACGAAGACCAGAGCGCATGAGCAGGACCTACATATCATGTTTCTCTTTGGAACGAGACAGGGTTGAAAGAGGGGGAAACTTTATTGGAGTTGAACTTTCTGGGCAAGCGGGTGGGCTCATCAGTGAAGGGCTTCACAGGCCTTGGCAGCTCGCTGGGCTTGGGTATGATTCCTACCGCGTTCCGCGTGGTAGATTGCATTTGGTCGTTACAACACTTTTGTCCACGTATCTCTGCTAGTATTAACGACATCTCGCTATATGTTTAATCCACGCAAAGTGTGTCCTCCTCAAATTTCCATTGTCAATTTTTGTTCTACTTTCATTGACATCGGCTGTAATGTTAACATTCAATCTATTGTGGCAAGAACCCGCATTCCCCGGGCGGTTATCTGCTCTATGTGATCGCGTATCAGTAATCGTGACGCGTGTTACAAGTGTATAATATCAGTCATGTCAAGAATCAATCATTCATGTTCGTCGTACGTCCACACCCTACCACGCCAAATTTAGTGGTGTACACCGAGTGAACAAGGCGAGCAGGGGGAGACCGAAAAGTAGGCTGCTGGCGAGATTGGTTCGGTCAAAGTTGCTGAAGTTCGCCAGAAACGTTTCGCATTTAAATGAGAAAATCTGTAGACCTTCTCTCAGATCGCCCCTCACGAGTTCCTGTTGCAAACTATGTTTAAACGCCAGAATATTAAAGTGCCTTCCGGGAAGAATTTTGCCAGGATAGCTTCTCAGGTGGTCACATTATCGCGCATATTAGAAAAGTTGGTAGAGACTCAGAAAACTGCTCACGTGCTGGAAAACACCTGTAAAGTACGAAAACCATCATCTGGTTAGTAGAGCTAATAAGGAATGTTTCGGCTCCCCTCACTGCTCGTGACAGCATTCGTTGTGCATGCTCTCTTTTTGATTGACGCTGACAGGGCGCGCGGAACTCCCGCCCACCTCCACTCTCCTACCCCGCTGCTATGTACTCAACCGTCGACGCTGTCGTATGGCTTGAAAGGCAAGCGTGCACCAGTTATACGAAACGCTAACAAACTCGCACTTATCGCTCAGTGCCGTGTGACGTAATGAGACACGTACGCGCCGGTGCATGCGACCGGCAGGCAGCCAGCTCTCCCGCCAGCTCCGTCACGCTCTCTTGCACGTGATTTCATTGTTGCTCACAGACAGCAAGCAGTCTCACCCGTGCACTTTTGTTTCTCCTTCCCGCCTTCTGGCGCAGTGTTACGCAGTCGCAAATCGCCTATTGTTGTGCCCAACCCTTCTCACCCACCGGTCCTGAACTCCTATCTGTGGGCGCCTCGGGTGCGATGAGCTAAAACGGGCACACAACTCCGTTTCACACATCAAGTGCAACGCTGTGCACGCTAGTGCTCGTGTTTACGCTGTGTACTTCCGCGATCAAAAAGCAGTGCATTGCTCGCGCTGACCGAGCAACAGTATATATACCTCGCTGGCATCATTAAATCCTAACACATTTCTCAATACCTTGACAAAACACGGCCGTATTGCTGGGGAAACGAAAGAAATATAGATGTTTGTATTTTATGATTGTTCCTTGTTTGTCGGAGCGATACACCTCTCCTTTGCTTGTTTCCTTACGGACTACTTGCGTAGCCTTCACAGCGTTGCACATGATGTGTTAAATGGAGTATAGCTCTTATGTACGGGAAAGAAGTAAGGGAAACGAAACACGCACGACACGCACACACCACATGGTAGGTTGGAGAGTGCGCTTGCAGCCGGCATGAGCAGAGGTGTGTCCACGTAGGAAAGGGACAAGGAAAGAAAAAGCGTACATTCGCTTTTTGCGAGGTCGATTATTGTCTCTGGAGTAACCGGTTGTCTTATGTCGATAGCCTTGTGCGGTTCGGTGCATTTCGCCACGCTTACAGCGAACAATGAACCCAACCGCAACAGGGCCTGTCACGGTTGAGCAGCCAGCATAGCTTACCGGACGAGTTGTAACGGATCAGTCTGCTTACGCTTTGCGTGGTAGCTGCGGAAATCGTGAATACTGCGGGCGCTAGTCTATAAGGGTCCGTGAACCGTGAAAAAGAAAAAGAAAAGATGAAGTTGTCTCCTTCTTCTATACAGTGATACGGTGCTGTTGACGAGACGCTACTGTACGCGCGCATCATAACAATACACTTTTCTTACAATACAATACAATTTTCAATTAGTTTCGCGTTTGATTTGATTTGATTTCTGGGGTTTTACGACCCAAAACCATGCTATAGCTATGAGAAACGCCATAGTGGAAGGCTCCGGAAACTAGTTTCATTGTATGCACGCACATATCAGTGATGATTATGGTGATGATTAATGGGGTTGTAGGTTCCAAAAACCAGGATATGATTATCATAGACGCCTTGATGAAGGGCTCCGGAAAGTTCGGCTGCCTGGAGTTCTTTAACGTGCACTGACATTGCACAGTAAACGGGCCTCGACATTTCGTCTCCGCGGAGATGCAGCCGCCGCGGCCGGGATTCGATCCCGCGACCTTCGGATCAACAGCCCAGTGTCACGCGCACATAACAAGGGCAATGTAGTAGATATGTTACGGTGGATTACCGCGCTATTTTCGTCTTTGCAGCATACGTAAAGAATCTCTATACCGCCTATATATAGGTAAAGAACGTACGCCGTCTGGCGTAGTTGAGACCTATTTGCCGATAAGTTTTGTGGTATAGGATGCCCATAAATTAAAACCGGCTCATGGTGTCCGGCTCTTTCTTTACACGGCGCGCGGTGATTCGGTTTTCTTTGAGAGGCAGAATACAGCATTACAGAGGTAGTCATTTCCATTGTATACATCAATGCACCATCAGCTCGTTCTCTGCATCAGCCACGGGCAGCTTTTCCCTTGCCCTCATGGATTATTATTTGCAATAGAAGTATATATAAAATTCCTTTCGGATATTTGAAGCTTCGCAAACACCTCATTGGAGACATAGAATCAATATACACGTATTCACAAAGCAAAAAGATGCATAACTTTCCTCTTCCTTGTCGTTCCTGTATCCTTAACTTGCTTCACGAAGAAACTGCAGTATCCGGAAAACAGCGTTATCGTAACCTTTTAACCTCCATTCCGTTTTCGCACCTGTACCTTAAGGGTACAACAGACTATAGGAAAAACAAAGAGATAAGGATAACGTAAGTTGGTGAGAACGGACGTCTAGCTTCGCGGTCAACGAGATTTTGTAGCTGTATAATCTGACAACCAAATCAGTCACTTGTGGAGGTCCTTGTGAACATGCGAGCCAAATATATTTGGCTCGCGAGCCTGCTATATTTGAAACACTGTTGGGAATTCCCGCCAGGGAATTCGCAGCTTTGTTTCAAATATAGCAGGCAGTGACCAAACGGCAGTGATGTTGAAGTTTTAACCCTAAGAACACTACGAGGGTTTTCCGAGCCAGAACCACGGTATGATTTTGAGGCGCGACTTGTATTGGAGGTTTCCGGGGTAATTTTTACCACCTGGGTTTCCTTAACGTCCCCCTAAACCTACGTACTTCTTTTGTTTGTTTGCATTTCGCCTCCATCGAAATACAGCCGCGGTGGCTGGGATTCCATCCGTCGACTTCAATGTTACAGGCTTGTACAATGCAGTGAAAGCACGCAGATGATGCAGTTGGCCCCCTATAAGTGAGGGCACTTTCGGAATGATTCCCCCACCCCCAAGTCCTACACACACACACACACACACACACACACACACACACACACACACACACACACACACACACACACACCATCGGTTTTCACGGCGTGGAGTAGGTTTGAATTTTATTTTACAGCTCTATATATCTTTTGCATTCGCCCGATAGCTTCGTAATCGCGTAAGAAGAAATGAAGGCCGGAATTTCCTTTTCGAATTTCCCGCCTCAACCGAAACCTCCTACTGACACGTGATGTGTATTTCATGCCGCTTGGCCATCTGTATTTCTTTTTCGGAATTCGGGAGAGGGAGAGAGGGAATGGGAGCAGGTTCGCTTACAAACACAAAATACGTCTTTCTTGTTTTCGGTTCCCCATAAGATTGAAGCAGGAAAGTTATTCACGAAAAAGCCTGATAACTTCAGCAAATGCACGGAGTCGCTAATGCCAACTGTGATGACGTTTCCTCTGTGCAATATACTTCGAGATGCGCTAAAGTAACATAGTAAGTTCGGTTAGATGTATTTTTTCGTGTGTTAGTCTACCACCGCATTCTACGTGCCAATAAACGGACTTTTCGCGTCGAAGACAGCCGCTGAAAATTCCCCGGTGCCGCCGATCAACTTGAATCAACCGCGCCGATAAGAAGACTTGACGTCACGACCTCGGCGGTCCATACTACGCTGCAGTGAGCCCCACGGCCGCGATGTGTAGCAACAACTATGGTTACTGTACTTTCATTTATTGTCAAAGTTTACTTAATTCTTCCTCTTTTGTCATTCATACCCTGGAGCAGTAATCGAGTAGTCAAAATAGATTAGCTTATGTCATTTCAGAAAGGTGTACATACAGCGGTACAAAGAGCGACACTCCGTTCATTTTCTTTCTCATTTTTTTTTTCAATTTCATCGTTTTCTCTATTTTTGTCTAGTAAATTATTTATTTAGAAGTGAAATGTTGAATGTATTCAATGAATTAGTGTTATATGTATTAGTGATCTGCTGAATGTAAATATTACCGAAAACCATGTATTAATTAATTACCGAGGGTCCCACTACAGTTTTATCACTTTGGGACACTCGTCTGTATACTTGTATGTTGTACTATAATATCTGTAAATAAGGAAACTGAAACTGAACTGCTCTGTCCTTGCCGGGAATGCGAACAGGTTATTACACATGCATAATGTTTTGAGTCATTGCTCACTTTAGTACTTGTCTTGTAGTGTCCATTCGAGCTCTCTCGCCTCGTCCAGTTTAGCTCAGCGCGCTGCAATTCAAAGCACTGCAAAGAGTCGCGAACAGTTTCTAAAATTTCAATATCTAAAAGCGCTCAGGTATAGGATAACTATAGCGGTCTGGACGCAACAACAGCTGTCTCGCCAACTCCACAGTCGCATGAGCGGTATCCCACACGTTCTATAACAACTTCTGGATTTTTTAAAGGAGAACTAATGTGAATGTATGAAGTGGTTTAAGCTTATATTTCCATAACACGAAAGCCCGGTGTTGAGGTCCGAATACGATGCGATGTCAGTGCGCATTGAAGAACCCCAGGTGGTCAAAATTTCCGAAGCCCTCTACTACGGCGTCTCTCGTAATCATATCCTGGTTTTGGCACGTGAAACCGCAGCAATCAATCAATCAATCAATCAATCAATCAATCAATCAATCAATCAATCAATACGTCATCTGTACATAATTACTGAGCCAAGAAATGCAATCAGCGAAAGCTTGACAAAATACGCACACAACATTTCTGGCTATGCAACGAAGCCCTGGAGCACCATTTAAGGAATGAGCATTTACATCGTCCAATGTTGTCCAGTAGTCCTTTTGGTTGCAGTGATTGGCTGGTTTGAATTTTGTGTTCTTCCCGCTAGTGGAAACTTTTTCGGAGGGCGCTAAACTGCGACCACGGAGGATCGCATCTCTCTCATTATCGTCAAAATTCCTTATCTCGAGGCAAATGTTCAGCCTATGGAATTCTCCTCGGGTGCAGTAGACTGCGAAAACATCTCCGCCGAACCGAAGACGCGAACGGAAAAGTCTAGCCGTGAAGTTAGAGATAACATTTTTTTTTCTTCACGTCCTGACGATGAAACGGCAAAGATGACCCTCAAAATTCTTCTGTGAAAGAATGTCCGTGCTTCCGAATACCTTCGAAACTGCATCCTATAAATAAGGACTGCAGGATTCTGAGATGTCATGGCGGGTTAAGAAAAAAAAAGAGAGGTGGATGACCCACCCTATTTGTGCCAACTTAGGAGGCCTTAAGTATCGGAGAGACCATGTGACACCTGACACTTCACGCGAATTGATCAATACTGTCTCTCTTTGGTATAGCCAGCGCGAGCGAAGCGTTCCGCTTCAAAGTACGCCGCCGTGTCCTCGTTGGCCGTTAACCTCACTGAGACTGCTAAGCACACTCTCAAAAGGTTACGCTCATAATCACGTTTGTAAAGCCTCGCACAGTCGGTGACAAACGAGTGCGCCATCCAAGTGCTTGGCATTACACAAGTCGGGCCTTCAGGTCGCTAAACGACGCAGATCAAGCCCCTCTCCAAGAGACGCGCAGGCGGCTTCGTTTACTGGAGTCAGTGTTCGTACTTTGGTGCGTGCGTGCGTGCGTGTGTGTGTGTGTGTGTGTGTGTGTGTGTGTGTGTGTGTGTGTGTGTGTGTGTGTGTGTGTTCAAGATCTCGAGTTAGAAGAGCGGTCGTGGAGAGCGGGCATTCTGTATCAGCTGGCCTAGAGAGAACGGCAGTCTCATGTCGACGGGCACGAAGGCCAGCTATCTCCTTTCCTCTCTCACGCTTTTGTCGATGGTGAACCCGCGCGGGCTTCTTGTCACCGCTGAGCTACGACGCCAGAATCTTTCTCACTTTCGGTCGAGAAGGGATCGAGTTACGCGTATGTAAGTACTGCATCCGCTGCCTCGCCAGCGAGCCACAGACGACGCATGAGGCCGTGGAACAGAAGCAGCTAGTAGCAACATCAGCACCCGCTACAGCACGAGGACCAGAAGCAGTAATCTCCCCGTGCAACCCAGCGGAACGTCAACGATCTCGGCACCACGGGATACGAGGCAGCGTCGGGGACGGCGCACCGGCAGGATCCCGGTCGTCGATATCATCGGAGAAAAAGAAACCAACGGATAGACGGAAACTGACGCAACACGTGGTTTCTTCGCTTCTTTCCTTTACTCTCTCCCTTCTCTGCCGAAGTTGTGCCCCTTCCTTTTGAGGCCCGGCCTACTCGGTCACAGCCGGGAAAGAGTCTCGCAGAAAGAAACGAAGAAAGAGTAAAGGACTCGCGGAAGGAAGTAGGCCCCCGTGTGTGTACCGATTGGCCCTCGCTAGCTCTCTGCCCCCCCCCCCCCCCCACACACCCACACCCTTTTGTTTTCTTGGCTTGTGTATGTGTGACTGCGGCAAGAGCTGCGGCGACTGTTGTAGCGCAGTTTTTTTTCGGGGCGTCAACGGCTCAGAACGCGCGAGCGTGAGTGTTGGTGCTGCGGGGTCTATTTTTCTTCCTCTTTCGAGTAGGTGCCCGCGTTAAAGAGAGCGTCCCCTCCAACGAGCGACGTTGGAAGGAGCGTGCGGCCCAGCCGCGCCCGCAGTAGCCTTGTCAGAAAGCTCGAGGCCGTGTGGAAAGAAGGTTCGGTACGGTAAAATCTTTCCTTTTCATTTTTTCTTTTCTCACCGGTCGGTTTTCCGAAGAGAAAGCCGGGCTCAATCGCCTCCCACTTGAAACTTGCGCGCGAGTGTTCCGAGAGCTCGCCGTGCGCAGAGTGCTTGACAGTGAGTTTGGCTGACTGCGAAGACCAACCCTTACGAAACCGTGGATGAGAGTTCGCTTCGATCCAGCTGCCCGTTCGGGGAAATAACGGAGTTCTCAGTTTAAATACGACGCACGGATGGCTCCTGGACCACTGTGAATCCTCTGAACGCTTGTTCCTCACCGACGGCTCGTCGAAACCAGCAACCAGTCGACGTTCCAGTGGGGTGTTTTATATTGCGCCGAGCGTCGTCGCCTGTGTAATCGGCAAGGAAAAGTCATCGTAGAGCGAGCAGCTAGGGAGTGAGCATTCCCATTGCAGAAGCGTCTGAGCAACCGTTACCATCTGGACGTGTGAGGTCCTAATCCCTTAGGAAACGTGTTTCATACGACAAGATGGGACCACCGCGTCGCCGCAGGACAGGAAGCTGGGATGAGCACGAACTTCTATTGCAGGACAGCGGTGAGTAGTCGAACTCTTTACTGCGTATAACTCTGCGTGGCTTAGCGCTCTCCGCTCTACAGTAATTATTAATCTGGCTTTGACGATTCAAACGGAACAACTTATATGGCGGCGTCACAGGCATGATTAGAGGATGTCATAAGCTATATATACAAGGCAATTCTATGCACTTCAAGTATGTCTCAAGGCCTGATCGGCCTTGAAATGCACGAAGGCACTTCTCCTGCGGTAAAATATACATGTATACAATGTAAACCGTTTCTGCAAGAGTCCTTCGTGCTATGGTATGGTCTGTTTACTTTCGCCGACTGTACACATGACAAGCAGCGAACGCGCTCTCGCGCGACGCCGTACACCTTGAGGTTATGCATTGTTGTGGCCGCATGTAATTCAACTCTCCTGACCTCGCACAATGTACATTGTAAACAGGACTGTCTCTAGAACACCAACAGTGCTGCCAAGATTGCTGAATGAAAAAGTAAAAAAAAAAAGCGAGCACTGATGACGCACAGTACGCGGATATGCATAACACTTTCAACTCCATCAAAAATGCTATTTATTATGGGTGCATATTGCCTCCTCGTATTCACTGAGTACTGATGTTTTTTTGTCACACAAGCTTATAACTTTTCACTGGGCAAAGTGCTGCCAAATATTGCGAGAGAGTGAGACAGGGAGAGAAAAGGAGGAGGCGGAGGAAAGTAAGAGATCAGGGAGCTTAGCGAGTTTGGTTGTTCTTGCTAGTTTCTGCGCTCTGGGGTGAGTACAGAGAAAAGATGAAGGCGAAACAACAAGGTTTGCGAAGGAAATCTGTCAGCGCAAATACATTTACACATTTGTGCTCACACAGTATGTGTCAGCACAAACACACAGCACAGATACAGACAGTGAACAAATTCATTAACTGGACTGGAAGGCCTCAAGATACACACCAGCGCGCTTTTGGAACAAACGGGGCGTAATGACGGCAGCCACCACGGTCCAGGGATTCTGTAAGAAGCGTAAGTAAAAAAATAGCAGATTCCACGTGCAGTGGCCTTCAAGGAAATGCGAAGCACGCATCACGAACGTAAAATGGATCTGCATTGTTGTCTCGCTATACCGATTTTGGTACATATGAAGTTAAGGAAACGGCCGAAAGAGCATCAAAACTGGCACGTAAATTATGCCGCTCATGACATCCATGTCATGATTTTCATGTTATGACCTGTCATTTATGTTCGTCATGCAGTCATGTTGTGGCATACCGATTTTCGTTTACATCCCATTAACGAAACGGCCAGGACAGCACGAAGTCGTGGGCGGCTAGATAGATAGATAGATAGATAGATAGATAGATAGATAGATAGATAGATAGATAGATAGATAGATAGATAGATAGATAGATAGATAGATAGATAGATAGATAGATAGATACGCTCAAAGTCGCCGGAGTTCGCTAAGAAATGCTTCGCATTTAATAATGCAAAGTTGAGGGTGGTGCCTGTAGGCGAGCTTGCCCTATAATTAATTGCCTGTATGCGCGGTTCCCATCTTACCCACTTCGCGCGTTGACTTGGAACTATTCCTCTACTATGGAGGAGAGGATACATTCTCGTCCGCCGAATCTGTGCCAGTTTAACGACTGATAAGTGTCCTCGTCGTGAAGCCACTGTTTTGTAAACATCCGGGACGTCTTGCAGATTTATTTATTCACTTATTGATTATACCTGAGAGGCCCTCTGTCGAAGAACCTTACGTCAGGGGTAAGTTGACGAGACATTGTTAATAAAAAAAATATTCGATGGCTTTTCTAAAATTATCCGTTCTTCCGTGATCTATTACACTTGTAGTAAAACCGTTCCAGTCACGGGCTGAGTGAAGAAGGAATGGTGGTGAGTACCGGCACAAGGAGGCGGGTAAACGGCCTGGCGTTCGCTACTGCGGGCTGAATAACGGTGGGCTGGTTAGATGGTATATAGTTATGGGGAAACGTATCGCACATATTATGATGCAGTGATATCCTAGCAACTTTGCGGCGCAGGTAGGTTAGGTATAATGGGCTTTGTATTTCGATCGTGCGGTACTCAGTGGCTTAAAGGGCCCCTAAACCACCCAGAGGTCGAAATTTAGTTTCGGCGTTGCAGTTGTATACACGAGTCGGCAACGAACACGCAGTGGCGAGAATATTTTTCAAATGGTGCAGCAAATGGCGGAGTTACACGCGTTTCAAGATCGAAAACTAGTCCCCGCACATTTCGCTCTTTCCTTGGCTATGCGCCGTCTGGCCGGCGCCATCTTTTTCCTCTCCGAGTACTCCTCCAAACGTCACGTGGTTCTCCCGCGGCGCGTAGCGCTGCCGTGTTTAGCATCGATGATCGTGATGGCGTTCTAATGTCGATGCGCGTGTTTACGTGAAATCTTAAAAAAAGAAGATACCGAGGGGGGGGGGGGGGGGGGAGGCGGGGGTGTTAGAGGCCCTTTCAATATGGCAAATGGTTCTGCGAAACCCGCAAGGTGGAATAACGTTTATTAAAGGGAAAATTAGCATCCACCGTTTTGTAGCACAAAGCTACAAGGAAATCCATACGGATTTCTCAGAAATATGTTCATTCGTAACACGCTTTTCCGCTACCAGCTGCCGTGGAATACGAAGCTGATAGAGCAAGCTGCGCACAGTGCATTTCGCGTTTTTTTTTTTTTTCGCCTATTGTGATTCGCAGCCGGGTGTATATACAGGGTGTAAGCGCGTGTATACGGCACTGCCTCGGCAAATTCTAGATTTCATCGCTGCCATTTACAACTTCGCGCTCAACGTTCTGGCACTCTGCTTTCTCGAAACTGCCTTGGTGTTTCTTAACCAGCACAATATACGCTTATTGATACTATTACCTGCAAATTGGCACGTGCTTCGGCCCACTGAAGGCAAAACTATCAGAGGCTAACACTGAGGGAAGGTTAACGGTGCATGAAATGTATTAGCAAGAAGCAATAAAATGACATTCTTGATATGCCCGTGTAAACTAAAGAGGCGTTGCCTTCAGAATAGCTTAAGTATAGGCGTTTAAGCTAGGTACGTCAGCCTGCTTAAGACGTGCGAGATTTCCAAAGTGCCAGGGCTCGGCGTCAACTGTCAACTGCTCACTGCGGTGAGAGCAATGTGATGCCAGCCGGGTGATGAAAGGTACCTTTGTTTTTCTGCTCGGATGGTATCGTCAGCTAAAATAACTGCACGTCACTATAATTTATTCAATACATCCACGAACGCGTGTTTTCGAGGTCCTGGTGTCGAGTGAGAGTGCCGGCTGTATAGATGAATGAATACGTTTTATCAAAGTAGATATGGAGGCCTTTGTAATTGTCTGTAATCAAGTAAAGCGGCTTGTACGTAGGGGCAGTGCAGGAAATTAGCGATTAAATAATTAGTTAATGAATTAGAATTTCTTTATCCTGACCTAATTCCTACCCGTTGGGCCAACTCTATAATAAATGAAACTTTTCTTAGGATGATACTGAGTGACTGCTTTTGTAGTCGACGGTTCACGTATTATAGGTGCTGCGCCAAGAATTAGAGAGAGTCCACGTGCGTTAAATAGAGATTTAGGAAGTGTGAGTTCCCGTGAGTTCTATTTAACGAAGGGAGCGTTATCAGCCGGTACCTTACACCTCTCGTTGCATTGGATGCGAAGCACTCGTCTTCCGTTCTTGAAATGGGTTCTTGCTGGAAATCGGCTTCAAGACTCTCCAGCGGGATTGCAGTCTTATCTAGTCCTGATAATGCCGAGCAGTTGTCCGTTAGTCAACGACATTGCCCACGAACCGTAGCGAAAACGCTACTCGCTGGGCACAGAACCACTTGTAGCCGCATCGATGCACTGACGCTGATGAACTGCAGGGTAGACACAGTACCATACGGTACCACAGAGCATCACACAGTGCCACACAGTGCCACACAGATCCCGTTTATCATCGTGTATCTCCGGAAGCATCCGTTGGACACATATAAGCGGTACACGTCTTCCGGTTTGTAAAAAAAAAAGGAAAGAAAGGAATAACACGAGACAGATAACGAAATATAGAAAGAAGGAAAAAGGAAAGAAAGAAAGAAAGAAAGAAAGAAGAGAAAGAAGGGAAGAAGAAAGAAAGAAAGAAACCAAGAAAGAAAGAAAGAACATCTCGAGCCGGCGACGCCCGCGCGAGAAGCAACCGGGAGCATGTTCGTACCTTTTACCTGATTCTATGCAGTCGTTTTATGGAGTTTGTAAGATTGTTATATGAAAGCACGCTGCCGCATACAGGTGTTCCGTGAAGCTGCGTGGCTATTATTTCGTGGAAAAAAAAAAGAAGCGAAATTTGAACACTTGGTCATTGTGCTTTGATCTTGTAAAGGCGGACCTCGACTGAACTCCTATTTCAGCAACATTCCCTTCGCTGTGTTCGTGTAAGCTTTGCTTTTGCTCTGACATTAAAGCTAACGGTGGCAAAATATCGATTCAAGCGAGGTTGTAGGGGGATGTTCTTTTGAAAAAAAAAAAGACTTCAGAAATTGGAGTTAATGTTCGGTAAGGTCCTTCCGGACAAAGTCAGGTATAAAGCCGCGAGGTCCGACAGGTGAAAAAAGTGCGACCCATTCGCATTGTGCAATGCATATATCGCTTTTGCCGGTCAGTTGTGGCGTCGACTAAGCGCTTGTAATTGAGAAATGGTAGAAAGGTGAGTGCACCAAATTTGGTAGACGGTGCACCAAATTTGGCGGAACATTTGCAAGACCCATACGGTGTACTGGTCATTCATCCTGGCAACTTTATTCGCTTGTAGCACTGGGAGGACAGCGGATATACTTCCCGAATCAAGTAACTTTTCGAAGGACAATCGCTATTCGACGTATATTAAGGATTTTGCAATTTTTGGGAGCAATGGACGTCAGGTTTACGATGTCGAAAGAAAAGGGCACATCGAAAAAAAAATGTAACATGCCACCTCAAAGCAGGGCAGCACGGCACAGTTTTCAGTGGAGGCGAAAGGCAAGAAACATTCGTGTATAGTTAGATTTAGGCGGTATAGTACTAAGTTGGGCTAGTTTGTTGAAGTTCATCTTGGAAAAGTCTTTTACTACCCCAGTAACAGGGACACAAGAGAGCGCATGGGATGTCTTTTAGTCCTGATTTGTCGCTGTTTATAGCGCAGTAACAAAAAAAAATACAAAAAAGGGCATTAGATTCAGTTGCACGTTAGAGAACACCATGCGGTCTAAGTTACTCCGGATCCCTTCACTATACGCTGCTTCTGCTTGTCTCATAATCGTATCCTGGCTTTGGCACATAAAGACCCCATCAATTATTGTTGTTCTTATTATTGTCACAGTAGAGCACGGATACTGTTCACCCGTCATCTACGCGGGACAACAATGGTTCGAAGCATTCGTTCTCTGTACGTAACCGTACACTCCTCTTTCACTGCATTGTCCGAGTACGTGCGGACAGATGCACAATAACAAGAGGCCGGCGACCGGGCCACGCCGCCTACAGTGTACAGTTGGCGGTTCAACTCGCGAGTCTCGAGCGTGCGGCCATGCCAAAGTCTCCCGCTCCGCATCGTTCCCGCCGCGATGGAGGTCGTAAAGAGCGATCGCCAGCGAGTAGTTCAGACAGCGAAGGTAAGACGAAGAACGCGTACCATTTCGCGTTATTTGCCACGTTTGAAGCAAACTCGTGTCGCTATAAAGCGGCGTGTGTCGGTCGTTACCGAGGAAAAAGACAAAACAAGTTTGCGATATAGCGTTACTGCTCGTAATGCATTTGAAATTTATGATATATCTTTGCTTCCCATGATGCAGGTAAACTCGAAGTGCTAAAAGTAGCGTGTCTCAATTCTTATTTATTTATTTATTTATTTATTTATTTATTTATTTATTTATTTACTGTACCCTCAGAGCCCGAGCTTATTACAGAGGGAATCATCATCATCATCATCATCAGCCTGTTTAGGTCCACTGCAGGACGAAGGCCCCTCCCAACAATTTCCAATCCACCCTATAGTAGGGATACATAAATGAAACAAAAAACAGCAAGGCATAGAGAACGCCTGAGCTGAAAGACAATGAGAATCTGTCGGGCTCCATTTATTTGGTTAGCCGATATTTTGAAGGGACACTCAAGAGCAAAAAAGATTTTTCGCGTATTACCAAATTACCTTTTCACAATACCAACAGCACCACTTTTGCCACGAGAAAAAGCTTAATTCGCGAGAAAAACATAGGAAGTTTCGTCAAATTTCGTTGGGCTAATGTCGCCAAAATACGAAGGAGATGCTTTGGTATCCATGGCGTCACGCTTACGTTCGGGCGCCCAGGTTCGGACGTGAAATTGAAAAATGAAACTTTACCCTTCGTAGCGCAATCAACAACAATCAAAGAATAATCTGTCAGCCTAAACTGATTCATTGCTTCCCTTTATAGTGCCCTTTTAAGAGGCAACAGACACTGTGGACTGAGAACGAGAAAGTGGAATTACTTTTCTGTGTTCATTTGAAACGTCGGCGTCGTTATCTAAAAGAGGAGAGAAAGCGCAGGATAAGACAGTCTGCCCAGGTATGGGAGTCGAACCCACAGCGTAGACGTTATAAGCTTCTACTGCTTTGCTAATGAAGGTGAGCGTAGTGCCCATCCTCAACTTAGATATCATTGGTATTGCAGCGTGTCTTCAAGATTAACCCTAGAAGCGCTTGTCAGCTCAGTGCTTGGCCAAGGCGTCAGATGACAAGACGTCGCTTCGACCACATTCGCGACGTCATAGGCGAGCCTTAGCAGCAGGCGACTTGCCTCGCTTGTGAGCGTGTAATGCTTTAACACACGGAATGCACTGCGATACGTGGCAAGGGAATAAGCAGTCGTCGATTTTTTCGTTAGACGCAGCTGCATCCAGACAGAGATAATCAAACTAGAGAAAGTGCATTCAGTGTTAACCTGCTGCATTTACTGGAATTTCAATCAACCAATCCATCAATCAATCAGTCAATCAATCAATGCTCTACTGCAAACGGTGAGAGTACATTTTGAAATCAAGTTGTACCTTAAGGAGGTCTCAAAATCGGGGACCTCCTGGGTCACATGGACAGAAATATTTTTAGTAGACAGTAAGCATACAGCATTAAAATGTGAGCATAAAACGTAATAAAGAATAAGAAATATGTATAAACAAAAACAAGATATAATACGTAAGGACACTGCAAAAGTGCAAAGAAATCGCAAGCGTAGGTATGATCAGATAGACGCATATCAGAAAACAATATCAGCTGTGTAAGAAAACGTAAATATATATGCTATAAGTAAATATTACATCAAGTGTAACTACACGTGCAACTCGAATTTCAATGAACTAATGGTGGAATGTTGTTTTAGTTGAAGCTTAAGCTTAGCCCTTCTAAAGACGTCCCGTCCCGCATTGCCATAATTCTGTACGTTCCATACGAAGTCCATACAGATTTCATATGTTTGTCGTATATTTGTCATATGTTTCCATATGACCCATACGGCATCATATAGAATTATGGCAACGGCCATGTGGAATTCCTTATTAGGGAAGTTCCTCTAAAATAGGAAATGAATAAATATGGAAACTTAGGCGCACTTCTAGCATTAATGTTCAAGAAACAACGAGCTTTAAGGCAAATGGTTCTGTGGAACTTAGAATTAATTCATATAGGGGAATCAAATGTGCTGAGCAGGAGACAAGATGTCTTTAAGTGGTAGTACCACAAAGAACAAAACACCAAGACAGCAGTCGCCACTGAGCCTCAATGCAAAGGTCATGTACACAACTTATACGAGCCTCTTGGCGCATTGCTGCCCAGTAAACAATCCATAATTGTGCTCAAGAGAGCATTGTTATATGAGGTGCAGATTTCCGAGAAAGATGACAGCGTGATACTCCACGATGCCCCACATTCCTCAGTTCAGGGTACGATAGCCTAATGTCATGTCAGAGATAACGTCGCGATGCTGCTATGAACTTGCTTTTTCAATAAACAAATAAAATAATTCCTTCGAACTGAGATATGTGTGGTCACGGGTGTTGCGCGTATAGGCTTCAGAGTCCTTTATTCTGAAAGCGTTTCTTCGGTGGGGCTTGTTCTGCTTGCGAGTCTAGAAAGCCCGGACACACTGCGCACGCCAATTTCGTGCAATGGCACGACACTGAAGTTCACCCAATGTAACCACAGAAGCCTATAAACTTGATTACTGAATTTTAACGTCCCAGAAAAACAACGATCTGATTATGAGAGACGCCGTAGTGGAGGGCTCCGGAAATTTCGACCACCTGGGGTTCTTTGATGTCCACTGACATTATACTGACTTTTAACGACACTGACAAGCCTGGACTTGTGTAAATTTGGCTGGCGTGCACAACACCTAGTCAGTAAGGTGCTTTGCCGTTTGTAACTGTTCTATACGTAACCTGGGGCGTGTCTCGTGTTTCACAAGGTAACCTTCATATATTATGCGAATGTATGCTTCGGTATAATACTCCACAGTCGAGAGATTGCTGTCGATACTATCGCGTCTTCTGGAAGTTCGAGGAGAGCTGGGTTAAATGAATTAATTTTCAGGAGTAACCGAACTCTCATTATCGACATTTTTTTTCTGCCACCTTCTTGAGTAATCGCAATAGAACCAGATTCGCGATTCATAATAACCTTCTGCTACCCAAAGTACGCACGAATTATGGCAAAATGAGCATTTTTTTCATCAATTTCATTATGGAATTTACTTTCTCGAGATATAAAAGAAATAATGCATATTTATGTTTTAGGGAAAAATTAAAAAGTTATCTATTGTTTGTATAACTGTTGCTTCTGTTTTGTGAATGTAGAAATAGAACTTAGTCATTTATTAGCGTACTTGTTACGAGTAACTCTTTTTGTAAGCTCTTGCTATTTCATGTTCGCTTTATTTTTTTTTCTAGTGTATTAACAGAGGAGGTCTCGCCTGCGGTTTGTAACCTTGGGACCTCCTCCTGCATACTAATCTGCACTGTATTACTTTTTGACACGATATAAATACTGACTGATTAGAAAAACCAAGATTTAGCTATGAAACACGTCCCGTAGCACGGGGCCGCGGAGTAATTTTGACAATCAGGGCTTATCTTATCTATGCTTAAATCTATGTACAAGGGTGTTGTTATGTTGCCGCTCATAAGGCGATCGTGCAGGAGGAACGGCGTAGCACCGTACGCTATACAAAGCTTCTTTCTCGGCTCTCTCTCTGCATGTTCTTGGACAGCAATTATCAATGGAAAGCAAACTACTCCCATTGAGCGGCTGGTCTCCCACGCTGGCCCCCAGGGGTTCCTGGTACGAGACCCTTCCCTTTCGCTGAACGTCGCTCGGGGGGGTCGCGGCTGCGCGACCGTACTTGTCCTCTTAGTGGCCGTTTCGGGGAAGAGCAGCTCGGACGCGTAGGAGGACAATGCATGAGAAGTGCGCCCTCGCTTGAAGCGACAATGCGCTTGGCCCAACCAATTCTTTAACGACCAGCATGCGCTTTCGGCGCGCCGACTGGAACGAAGCGTTGAGTCGCAGCCAGTGCACTGTCCGAACTTCGGGAAAGGCGAAGACACGCTGTGTTTCCTGGAACGACAGGGTTCGACTGGATGAGCGTGGGAGATGGCCCGAATGCCGCAGGGCTGCTACGATACCGATATTTCGATTGTGAGAATATCGGAGAGCGTGGGATAAGGAGAGGGAGAGCCATGATGGGAAAGAATGCCAAAATGCCTGTTTAAACTGCAAAGACGCTGCTGTCGGGATTAGGGACAGCCCACTAGGGAGTGGCTTAATCTGAGGGTAAACAGATTGGATAACAGAAGGTTGAGGCGGACCAGCAGTGGCCACCTCCCCTTTTTCTTTGTTACCGCAAGGTACTAAAGACTGGACGGGATTCGTTTCCCTTCAGTCTAGGCTGTAATCACTTAACTGATCGATCAGTAAGACTCCGTACGATGCAACTTCTGTCTGGGCCGTAACCACTCGGTGGTCGAACAGTGAGACTAAGTTCGTTGTATGTAGTAACAGTGTTCTAGGCTCTAGCTTAAGAAAAGTTAAGTAGAAGAGTAAGACGCTGTTGATGTCTATGTTATCATCAGTGTGCTTCGGCAAGATGTACATATGACTGTAAATATTTCGCTACAATATACCTTCAAGTTCATTACCTCCAACCTGCCTCCTGCTTCATCGACGTCGATCATCTTCTTGACGGGACTTCAATCCACATCAAGGAGAAAACGAACAAGAAAAACATAACTGGCGCAGTCGGACAGGGATCGGCAAGCTCTACAGCACCATACACTGGACCAGTGCCGAGGAGACCGAGGGGCAAGGCATCCGTCAGCCACCAGCGGCAACGTCGAGACGATCCCACAGCAGCCAACTTCCGGCACCGTGGAAGAGATCCAGGAACGACAGTGCATACAGGAAGGGGTGAGCAGGATTTCTTGCGTTTTTCTCTAGTTGGCATGGCAGTTTATGTGTAGAGCACATGGTGAGAACACGCGGGGGTGCTGAAACAATGGAGTCTAATGGAGATGAAGGTGCGAGTGCGGTAGCAATGGATCGGAGTCGAGAGCCATCAAATCATGGTATTCTAAATTCTGATCAGTCAAATGAGGCGAGAGTGCCTACTCAGAGGCAAGAATCGATGCAGCTGGCATCTCAGGTTTTGCCGAATTCAAGTGAAACGAGAACGCTCGAACTTGAAATTCAAAAGCTCAATCTCCAGATTGAGTATGAAAAGCTATTGCAAACCAGAATGAACGCGGAACGTCTCAATGGCACGTTGTCCAACTCTGGGTCGGAGACGGGCGATCGGGGGCGACGGTGTTTCGATTCTGTCCAGCAATGCGCAAAAGTGCTGAAAGGGTTCCGCCTGCCGAGTGACGCGGATGTGCCATTATGGTTTGAGGAAGTAGAAAAACTATTTGCTACTTACCAAGTACCGTATGAGAGTCGCGTGCATTTGGTTATACCAGCACTAACTGAACGAGTTCGTTACCTACTGCGTAACCTCAACTCTGAAGAGAGTGCAGATTACGAGGCAGTTAAAGCAGCAGTACTGACGGAACTGAAGCTTTCTCCGGCAGAGTATCTGCAGAGGTTCGAAAGAGCGGTAAAGCGGAAGGAAGAGACGTGGGCGCAGTTCGCGTCGCGCGTGAAAACTTATTTCTCCTACTACCTCCAAGTGAGAGAGGCCGACACGGTAGAAGTGATGGCAGAACTCATGGTTGCTGACCGTATAAAATCGGGCCTTAGCACGGAGGGTCTTGAGTATGTGAGACTAAGAGAAGGCGAGGGATGGCTTAGGCCAACTGAGATCGCTAAAGTGCTGCAAACTTTCGAACAAGCGAAAGGAAAAGGGCGTGCTTCAAAGCAACCAACTGTAGAAATGGGGCAGAAGCCGGCGACACGAGTAGAGAAAGGGGCTCTGAAGTGCCACTTATGTCACGGCTCAGGCCATTTCGCTAAAGAGTGCCCGAAGTCTAGTGATAAGGAGAGCAACCCGAAGAAGGCTACCGAGCCAAAGCGGAAGGTCCAAAAGGTAACGTTATCCCACGAGACGGAAACTGAAATACCTGATGGAGTACTTAGCGCAAAGGTGAAGTCTCTGAAACACGAGGGTGAAGGCACAAATAAACTGCAGTTAATTCCCGTATCATGTGCAGGTATATCCGCAGATGCAATTTTGGATACAGGGAGTGAAATAACTGTCTTTCGGGAGAGTCTGCTTCCGAGAAGTTTAGTAGAGCCGTCTGGCAAGGTGAGATTGGTGTCTGCTTTTGGTAAAACTATCGAGGCAAGGCTAGTTACGTTGCCGGTCAAATTAAATAGCCCGCGAGAGGTTACGGAGCCTCAGAGCGTCGACCTACTCTGCGCGTTAACTGATGAGCTCGTCGAGGGCACAGATTGTTTGTTGACCGAGGAAGATTGGAAACTTTTGTCGAAGGCCAGCAGCCCTCTGGCACCCTGTCGAGCACCGGCCGAGCCTGCTCCCGAGGCAGAACAAGCAGTAGAGAAACCAAAGGTCGTGGCATGCAATCTTACTTTGGAGAAGAAAGACGTTTCCGGCGAAGATGCGCAAATTGATGAAGAAAGGGAGGCATCATTAGGCCAGAGAGAAGAGTTCCGCAAAGTGCAGTTGGGTGACACTACGCTAAAGAAATGTTGGGAAGATGCGCGTAGTGGGAAATCCGGCATGTTCATTTTAGACGGACTGTTATATCACTGCGACTCAATAGCAGGCACTCGGGTGAGTCAGCTAGTTGTCCCCAAAGATAAGCGCACTGAGGTGATGCACTTAGCCCATGAGTCGCTATGCGGGGGGCACCTGGGGCCAAAGAAAACAAGAGCTCGCATTAGGTATAATTTTTGTTGGCCAGGTATGGCGAAGGAGATATTAGGGCATTGTCGTTCGTGCCATGAATGTCAAATTCGGTCAGACAGGCGTCGCACAGATAAAGTGCCTATAACTCCGCTCACTAGACCCGAGCACCCTTTCCAAGTTGTCAATGTAGATGTGATCGGACCCCTCGACACACCGTCAGCGAGAGGGCATAAGTACGCGCTGTGCTTAGTGGACCTTTGCACGAGGTGGCCGGAGGTGGTTCCACTGCGCTCTTTGACCGCTAAGGCGACTTGCGATGCACTGATTGAGATATTCAGTCGCACAGGCGTTCCGGAGATGATCTGCTCCGATCAGGGCACTAATTTCAAATCTCAGCTCACGCAAACGATGATGGAGAAATTAGGTTGCACGCCAAGGTTCTCAACCCCAGAACACCCAGAGAGTAATGGAGTTGTAGAGAGGTGGAACCGAGTACTGAAAAACATGTTGTATCATGTCATTCAGAGAGACTCTAAGAATTGGGACAAATTGATCCCAATGGTTTTATGGGCTTATCGGGAAGTTCCCCATGAGGTAACCGGAGTAGCTCCGTTTCGTCTATTGTATGGAAGGAATCCCACGGGACCGCTTCTAATATTGCAGAGGACGTGGACGGGAGAAATGCCGGTGCCCGTAACATTGAGAGAAAGCCCCGCTAAGTATTTACAGCAACTTAAGGAGCAGCTCGAGACGGCCGCTAATATTGCTGAGCTAACTAGTGCAACTCATCAGGAGAGTTACACCAGTGCCTATAATCGCAGCACCAGGCTCAAAGCTTTTAACGTTGGCGACCAGGTTGTGGTTTTCGACAATGATCGGAATTGTAAGATGTCACCTAAATGGCTAGGCCCATTCACAGTGGTTGGACGTGAGCGCGAACACTCTTACCGCATTGAAACATCTGAGGGAAAGGTGAAAAGTGTCCACGCCAACAACATTCGACCTTACTATACAAGGGTCAGTCATATTGGGGTAGTCTTCGATGAGGACCATGATTTTGGGGAGGTGGAATATGCTCCACAACCAACCACTATAAAGCGGGAAGAGCTAGTGCTAACGAGCGAGAAGGTTGCTCACCTTGATGCTGACGCGCAGGCGGAAATACAGGCGGTGTTCCAAAGACATTGCACACTCTTTGACGGCACCCCGGGTATAGCGAAGGTAGACGAGCATAGGATAGAAATAGAACCGGGCCACCAGCCAAAAAAGGTGTTTCCTTATCGGGTGCCGGAACTATTAAAGAAGGAAGTCAGCCGGCAAGTTGACGAACTTTTGACTTGGAAGTTGATCTACCCCACGGAGAGTGAGTTTGCACACCCGGTAGTATGCGTCGAAAAAAGGATGGGACTATCCGCATGTGTGTGGACTACAGGGCGTTAAATGCCGTCACCAAAGCGGATGCGTTCCCTATGATGAATCCTCAGGAATTGATTTTCCGAGTAGGCAGAGCGCAGTTCATTACGGTAGTGGACCTTAGGCGCGGGTACTGGCAGGTACCGATGGAAGAGAAGAGTCAGAAATTCACCGCGTTTGTAACGCACGAGGGTCAGTACGCATGGAAAGTGATGCCTTTCGGGCTAAAAAATTCCGCGGCAACCTTTCAAAGAATGGTGAATAAACTCTTGTCGCAACATCAAATGTATGCCACGGCATACCTTGATGATATTGCTATTTTTTCTAGCACTTGGGAGGAGCACTTAAAGCATCTCGACATTATTCTTAAGGTCTTAGAGAAGGCGGGACTGAAAGCCAGTCCGGAGAAGTGTCAGATTGCGCGATCCCATATACATTACCTGGGGCATATTGTCGGTTCAGGGACACACGCACCAGACCCTGAAAAAATAGCAGCGATTAAGAACCTGGTACCACCGCGCACCAAAAAGGAACTACGCAGCCTGTTAGGACTGTGCGGTTACTATCGCGAGTACGTCCGAGGATATGCAGAGGTGACGAGCCCGCTCACGCTGTTAACAAAGAAAGCGGTACCTAATAAGATACCCTGGCCGGAGGAAGCTCAGGCAGCATTTGAGATGCTCAAACAATCTTTGTGCGAGGTCGTGGCGCTAAACACCCCAGAGCCATCTCAGCCCTACTGGCTTTTCACAGACGCCTCAGCTACGGCGGCGGGAGCATGTTTGGCGCAAATGTCAGCTGAGGGAGAAGAGAGGCCTATCGCCTTTGCAAGCCACCGCTTCTCACCGACCCAGATGCGTTGGTCGACAATTGAGAGGGAAGCGTTCGTAATAATATGGGCCTTAAAGAAGTTTGACTACTGGCTTTTCGGTGCCATAGTAAACGTCGTTTCCGACCACAATCCGCTGTCGTACCTTACAACTTCTACTCCGCACGGGGCGAAATTGACAACATGGGCGCTGGCTTTACAGCGATATCATGTCTCGGTACAACATCGGAAGCGTATATGTAACGGGAATGCGGATGCATTATCGAGGCTCCAGAATAGTTTGTGGAAGCCATCAGAATAACAGTGCCATGCCAACTGAGGGGGGGACGTGAATGTTCCTGCCCACTCGCTGCTGTATATTGTGGACTGTGTGATTGACAATCCAAGAAACAGACACTAGTGATCTTACTGCTTGAAGCAGCAATGGTGTGCTTGATCGTTTAGCATGTATTTGTTTTCGTTTCTTGTATTCTCCTGTCGTGTTGTCTCGCAATGGTGTTTGATGTTTGTGTATACTGTTGTATGCTTAGAAAGTCCAGTGACCTAATCGCGGCAGTGATTTATCGTACCACTGAGCGTAGAACAGCCCAGCGTACTCTTAAGGGGGGACGTGTTATGTTGCCGCTCATAAGGCGATCGTGCAGGAGGAACGGCGTAGCACCGTACGCTATACAAAGCTTCTTTCTCGGCTCTCTCTCTGCATGTTCTTGGACAGCAATTATCAATGGAAAGCAAACTACTCCCATTGAGCGGCTGGTCTCCCACGCTGGCCCCCAGGGGTTCCTGGTACGAGACCCTTCCCTTTCGCTGAACGTCGCTCGGGGGGGTCGCGGCTGCGCGACCGTACTTGTCCTCTTAGTGGCCGTTTCGGGGAAGAGCAGCTCGGACGCGTAGGAGGACAATGCATGAGAAGTGCGCCCTCGCTTGAAGCGACAATGCGCTTGGCCCAACCAATTCTTTAACGACCAGCATGCGCTTTCGGCGCGCCGACTGGAACGAAGCGTTGAGTCGCAGCCAGTGCACTGTCCGAACTTCGGGAAAGGCGAAGACACGCTGTGTTTCCTGGAACGACAGGGTTCGACTGGATGAGCGTGGGAGATGGCCCGAATGCCGCAGGGCTGCTACGATACCGATATTTCGATTGTGAGAATATCGGAGAGCGTGGGATAAGGAGAGGGAGAGCCATGATGGGAAAGAATGCCAAAATGCCTGTTTAAACTGCAAAGACGCTGCTGTCGGGATTAGGGACAGCCCACTAGGGAGTGGCTTAATCTGAGGGTAAACAGATTGGATAACAGAAGGTTGAGGCGGACCAGCAGTGGCCACCTCCCCTTTTTCTTTGTTACCGCAAGGTACTAAAGACTGGACGGGATTCGTTTCCCTTCAGTCTAGGCTGTAATCACTTAACTGATCGATCAGTAAGACTCCGTACGATGCAACTTCTGTCTGGGCCGTAACCACTCGGTGGTCGAACAGTGAGACTAAGTTCGTTGTATGTAGTAACAGTGTTCTAGGCTCTAGCTTAAGAAAAGTTAAGTAGAAGAGTAAGACGCTGTTGATGTCTATGTTATCATCAGTGTGCTTCGGCAAGATGTACATATGACTGTAAATATTTCGCTACAATATACCTTCAAGTTCATTACCTCCAACCTGCCTCCTGCTTCATCGACGTCGATCATCTTCTTGACGGGACTTCAATCCACATCAAGGAGAAAACGAACAAGAAAAACATAACTGGTGTTCTTTTGCATTTCGCCCCATCGGAATTCTGCCGCTGCGGCCAGGATTCGATTCCGGCACCTTGACTTAAGTAAGCCAATACCATACCCTAGCCGCGAAGCTACCACGGCGTGTTAATTGGTGTAGGCGAAAGGCCGATAAGAATTCTTACTACCGAAAAATATACCACCCTGCAATCTGTCCATCGAAATGCGGTGGATGTGACGCGGCAGAAGTGGGCCATACTTAAAGCGTTCTAGGCTGACTTGGTGCGTACGATAAGACGGTATAGTAGATATAGCACATTCGAAGTGGCGTACAAGACTGTATTGGAAGTGTGGTATAAATTGTTTGACGCGTGATCGAAACGTTATAGCGAGTATTTAAACTACTGCAACAACAACAACAACAACAACAACAACAACAACAACAACAACAACAACAACAACAACAACAACAACAACAACAACATATTGCAAGGCAAGAAATGGGGAAGTTTAAACTTCCAAATAGCTTGAAAGCGAGCAATTATGGGCTAGCTGGTGTTCGATCACCGTACGTTCGGTGTATCTGAGTGAAAGAGATAACTACACGCTGTGCGAGAGCTAGGAGTATATGCCTGTCGAGCGTGTGTTGTCGCGGCTGTTAACTTGACTCATCACTGTTCAGTGCGCTGTCGGAATAGATTTTTGATTATCTTATCAAGGTCGCAGGCGCCCAGGAAGACAAAATGTTGTTTCCGTCTGGTTTTATCGACTCTTTCCACGGTCCTGACTTTATCCCCATCTGCGTTTTCTCTCTCGAGTCAATTACTGACTAGCCAGCTCGAGCAACTCATCCACCGAAACGATGTCTTTGCAAACAAAGTATTGCATCCACTTCTGACATACACGAGTCATTTGCACGTGCTGTGGTCACGTGGAGATAGAACACACTATAGAGACTGAAGCTGTCGCAAAATGAAGAAGACAAGAGATTCAGACAAGGAGTGTGACATCCTAGATTAATGTGAGATGACTCAAATGAGTCACGACATGTCGTTTACATTTTCTTTTTACCCGTGTCATCGGGTGTTGTACCACTAGCATAGGCTACATTTCCCCTCCAACAATCTCGTCTCTTCTTACAATGTCACGTGCGAAGGAATTGAGACAGGAGTTATCAAAGGCCAACCACGTGAGGCACACTAACACCGTCTCCTAAATCATCTACATAGCCAAACATGTTTACGGGCGCATAACAACGCGCTTGCCGCCTTCTTGAGACGCTCTCCTAAGACCAGAGCCCTCGTTCACTCCGTATCAGCCATCTTTAAGACGCCCGCAAGAAATCGACTCCGGAGTGTGTCCCAGCCTCGCTGATAAGGCGCGTGTTTTGCGAGACGCGCGGAAGCTGATACGATTGCTTGAGCAATCGTTGCCGCGCCACTGCGGTACGTCTTATGAGGTGTGTTCCAGTACTCAATGTATATAGATCGCCATACGCGGGCGGCTAAGTGGACAGCGGCCACTTTAAGCGTCGTGCCGATTCCGAAGAAGCCGGTACAGTAGAGAGCTTTGCGAAGACGGCATCGAAGTCAAATACGGTGCAGACTACTTTGCCATCCGAACGAGACGGCTACCGACTAGAATGGCGCAAACCTCACAGGGCAGGTCGCCTGCTTACAGGAAGTCGTAGCCGTGGTTTCGTACGGCCTAATGTAAGATACGCCCCGCCACTGTGGTCTAGTGCTTATGGCACTCGGCTGCTGATCCGAAGGTCGCGGGATCGAATCCCGGCCGCAGCGGCTGCATTTCGATGGAGGCCTAAATGTTGAGGCCCGTGTGCTGTACGATGTCAGTACACGTTAAAGAACTCCAGGTGGTCGAAATTTCTGGAGACCTCCACTACGGCGTCTCTCATAATCAGAGCTGGTTTTGGGACGTTAAACGCCACAAATCAATTAATTTAAGATACGCACAACTTCTCGTGGGTTACAACACGATGTTAAGAGAACGGCGATTTCATGGGCTTCCGTTGTATTCCTATTGTCGTCGATAGAAAAGCTGGTTAAGTGACGTCACGTCTGGCGCTCCCTCGCCTAATCCCCGCACAGGCGGCGCTACGGTAGTTGCGTGGGTTTCTTATCTCTCTATCTCTCTCTCCCTCTCTCTGTTTTTGTGAAATTGTGGTAATCACCATTCGAGCCAAGACAGGGGCTGTTCATGACTGTGTTCACAGTGAACTAGAATCTGTAGTGCAGCCACGGGTGTCGTTCGCGGTCGTCGCGATTATTGTCGCGGATGAACCGGCCAACGAGACATTGGCTCGGAATGCTCGGGGCTCGATTGTCGGTGTCCACTGCTCCTGGCTGCTGCAGGCGCCGTGGGCCATTCCGACACCCGAAAGCATGACACTGGGGCGACATTTTCTCTAACTTGCAATTAGAGCGACTCATGCCAGCGGACGAAGGCGGCGCCATAGTGCTTGATAACGGAACTAAACGACGGACTACGACTGCGCATGCGGCTCGGAGCCGGGCGTAACCAAAACAGCTCGTATTCGCGACGATTCGCGATGTTCTCAAGGGTAAATATTGTCTTTTGTTTCCATGAATCGAAAATAAAATAAATCAGTAACATACTATTCCGGTCTTGTAATGGAGTAGAGTATACTGTCTTGCTTTGGGTAAGTCGATACCCAAAGCAAGATAGCATGTGTGTGTGTGTGTGTGTGTGTGTGTGTGTGTGTGTGTGTGTGTGTGTGTGTGTGTGTGTGTGTGTGTGTGTGTGTGTGTGTGTGTGTGTGTGTGTGTGTGTGTGTGTGTGTGTGAGAGAGAGGCAGAGGCACGCACTGTTTTCACGTTCGCTGATAAGAAGCTGAAGAAGCTATCGCTCAAGCGTTATTTGAAAACCTTCTTCGTGTTGTAGGGGTTTCAGAAGGAGTCACATCTCACCGCTCATACCGCCGCTGGAAAAGCTATGCTTCAGTCCTATCGCTGACAATCGAATGTGGCAGCTTTAAGACACGAGTGCCGGTAAACTTGGGCAATAGGCGAATAAACGAAAATAAAACGTTGTCTCTTTTTTTTTACTGCCCCGCGTATATATAATATCACTTAGGGGACGTGTTAACAAAAGGGAAAGTATTTTTCAGCCATGGAAGTAGTCGTGCTAGTAGTTCTTCTTGAAGTATTCATGTTTTGTTGTTGTTTTTGTGGTTGCTGTTGTGGTGGTGGTGGTCGTCGCCGTAGCAGTTGATGTTCTGACCCATGCATGGCTCACAAACATTTCGATGGAATGTCCACGATTGGCAGCGTTCATCAAAAATGTGCTGAATAGGTGTTCCGGCAGCACATGTTGATGCTCTATCCTCTACGGAGTTGTTGACGTTGCCTTCTTCCCATCACCACTACAATGAACTCTTGTGAAATTTTGACCTTAAAATAGCCCACACTTAGTTTTCCAGTAGGTTCTAGTGCTCAGAAGGCCGACTCTGGGGTTGTTATTCGTGGTCAACTTTCTCTAGTATCTCTGTCCTCCACAGTAACAACTGTACCCGTCTAATCACCTAATACTGAGTGTCTTTCGCGAGAGCAGCCTTGTCCTGCAAAACATAGCTATCGAAAAATCTCATATGCCACATATGCCACGCATCCAATAATCTCGTATGAAGCATACGTGAACACGTATGAGTCATATGTGTTCATACGAGGTTGTTGGACATGTGGCATGAGGTTTTTCGATAGGAATACTAGTCCTCCGAGATTGTCACTGTTTGCTAACTAGACCACTTATAATGCTTCCGTTGGGGAGGTGACCACGCCGTGGTTGCTTATCAGAGCTTAGATGTTTTATTGCCACTGCGCACTTAGGCTGTAGTTCTCTTTAATGAAAAACAGCTGGTCAAAATTAATCCGCAGTACATCAGCAAGGCAGTACTCGTAATCATAACACAACTTTTATACGTGTAACTGATGGATTTGCATTATTGTAGAGCAAATCACCACTCAATGATTACTTAAAGCGGGGTCTCTTGCACTAGTTGTGTGGATTGTTTTATGAATACATGCCCGGAGACGCACGAGGAAATGCTTGTCTCCATGTTGAAGGCCCTAACGCGGATGACACAATTCACGATCGCATAGCGTGTGTGCAGTTGAGATTTGTGTAGGCCTCACGAAAACCTTCCCACTGCTGTCCAGCCAACAGTTACATTGAACTTGCAGAAACTTTCTGCAAACTGTTGCTGCCATTTTTAAAGAAAAAGAAACTGAGACATCGTTAGTTTGCTCTTACGCTGCGGGTGAGCTCCGCAAAACTTCTTCTTCCCTCCACGAAATCTTATTGGTCATGGTAAGTCTATTCCACAGTCAACCGCAACGTGTAAGCACACCGCGACTATACGTATATAAGAGGGTAGATCCCGTATGTTCCCTAGCTCCCCGAGTGTTGCTGCCCCACAGCCCAGTACACTGGGATCTCGTTGATACGACTTTCACAGGAACCGGGGAAAAAAAAAGGGGCGTATGATACGCAAATCGTATATTCCGAAGCAAGTGTCCAAAAGTACGACGTCACACTTCACCTGGCGACATTTTCGCTAGCAAAGCTCCCTGTAGCGCCAAGTGATACTGCTCTGCATAACAGCCATGTCTTGCGGAGCAGGATTACTCGGCAGCACGTGAACCGCAACCAACCAACCTTTATTCAGCAGCATTAAAATAGCCAGAGCCCAACGCCCACTTTCACCAACACATGGAATATCTCTTCAACCTTAGAGCAGCGCCTCGCCATGGTGGTATAGTTGTTATGGCACTCGGCTGCAGATCCGAAGGTCGCGGGATCGAAACCCGGCCGCGGCGGCCTCATTTCGATGGCGGCGAGATGTTGAGGCCCGTGCGATTCCAGTGCACGTTAAAGAACCCTAGGTGGTCGAAATTTCCGGAGACCTCCACTACGGCGCCTATCATAGCCATATCGCGGTTTTGGGCCGTAAAACCGCAGAAATCAATCAAATCAATTTTCTCGAAACTTTGTCCCTTTCTCAGTGTCCGTAAACAAGTTGTTTTCGTAGGCATGAAACTAGTGCACGACACTTGTTTTAAGCACCTACGCCACTTAGGGGTACCTCTCGTTGGTCTTCTTCGCTTGCGGCTTATTTACAGCTGCGACGCACCCTAATTTAAATTAGTTGAGGACTTATCACTGTTGCTACATGAGAAACTTCCTCCGTGGTAGCTTTAGCGCCGTGTGTTTTGCCGCTGCCGACACGAAGCGTGCGTTTTCATGCCAGTGTGGCCGGCTGTGGCCGGCTTAGTCGTATTTATCCGATTATGGTGAAAATGTGATGACATCAACTGTATGAAAATACATTTCTCCTTTGGGATACTGTCCGGGAAAACAAAAGAAGCAACGTGCTATGCTGAAAAGGGTATTGCGTGGGATTATATGAACGAGATTTCACTGTATATCGAACCAGCGAGCTCAAACGACCATGTTAATGAAGTCCTCGACAAAGTTCGCCAACACCCGAACGCTCCGCACGTTCTTCGATGCAAAATTGTACATAACCGAAGAAAAATACTGGTCGAGTGGTCCAGCGTACTGTCAGGTGATCGCACAATAAAGCACCAAACGGCTAGTTAAGATAAATCACATGTTTTCGAGGCTGTTACCATCACTCCTCAGACGCACGTTCGTGTAATGCACCCTACACGACGCTAGAAAGTTGTATAAAAAAGGGCAATATTTCTCTTATTCCCGCATACATAAATCAGAGAAATTCGACGATCCTCTATTGCATGCTAAGACGGCTTGGCTACCGAAGTCACGACGCATTGTCACCAAAGTTATTTTGACGTGGGCTGCATTAATTTATCTCCAAACTTATTTGACATCGCGTGCATGTAATTGGACGTGGGCTGTAAATTTAGGACAACATTTATTTATGCGTGGCGCATACACCCACATAACTCCGGCCGAGGAATGCGGATATATGCCACATGGTGACTCTATTATCGTTAATCGCGATGTTGTGAAAAGCTTGACACGTCATTGTTTTCATGGCCTATCAGCCACTTCAATCATACATTCTTACTCTGTTATGTGAATTTTCGCATGTATCAGGAGAACTAGACCGCGGTTTTGGTATTTGACGCGGAATGTGTTGTGGACGCCGGGCGGATGGTCAGATATCTGTTTCTCATGGGGCACAGAATATCTTTAACCCTCGGAGCTGTTCCACCTTCAGTTCGAGCCGTGGCGAGCGACCTATCAAAGCTCGGCGGAGAAAGTGCAAAATGAGGAGAGCAGGTGGAAAGATAAATTGAAAGATAAAGATAAAATGAAGGAGGTACGGAGAGAAAGAGACCAGTAGCAATGGCTGTCAGAGGGCTCTCGCTCTAAGGTTCGGACACAGACAGTGACTACCAGACCTTGCGTGCGTTTTAGAACTCTATCGAGCCTATAGAAACACACACACACACACACACACACACACACACACACATATATATATATATATATATATATATATATATATATATATATATATATATATATATATATATATATATATATATATATACTTAACACAATCCACGGAAAACAGGCGGGAAAGGCGAGATATTACTTACACGTGAATTGATAATCCGCACGTCTTCCCAATCAAATTCGCGCACATAAAAGCAACGCACGAATCACCACCGCCTTCTCAAACACCAAGATGTTTTAAGAAAGCCTGCCACAATGTTTAAACATCACTTAACGGCGTCGCGCTGTCCACGCACTCCACCGCCTGAGTTGTCGTCTGCTCTACTACCGTTTCCTTGAGCAAGATGGCGCGCGGCGGCTTCACTTATGTACGACGGGCCACTTCCATTCCAGAAAAGTAATATATAACATCCTTGTTGTACACCTACGCTTGCAGGGGCGAGAGTATCGTCAGGATCCCCGGGGAAGAAGGCTCTTTGCTAATGCCCACAGCTCCGCATATATATATATATATATATATATATATATATATATATATATATATATATATATATATATATATATATTAAAAAAGATTCGCACGGTTAACAAAAACAATATAAGTTTACTGACGTTGCGGCTGGTGGACCGGCCTTCATCAGACCGGCATCAAACCGGCCTTCATTCTGATGAAGGCCGGGCCAACGGCCGCGACGTCAGTAAATTTATATTGTTTTATTAATCGCATGAATCTTTTTTTTGCCAATATTTATCCCGTATTAAAATTTTTAGGGAGCACTCGCCCACTTGTCAGTCTTGCTGCAATATTTATTCGGGCTCAGGGGAATGTTCTTTCCGAATTTTATATATATATATATATATATATATATATATATATATACTTCAAAGATAAATCCTTGGCAGCAGGTCAATTATATAATCAATATATTATATAACGTTGAAAAAATATAACATTTATTACATAAGATTTATTTTTCAACGTGACCCATTGATTATATATATATATATATATATATATATATATATATATATATATATATATATATATATATATATATATATATATATATATATATATATATATATATGCGCCACCTTCAAACACATGAATGCATAAAGATGCGCGCGCGCGGTGATTCTGCTGTTCTCATTCCGAACGCGAAACCCGGGCACTCCATGGTTATGACCGCCTTCCGCGCCGCAAGCCAGCAGCATTCCTGATTGCCGCAGGTGTTTCGATCAGGCTGCAGCATAATGCCGCAAAATATGCGTCAGATCGTGCCCCGGTGTATAGGTATATAATATAGGCAGCCGTCTGCGTCGGCGGCGGCTTGGGTGTCAGGGATGCAGATTCGGTGGCAGCCGACCGCAAATGAGGCGATACTTATATGGACGGCTCTGAGCTGATTCGCGGCGTATAAGCGGGGCTGCTGCTTCGGTTTCTTTTACGAGTGGTTTATGTGACCGGCGTGGTTTATTTGTAGCCTCACGGGCAGCTGGTCGCAAATGCTTGCAACTTCGTATCACTCCACCGCGAGTTCTCACTGCGTCATAATTGCTGTAGAATACAACTGCACGGAGCGTCTGCTCCCTTAAATTCAGTACCGACGATCGGCGAAGTATAAGCTAAATTCCAAATTTATTTCCAAATTTATTTCACTTAAGCAGCTAAACTATACTCACGTGATAGCCTGTGCAAAGAGTACAGACAAAGGAAGCACCAGCACTCAACTTTATTTCACAGCCGTTGGGACAGCTTGGCGGCCATATGATGTTGGCTTGCCACGTTCGAGGTCGCGAGGTCAAATCCCAGGCGCGGTGACCGCATATCGACAAGAGCGAAAAGAAAACAAAAAAAGTCCGCGTATCTGCATGCTTCGCTGCAAATGGTGTCGAAAGACGATAGTCTCCTGCCACCCTTGATACGTAACACCCTATCTCCTCCACTCTCCCACCCCTTATGTTTTTCCCCTCCCCTCTCACTCTTCCCATTATAGCTGCCATGGAGGTTTCTGCTGAATTCAATTCAAATTTCCCTCTGCGGATGGATGGATGGATGGATGGATGGATGGATGGATGGATGGATGGATGGATGGATGGATATTGGGAGCGGTAGCCGGGACACCAAGCTTTAGCTTTATTTCCTTTTCCTCTACAAACATTTCTTTTCCCGAATCACACATACTTTCGCAACGCCCTGCTCTCGCGCCATCTGTTGGGACCTTTAATTACTGTTGGCTTAACGCGCAGTCTCTCTTTGACACCATTTCTAACACGTTGATTTTTCATTTACTAATGTATAAATCAGTCCAATGTGTATTTTTAATTAACTAAACGCTGCAGATCAAGGTCACGTACATATATTTGACTCAAATAGGCCTGAGGTTTCCTTTGCGGTGTATAATGCGGGGGTGTATGAACCCGTACCACTAGTGCTAGTAGCTCGGTTAGTTTTGACAACCCGGTTTAATCGGTTTTGACCGGGCGGTTGAGTGAAAGACAGACAGACGGAGAGACAATTGTTTTTGTTTTTTTTCGCCTTTAGGTAGCCCAAGGAAGACCAATGCCTTTAACATTATAAGAGAAAGAAGAAACACCCACCCTTACATCTAGCTGCACGTTAAAGAACCCCAGACGGTCAACATGAATCCGGAGCTTTCCAACACGCCGCGTTTCACAACCATATCGTTGTTTCGAACTTTGAACTTTGAACTTTATTTCCCTTCGTACAAAAGGAGGAAGCCGGGGCTAAAGGCTGGAATGCCTGACGAAGGCCTCGGCTCCCTTGTACAGTCTGGCATCAATGTACACATACATAGAACTGAAAATATAACTATAAAGTAACAATATAAATAAAAATAACATCAGCAATATACCATTATAAACAATCTAAACAACAATACAAATAAAGCATCAATATAAATGTAAAATTAGCTGCACTTGAAGGGTCACATGTGAAGGTGTCACATGTGAAAAACGGTGTTACACATAGCAAAAACCAGAAGCTAATAAATATTCCTTTGTTTCCTTTTTAAAGATTTTCAATGAAACATCAAAATCAACATTTGGAGACATTTTACTAACAGCCGCAGTTACCTGATAGTTTAATTTTTGCTTGCCATAGTTCGTACACGTCATAGGGAGCCGGTGGATTTGTTTACGTAAATGGTGTGTGGTATTACATAAAGTATTGTTTTGAGTGTGTAATTTATTGACTTTAATGTACTGGAGCAAACGAAAAAAATAGATTTGGTTCACCTGAAGCAAATCGTAATTGCGAAAAAGTGGCAACGTAGAAAAATCTCTTGGTCTGCCATAAAAGCCATGGATACATCGCAAAGCTCTTTCTTGAAGGACTAGTAGTTTCTGGTAGTTAGTAGCCGTAGTTGTTCCCCATACTAGAATACAATAGGTTAATTTAGAGTATACAAGCGCGTAATACATCTGCAGTCTTAACCACACAGGTACCAGATTAGCTACCTTGTAGAGACAGCCAACACTCTTACCCACTTCAGATGCCAGTTTTGATACATGGCGCGTAAAACCCCATCAGTTGTTATCAACATTTCTTTTCTCTTGCATTTGACAAATGGAACATCGAAGAAATTGGTTCTGGTTCAACTTATTGTAAACCACGTCAGGAAAAAAAGGGGTTCCGAGGTTTCTTTAATTTTAGCCTTGATGTTAAGTTTACTTAGTGTTATCGCTCCGCATCCATGGCTCATAGCCCTTGTTTCCTGTCATAACATCGACATATAGAGCGAAGATGTATTTTTATGTTACAGTCGGGAAACTGACAGCGCGAGGCAGAGACCAACGAAAACATACAGCCGGTGCCGCATTCCTTCGTGTCTGTTGGTGAATGTAAGAAAATAAGTAAATAAAATGAGAGACGGGTTAAATTTCTCTCCAAAACTTAATCAGAGCGCAACCACACGACACATTCACACCCACACACACCCACACACCCAGGCATCAACCATGTACAGCGCTCGTACGTGGTTGATGCCTGGGTGTGTGGGTGTGTGTGGGTGTGGACACGCCCAAAAATTAATAAAACGAGATAACAAGTATGTGCACCTGGTTGCACATGCTATAATGTGTGGCTGTGACGCAATATTCTCTGAGACAAGGATTCTGGGCAGAAGCACAAGAAAAACTGCACGTGAAGTGTTAGAGGCTCTTTGCATAGAAAAACAGAAGGACCACTGTGTAAGCACCCCGTCGCTATCTCTGTTTCCCAGTGAATTTCAGTTCATCAGATCTAGACATGGATGGAGCAGGAAGAAAATGTATGTCTTGATTGTGTGTGTTGGCTTTATCTGATGTTAATGCGCGCACGTACCACGTGTATATATTCAAGCATTCGTGCGATGAATAGATCAGTTGGAAGTGAGCGCTGTACGTGGTTGATGCCTGGGTGTGTGTGGGTGTGAATGTGTCGTGTGGTTGCGCTCTAATTAAGTTTTGGAAACGATCTACCAACTAGCCCAACAAGTTCTTTTAGGGTTAAATTCCAGCCACAAATAGCGTTGGACATTCCAAGACCGCGGATACAGAGAAACCATAACAATAAAGTTGCGGTTGTGGAACCACACTGCCCCTAAGAAACACCTTTGGGCGCCTCTGAGGCACTGGCGCCACCGAATGTTGACTGACGACATTACAGCAAAGAAGTTTTGGAACGCTTCAAGATGCACATCCCAAATGTGGGTTTTGCGCCCACTGTTGGGGATGGGCCACGGAGATTCGGGCTGATGATGATGATGAACCTCTCTTATGGCGCTCATTCGGGCTGTTCAAAACACAATTGCCCGTGGAGGAAGAAGACGAACTGCAACCCTGTGTTGGCGTGAGCGCCTCCTGGGCATGGAATGCGGCGGCTACGCAAGCCGAGTGGCCATGTGAGTGTCGCTGGGCCAGGCGCCGCCCGCCGGCCTGGCCCGGCCGGGAGGCCTCCCTGACCTCCCACGACAAGCGCCGTCGGTGGGACTATAAGCGGCGCCAACAAGGCACGACGACGAACTGACCATCGTGGATAACGCCGAGACAAGGCGGCAAACTGCGTGCCTGTAACCGTGAAAGCGGCAAGTACCCCCAGCGACTTGTACATTTATCCCGTTTAACGATTTGAAGGCTTATAAATGGAAATAAGCAATCGTAGCTATCCATGCACTCGTATTAGACATTCGCATTGTACACTTGTGACTGTCCTAAAACGAGACGGTCCCAACCGCGTTTCCTGAACTCGGTCATACTTGTGTAATACTAACGATGTGATGGCACAAACTTTTGAATTCCGGAACGAAAAACTGTAATAAGAGTAAAATAACCTAGTACACGACTAGTGTCACTTTACAGAAATAGGTTTCGTCGCATTCTCTTGGTGACACGTTCAAAAGTCGTATCGAAATTTGAACCGATTTCGAGTCGGAACACTTCCTTTGCGCATTATTGTACCATGTGCGGGTCCCGATAGTGGCGCCGCGCCGTTGTTGTGAATTTATCAGATAGCGGTTCTCGCTTGCTGTTTTCGGAATAATAGCTACTCGCCGGGCCTAGTACTACGCCCGTTCGAAACGTAAGCTTATTGTGATGGCAGAATAACTGGGAAACTGTGAGGCTGTAAGGAAGCCTGATAATAATGAACCTGCAATTCGTGGTTAACGGTACCCGAGCGGGAAGCGCTCTTGACGTGCTGTCGGTGTTAGTTCGACTGCGCGGGCTTTGGCGTTCATCACCACGACCGTCGAGATGCAGCGAAGTCAACATGTGTCGCATTTTAATGGCACTGCCTACCGTACTTCATCAAAATTATATTTTTTTATCTTAATAGAAGGCGTACCATTCCAAGGGCTTGCAGTGGTTTCGCTGGAAAGTCAGTATGCTTCCCTAAAATAGACTTCGATCTTCATGGTCACCCCTTCTGCATGTTTAGGGACGCCGTCAACACGTGTCGGTGGGTTCTCGCAGTATTAGTCTAAAAAGGAAAAGTACTCTCCGTCAGGAAGGAGCACCACCAGGTGTCTGTGAAGTACAATTGCGAGCAATATATATATATATATATATATATATATATATATATATATATATATATATATATATTGCGAGATAAGTGAACCGCCGTGGGTGTTTCTTGGATTTTTGTTAGATTTGGAGGTAGGAAACATTACCAACGATAGCCCCACGAGTAACTTTTTCGCAACTTTCAGGGTCAAGATGAAAACGGTATTCCTTTTTTTATGAGGTATAAGTACGCTTGTTTCTCTCAATGTAAGAAACGATCTCCTCATTTTCACCACAAAACAAAAATCCGAGAGGTGGACAGTCCTTCGAAGAAATGTTCTTTATCTAACGACCTCGTTGGGAACTGAAGACAGTGGAAGCTGTCAACATTTGCCAGGAAAACCTCACAGAATGTACTCCAGCTAAAGACGTATAGTGCAGCACTCTTGCTGATCATAAACCAGGCTTATTGGTTGCAATACTTCATAAATAAAGGTGATGTATTTCTGATATTACCTCGCGTTACACTGGAGGCTTTACTCCTTTTTTTTTTTGTATCTGGGACTGACGCAAATATGTGTCCTCGCGTTAAAATCGTTTTAATTGATCCTAATCAGGGTGTATCCGGTCACTTCAGGGCGAAGGGTTCTCCCTTAGATCTCCAATTAATCCGATCCCGTGCTGCGGTCAGGTTATACCCTCAAATTTCTTGATCTTATGCTCCCAGCTAACTTTATGCCTTCCCTTGCTACGCCTGCACACCCTTTAAATTCATATCACCCTTAATGACTATTCATTATATTGCTTCACTCATCAAATGTCCTGTCCCTGCCCGTTCCTTCTTCCTCATTTTCGCTAACCTAGTGGTCGAGTTAAGACCGAGTAAACGCGGTGTTTCCTCACTGAGTGCAAATTCAGTTGGGAAAACAGTGCTGTCCATGTCTTGGCCTTTCCCCTCGCCCTCGTGCATGCGGCCTCGCGCTGTAATGGTAGCCAGGGACGGCACGACGACTCTGGCAAAAGTTTACATGGAGTATAGGGGGCGGTGAGAACGGGCTTCATAATTGAACTGGTCACGTAACGCGTAGAGCAAACGTTCGGTCATCTATTCGAGTGACAAAAATGGGCACGACTGAAAAGAAACATAGCGGACAACATGGGATGAACGACCAAAAAACTTGTGGTACCCAACGACAGACACGAGCAATTGAATTACGCGATGAGAGGCAAATTTCTTCCTGTACTCAGGCACATGAAGAAGTTTGTGTTTGGTAATAATGGGAATGTTGGCGATCTTCTGATAATCCCGGACAACGGCCTAAAGATATCATTCCATAATGTATTAGGAAAGTAGGCTCGTGATCTCTCTCTCTCTCTCTCTCTCTCTCTCTCTCTCTCTCTCTCTCTCTCTCTCTCTCTCTCTCTCTCCTTTTTTTTTTTGACGCACTCAGAATATACCGTCTAGCGAATGGGAAATGATGTGTAGTGTTTAGCTGTAGTGTAGTATTAGGACATAAATTAAGACATAAATTAATTATGACATAAATTGTGTCATCATTGTCCGTGGGATTCATTAGGTTGTGTCCAACAAAAGCCCTTGATCTATTCCCTTTAGTTATTTCAGGATATGCTACGTAATACATTATCGCATTACGATTTCTATTTTTCTATAGCTACTTATTACACAACGCGTCGGTACCCGACGGCCTCTCCTTCCATTGTTTCGTATGATAACTGTTTTTAAGTTTCCTTTATTACGTGTGCTTGGCTCCTTGAGTGCTACGGCACTTTGGCTGCCATTAGCCCGATTACACCTGTCACTCGATCTTTTTCGCAAGTATCGAATGACAGGTAGATAAATTTAACAAATGACGACGCAAAATCATGTGTAGCGAAGGCAGTCGCTATACTCACGTGTTTTACGGTCGTTTCTGTCTCCTATATAAGTGGTGGAGGTTATTGAGCAAAAGCTGTGATACAAAAAGGCGCTTACTCGAGGATATGTGATCGGCACTCTCTGTCTCCTGCTGCTCTCGCCGTCTCCTAAGTGCGTAAGCGTGGCCGTCATATGATGATACATAACGCTGATCTCGACATCGAGCGGCGGTCACTCTGTCCGAGGTCGAATCCTCGGACAGAGTTATCTTTGTCCTATACGTTGGCTTCTCTCCCGCGGCAGTGTGACACCACATTCAATGGAGCCAGCTCGGAAAGGTGGTCCACAGAGCGCTGTCATGAGGGTTGTTACGTTCACGGCAGTCATGCCGTGCTACGTGTTTCTCGGCTCGAACGCACAAACTTAGAAACTCGGAAAAGACATTTTTCGTTTCGTTTTTTTCGAACGGCCTTGACATCCACTGCCGTGTATGTATGTATGTATGTATGTATGTATGTATGTATGTATGTATGTACGTACGTACGTACGTACGTATGTATGTATGTATGTATGTATGTATGTATGTATGTGTGTGTGTGTGTGTGTGTGTGTGTGTGTGTGTGTGTGTGTGTGTGTGTGTGTGTGTGTGTGTGTGTGTGTGTGTGTGTGTGTGTGTGTATGCGTTTGTGGGGAAGGGTGGAGAAAAGAACATATTGATTGGCTCCGTTGGTATAGACGAAGGTAGGCCGTACGTGGAAGCACGTTTTAATACGTCATGAATCGTATTGACAACATGTAAGACAACGCTTGAAGTGAGGTTTATTTTCCTTTCGTACAAAAGAAGGAAGCTGGGGCTAAATGCTGGAATGCCTGACGAAGGCCTCGGCTCTCCTGTACAATCTGACATCAGTAAACAAACACATAACTGAATATATAACAATATAAGTGTAAAATCAGTCGCACTTGCAGGTGTCACATGATGCAGTTATTAAGCATACAACAAGGAAAAACGGTGTTACACGTACAGAACACAAACCAGAGTCTATTAAATATTTATTTGTTTCCTTTTGAACATTTCGATGAAACATCAAAGTCAACATTTCACGACATCTTACAAATTGCCGCAGTCACCTGATAATTTAATTTTTGTTTGCCATACAAATTTCGTGGCCTTTTTGCTTTAAATGTATTCGTGAATTGCTTGTGCACGTGCGCTATAATAATCGGTAGTAAAGCGATATGAGCATATCCATGTATAAAGGACAGATCTATAATCACACCACCCTGCTGTCGATGAATATTGCGCGTGTGCAGAAACCATTTAGAAATGTATGTAAAGGCATGCTGAAGGCTACAATGCATAGGTTGTGCTGCTTTTGTGCAACTTTGCTCGATCCTGTAGGAATACTTCAATTAACAACGCTTACGACAGCAGATCCATGCACCGTACAGTGCATTTTTTCTTCGAGAAAACAGACGTCTGCGCTTTCGACTAACGTGAGTACCAAAGTTATGTCGTACCATGAGCTGCCATTCAGTCGCCAAGGTACTGTCGACATTCCATGGTTAGCCGACGTACTCATGAGTGATATACTCATGCGTTTTGACCAAAGACCTTGATCCTACTCACAAGACTTGGCCGAATGCCAAACTATTCGTCATAGGTGGTCTCCTCGCTGAGTTCTTCGCATGACCCCAATTCCAACAATGCGTACGATCTGCAGGATTTCTTCAGTCGTACACATGATTTCGTTCGCACCGTTCTTGTTTTCAATCTTTGTTTTATTTAAAGCGACTAATACATTATGATGCATTAGTTCTCCCCCCCCCCCTTTCTCAGGGCGTGAATCGTCCAGAGGTGAGGGGGGGAGGGGGGGGGGGGGTTGGACGGGGAGAAGGAACAGCGTGGTAGACAGCGCTTGCCTTAGCGCTGTTTTGTGCGCCGGCGTGCCATTGTAGATCTCGCAGATTATGACCGTTGTAAGGCGCTTGTACTGCATGGAGTCGGCGCTGGCACGATGTAGTTAAAAATGCTTGAGGCTGTACATGCCTATGTACGACCAGCACGAACCGTATTCCTGCAACAAATTCGGTATTCCTCGCGAAATATTGCGCCACTTGGTCCAACTAAGAGACGAAGCGCTTTTCTTTTTCACGTCGCTACGCAGGCGTGCGCACAGTGTGACGCAAGTAGGTCCGTATAGGCAATGTTGCGCAAGCAGCTACTCAGAAAAGTTTCGCTGCGAGCACGTTACGGTTTGGAGAGGCCAATGCTCCCTCCAAGCCGTAATGGTTAAATCGTTAAATTTTCTTTGCCTTTTTTTTATTCGCGTATCTACGACAGGAACTGGCGTCACAGTGCGCACAGTGCGACCGACAAGGCTGCTGTCAAGGACAAACATCCGCAACCCTATCAGCAAGCCTGGCAGAACGTTCGCGATTGTTTTAAGGCGACGATGGAACACTAAAATAATAAAAAAGGAACTCACTTGTAATAATACATTGTGGCTACACGTGCACATTTCTGAGAAATGCTACAACGAGTCCGCCAGTGCAAGTTCATCAACGTGTGTGACGCAGTAGGTAACACCATCCTCATTATTAACATGAACACTTAAAACGCAAAGCATTTCTTGGGGAACTTGAGCCACTTTGACCGTTATCTATCTATCTATCTATCTATCTATCTATCTATCTATCTATCTATCTATCTATCTATCTATCTATCTATCTATCTATCCCCCATCATATGGGTTTCCTAATAACCTTTAAATTGATTTCCTCCATGTTTAACCAACTCTAATTTTCACCGATTGGCACTGTTGCGTCATGACGGAACTGCGGCCTTGTACCTGTGACGACGGTGTTTTCCATTCCCATAGCGCTGTCGGCAACCCGCGCATGTTTCTCTGTTATGAAACGTCCACGTGTCACCAAAGAATCGTTTTTCCCAGCGGTACCCGAGACACGTGCACCCGGCACTTGTTTGCCTACTGGCTGATGGTAACCCGTCACGTGGGTGCGTCTGCTTCTCAGAAAACCTTCTATAGGGCAGTCGTACAGTGATTCACCGAGAAGGAAGTAGGCGATGTCCGAGGCTTGTGCAGATAAACATGCGTTGCTACGAGCTCTAGTGTAAAAAACATGCGCAGCGTGCCACTGACGCGCCGCGTGATCGTGCATCATTGGAAGCGGGGCCAGATTAATAAACTCCGTGCCTCCAACTTAGCTATACACCAAAGTTTTCATCTCCTTGTAGGGGACGGCCACCTTTTGGCCAGAGGCTCCAGGTGAGGCGGAACCAGGCCCGTAGCCAGGGGGGTGCCCTTGGGACCTGGGCCCCTACCGAAATTTTTGTTGGAGACTAGTGTTAATAACATAGTGTAGTTGTTGTTTTGTGGGGTTTAACGTCCCAAAACCAGCTCTGATTATGAGAGACGCCGTAGTGGAGGTCTCCGGGGAATTTCGACCACCTGGGGTTCTTTAACGTTCACTGACATCGCGCAGCATGCGGGCCTCAACATTTCGCCTCCATCGAAATGCAGCCGCCGCAGTCGGGATTCGATCCCGCGATCTGCGGATCAGCAGCCGAGTACCATTGCCACTAGACAACCATGGCGGGGATCCACGATTTACAGCGACTCGCGATCGGCTGTCAGAAGATTTGCCAGGCGCACCATCTCAGAACCGGCCTTGCGATCGATCCTTCGGGACAAGAACATCGAGCCACACACACACTCGTCTGGTTCCCAGCTCACATGAAACGAAAATTTCCCAGATCCCATCCCAGATCACATGAAACGACCCGCTGAGATTGACGGCGCTGCCGCTCAATCTCAGCGGGTCGGCCCACATAGCTGCGCGAGGACTATAGTAGACCGCGTATCTACCTGGGGGCGGGGCGCTGAGGTTTTGGAGAGTCGGGAGCCTCCCACCTCGTATAACGAATTGACAAAACATTTCAACCTGGGGATGCAGACAATATCCTAAACCACACAGAAAATTTAACGGAGCTCAGACACTGACACTCACGCTACTTCAGGTCGGAGCGTGCCCTAACCCTGCGCTATTGTACAAGATTAATCCCAAAATACACCCAAATAATGCATGTTCCTTATGCGCTGATAAGGTAATCGTGAACACATGCTCTCGCGGTGCCCCACTTCACGCGGCAGCGAAGTCATCACGCCGCCCAAATGAGAGGCTGCTATACCAGCTCCGGACTCGATGAGCAGTTATGGCCAGTCCAACGGGCCCGCGACGCAGCAGAGAGACATGGTCTTCCTTTTCCAACGTGGGAGCTACCCGCAACATACGAGAGCGCGTTCCGGAGGACCCTATTAGAGTTTGCCCATCCATCCATCTCGCAACCTTGGTTGACGTTACAGTGACACGGTGACTTTTGATAGCGCACAAGTACTTCTATCGTGGTGGTTCCGTCGTGCAATCTGCGAGGGCGAGGTAATCGCTGTTGAGAAATATTTACTTGGTCGCAATCGAAGATGCAAGTGTGACCTAATCGCGTACCAGTAGCGTGTTCGCTGCCTCTTTGCACCAGAAAACAGAAATACCCGCAAAAGCTCGTAATCTATTTTCTTCTCTCTTCGCTCTGCTTCCTCAAACGAGAGAGTTACATTTCCTGCGGCAAGTGCGCAGGCCGACGTGTCTTTCGCTGTATGCTGTATACGAGCTTGCGAAAATAAGTTAGAATGTGCGGCTCGAGTATGTCTAACTGCACGTACAAAGAGTCACACTGTAATAAGCTTGAGCGTGGCCTATCAGACCTTGGAATTTTGTGTGGGTTTTACAATCAAAATGAACCTCTGACTAGCGCAAAAATACCTCTGTGACCAGCTCCGGCGAGATTTGTACCGACGGGTACAAATACGACCACTTTACCAGCGTCATTCCCGTTGCCGAACCAACTTAGAACGCTCACGGCCAAGATTCTCGCCCAAAACCTCACAGGGTACTAAAGCCTTGACAAACACCGCGACATGTTCTTCCGTATGCAGACATGATTCACTGTAATTACCAACCCAAATGGAAGCGTACAGGAATGAGATTGTGATAGGAGCACCGATTATTTTTGTTCATGTCAACTCGAAGCGACGAGAAAAAAAGGTGGGTAAGTTGGGTGGGAAAAGGGGGGAGGCGGGAAGTGCACAAGAAATCTCGCTTTGGACCTCCCCCCGTATATGCCCCTGTCAGGGCGCCTGTTGAAAGCGTGTGCCAAATAATATTGCACTTCACATGCCAGGGAATTTGCGGTTTCGTTACATATACAGCTGAGAATTCCCTGCTCTTCTCTCTCGGCGCATCACGAAACTATAGGGGAACCGGAAGTGCAATGTTTGAGGCCATCCGCAGTAAATTTTATTTATTTATTTATTTATTTATTTATTTATTTATTTATTTATTTATTTACAAATACTGCAGGCCCCATTCGGGCCCAAGCAGGAGTGGGTACATAAATGTCAGCAACAATATCAAGCAGAATATGAAAAATGAAATACAAGGTATAAAATTTAAAATATCCTCAACCAACTCACAGCGTCGCGGCCGCGACGCTGTGAGTTGTCGTTTTTGTGAAGTTATAGAGGGGCTTACAAAGGCGACCTACGACGTGTTTGAGCAACCGAAAGAATACGCACGAAATTAACCCCTCCTTTAACCGTGTCCCCTTTCACCCGCACCTGTTTCTTTTCCTGCTCAGAGCGCGCAGTTCGATTACCTTTCTGGTTTCTTCTGCGACGAAACAGATCAACTATGAAGCAGGCATGCGAGCGATCACTGTCCTTTATTCAAAGTAGCCTTACCTTCGAACGACACGCGTGAAAGGAGGGGAGAAGTTAAAACGAACGTAGGTCCTGCACCACCATAAAACAACAGACCAACGATGCTTCCAAACAGTTCTTCGAGCACATCAGGCAAGCACCACTGACGCAACATACTGTATGGTTACGACGCAGTCCAGCACGCGAGGTCATCGCCGCGATCGATAAATAACGTGTCGCCCCGGTTGCCTCTTCTCTTCATGGTGCCGTGCATATTACGCTCGGCGCCCATTTGTCTGTATGGAGAAACGTCCTCTTCTCCTTATTTCTTAATCGATGCGGAGTGCGCAACTGGGTAAGGGACGACCGGTCAACACGGCACGAAAATACCGTATTTACTCGATTCTAAGCAGCATCTGTGTTTTTGGGATCGCAGTAGCCAAAGAGAAAGAGAGGGTGACGCAGTAAATTTATATTCTAAAGAACCTAAAATGACTGAGAACCACACCCTTTTTTTGAGGCAATGTGTCGACGAAATGGGCTAGAAAAATCACGTTTCATTTTGCGAAAATTAAAAACAAAAATACGCGCACACAACACAGTTAGCCCACCGCTTCCTGTGTCTGGCAGTCGGTCACTCACCCTCAGTGCCACTCGTACTTGAGTCCGTCGCACTACTTAAGTTGTCGCTTCCAGTATATCGCAGCAGATACCGAGAAACGTGGTATCAGGACACATGGCCTCAGAGATTGGCACGGAGCGAGCACGCTTGGTATTATTGGCTCACGTGTTCTCTATCGAAAGGGGGTGTTCAGATTCACAGGTAAATAGCTCAGCTGTTTAAGGTCGATGTCGATCAGTTGTAGCAGCCGTCGCCCTCTTTCGCAGTTTCGAGCGGAGTTGGGAAAGTGAAATGAAAAGATAAAGTGCAGAGAGAGAGTGTACGATATGCTGGTAGACAGAAAACAAAGGAACTTTCGTGGCGAGGAGGGATTCGAACCCTGGTACCCGCGGCCTGAAGGCGAGCGTCACGAGCACAAGGCTGTGCACTTGCGCTTGCTGAGCATGCATTCATGGGAACCGTATGAATGCGTTACGCCGACGACAATAACACAGTTTGCTGTGGGGGAAAGAAAGAGGACATGAGAGTGAGTGAGAGAGAAAGAGAGAGAGAGAGAAGGAGACACAGACAGAGGTATGGGATGTCACAAGCCTCTGGTTGTCCAGAAGGGGCCCGCGCCTGCCTTCGGCCCACTACCCACATCAAATCAAATCAAATTAACTTTTATTCCAACCTGCATCCGATGTCGAGGACCATGGACAAAAAGACAGTTGGGCTTGAAGTGGTCCATGGTCCCCGTGTAGTCCATGGCCGTGGTCTTTGACCCCAGCCCACTGCTACATGATATGGCTACGTGATAACTTGACAGCCTTGCCTGTTCCCAGCGTTTCTCTAAGATTTCACAGGTGTAGAACTGGGTTTACTTCTCTTTTTTTTTAGCTTCCTCTTCTTCGAAATTTAGGAGATGCTTAGAATCGTGAAAGCACGGTAGTAATGAACGCTCGGCGTCATGGTAGGGCAAGGGCAAGGCAGCGCACGGTGCAGGATCGGTGGCGGCGGTCGGGCTGGCGTCGACCTGCATGGCGCCGTTGATCTTGCCGGTGCCAGACCGGCGGTGACAGCGCCGCAGAGCGACGCCTATGCATCGTGAAGCACGCGTTCGTGGCTGCCGTACGCAGCACGCGCATCTCGAGGCGAGTTTTTGCCGACACTATCTTATCGCTTGCGCAACAACCGGTCGTGTAGCTATTAGTAGCCATCGTGTCTTTGCTTTCCCGCTCCCGGCCCCTTTCTTTTATGATTCATTCTTTCACGTTTTAAACCCGGACACACGGCTCCTCCTGTTTCTCCATTAGTCCTGTGGCCTGCACCGGCGCGGAGTAAACAACGTCTCGCGGTCGAGTCTGGCCGGGTCAGGAGAGTGTCCTGGTGAAAGGCAACGATCTTCGCAATGTCCTTTCCTCCTCGCCATCAAAGCCTACGTCGTCTCGCTCGCTTCTATCTGGCCCCCAACATTAGGCATTAGTTCCGGTAAAACTTATGGTTTGTTCTCTTGGTATATTTCGGGCGACGCACCGGGTTCCAGCGACGCCTGTAACATCAGGCTGGTCAAAATAGAGCGTTCTGAGCACACCAGGCTTGTTCTTCCAGAGCATCGCACTCCAGCTAAGCGCTCTGTAACGCGCTATCAACAGCTGAGGCGCCCTGTACCATAGGGAAATTCAGCGCGTCCGTTGAACCGCTGCAGGCAAAGAACTTTGCGTAGAGAGGATTGCTGGGGCCCCGCCACGGTGTCTAGTGGTTATGGCACTCGGCTGCTGATCCGAAGGTCGCGGGATTGAATCCCGGCCGCGCCAGCTGCATATCGATGGAGGCGAAATGCTGAGGCCCGTGTGCTGTGCGTTGTCAGTGGACGTTAAAGAACCCCAGGTGGTCGAAATTTCAGGTGCCCTCCACTACGGCGTCTCTCATAATCAGAGCTGGTTTTGGGACGTTAAACCCCACAAATCAATCAACATTATAGGCTGGTCCAAATGAAGCGTTCTGAGCACACTCGGCAGGCTCTGTCAGGGCATGGCACTGCAGCTAAGCCACCCTGCAGCTAAACCACAGGGGAAATCAGCGAATCTGGTAAACCTCTGCACGCAAAGCACTTTGCGTAGAGAGGATTGCTGGGTGTAAACAGCGCATGAGCAAACTTGGGCGATGGGCAAAGCGTAAGCAGTCCGCTTCGAATCATTCAAGTGCGTTCTCATCGTCGTGCGTTCTGTAGCCTCAGTTATTGACGGTTGTATTTCCCTTAGCGTTGTATCATGAAGCTTCGACAGTAAAGTATATGTGACCATTCGACACTGTCTCTGAGAAACACGCTTGAATTATCGATGCTGTAGACTCTGCGAGCGGCTGCCCGAATCTCGGATGACATTGATGCATCGTCACTTGCACATGTCATTGCCACTGAGCATAGTGTATGCGCATACCCTTCAGAGGCTATAAAATGCCTCACTCCCAATAAACTGTGTTCTATTTGTCACATATAGAAGGCGGCGCTTCAAGGCGACAAACAACGCTACACGCTGCCCGGTACGCCGCTAAGTCTGTGCCTCCAGCGGAATACGGGACACGCTGAAATTCCCTATTAACGTTTCCTTGCACTGAGGTTCCTTGGCACGTGCGCGCAGCTTTAAAAGAGGCGGGGGAGGGGGTGTAAAATCAGAGACGGAATAAAAAGAGTGAAAACTGGTGGGAGGCATCTAAATGTATTCCCTTCATTTGTTACAAGGAAGTAAACTTTTCTTTGTCACCGCTGCAGTCAGCACGTTCACAATGGCCGTGCGTCTCTGACAAAGCGATGTCGTTTACAGAGCACACTTTTTATGCAGCGATGTTCCGGTAGAGGACTGCGGTAGTCTATAGTTAGCGTGCACGTGGTTGTGTACGTGACATGCACACAAAGGAATCTGAGCTACTCGCATAGTGTCCTTGCTGTCGAGGTATTGGCACATCTGTTGCGACACAAAGTATATACAAGGGTCTTGAGAAAGCTTTTGGCGCGTGTAACGTTGCTAAAGGTAATGCTTCTGTACAATGTGTCGGTAGGAAGTACATGCTAACTCTACATTCTCGCTTAGATGAGGTAAAATTTTGTCAGTCCTTTCGAGACGGTGCGATGGTGTTATACCAATGAAAAACAAGAGAAAGAAAGGGTAACTGGCACTACGAGCTGTACAAGGGGAATACGGAACAACATGCTAATTACGCAAGGCCTCTGTTGGGCTCCAACGAAGACGCGAGTCGCCTATAAGGATGTTTACAGGATACGAATAACCGCTCGAATTTACGTCGTTTCTGCGTTGCGGGGAAATCTGAGCACGCAAGCCCACCGCGACTGACCTTCGTCCTGCCCTTGGTTAATGTACGGCCCGTAAGCACGGTCGAACATTTGCCCGGCGACAGCACTAGAATTGTTGAGAAATTCTCAACCGAACCGACGGATCGAAGGAAAGAGAGTGAGAGAGAAAGAAAAAAAAGGGAAAGTAGCAATCATTAACAGGGACGCCCCGTCTTGCGTACACAGAGATCAAACACGACGGCCTTGAAAGAGTGCTGGATTTCGTGTGATGACCTGTCCAGGCGCTGTGACGTAATCGTGTATTCTGCAAGCAGAATCGAACCGAGAACGCGTGTACAATAGTAAAGGGTTGTCCACTCGTCGTGACGTCACAGGAGTACAGCTGGAACAGCTCCAAACAAGTGTTAGAGCAACTGCGGCCTGGTGATTCAGGTTGTCTCGCTACTTGACGCGAACCGGGCTTGGCAAGAAGTACCCTTGCCTGTGTTTGCGAAACTGCACGTTACAGCGCGTGCGAGCGCTTAGTATGCTTTTCACGCGCCTCGAGTTAATGCTTGTTCGACGTATAGTCTGATTACGTTACCGGAATCTAACTTCATGTTGCATGGTATTTAGTCAATATGTCCAATAACGACTTTAATAGACTACCAGACATAATTGCATGTAAGAGAAAACCCGATGAATAAAGTGAACTTTTGACTAATTATTGAAAGTATAAACGTGCGATAAATGTTTGCTTTTAATGTACCTAGACGTGTGAACTATGTTCGTTGTTATATAGGGCATTTGTTAGATGTGTCGCGATGCGATAAAACACATCAAACATACTACGTTATGCACTGTTATTCTCTATAGCGTCGTTTACTGCCGTAATAATCTTGGTTGCCATACTTTTTGTCGCTGTCGTCTTGTGCTAATAACATTACCAAAAAAAAAGCATTAGTATCTTCTTCCTCCTTAAGTATACAAGGCCCCGATGAGGCCTCTGTTTCTAAATAAGTCGCGATAATAGTCCTGATGATGCTTCTGATTGCGATTACATTGGCCACCATATAGGCGCAGTATATAAGCGGACGAGATCTGGGTAGCTTGAAAGTGCTGAAGCGTCATGGTTGATTGAAACCCCGGGCTTGTGTACCGGGCGCCATCATATTTGGAGAACGCTTGGGCGGGATACAATCGCGGATCTTTGTTACCTGGCAACATTTCCGTGAACTCCATCGTAACACCTACATGCACGACCGACAACTTGATCGCTTCACACGCCTCGCATTCTCTCCGTGTAATGCTGTGTCCAACAACAGCGCACACAGAAGCGTCGTATACTCTTTTATAGAGGACATCGTTGTCGATAGGTGCTGGTCGACGACGTACTGGCCCTAAATCTATGTAATTCAACAGAATACGCGACTTTTGATTCGTTTGCGCACGCTGTGTGGCAATGCCAACCACTTGTGCAGCTGTTTGAGCCTTAACAGAACTGGGTTAGTTGGTATGCGCTCACATCTGCTTTAAGGTACCGAAAATAGCACAATCCACGAGAGGAGTACACGGAACAGAGCGCCACTACAGCAACTGCTTTATTTTCGTCCATCAAAGCAGGGTGCTACATATGTATCGTCCGTCAGCAACTGCGCAGTGAAACATGTTACCAACAGTTCCGATTTGGCAGCGCATGCTCAATAAACATTTTTCTTTACTGACTTATAAGATACCGTGGAAGTGTCACTCATGCGCACGTCACCGTTTTTGTTGATGAAAAACGCTTCTGTTAACTCCCTGGCTTTTCTGTCTTTGCTTCTCGCAATTATTGGCGACGGTTGATCATGTTCGACAGTTCGAGCCGCTCTTATATCGCCCGTGACGACATACAAGCCGTCTGTACCAGATTGATTCTAGGCAGCTTCCTATGTGAGACCACGAGTGTACCGTATGTAGCTTCGATGTGACATACCTTATTTGCTGCAACAACTCTCTCTCCCGTGTACTCGACACTGCACTAATTACTTAATTATTTTCGATCAAAGCTACATGCGCTACAGTCGACACACAATGCATCGACGAAACAACGTTTTACGAGACAAATACAGCGAACAGCTAAATCTGTCGCCTACTGTCAACAGTCGGTGTGGATGACAGGTGTTTTCGTTTCGTACATGTTTTTTTTTTTTTTTGTACAATGGCAGTGCCATCCTCCAGACGTTCTGCAGCTCCTGTATCGTTGTAAATGGTAGAACAACGCACTGTGCACATATAGATATACATGAATGTTCGTTACCAATATCGCGCACTTTCAATGTTATTGTACTTTAAAAAAAAAAGAAGAGAACGATAACCGCTGCCGCTGTATGTGCTGCTGGCAGCTAGTCCATTGTCTTCGCTATTCCTTTCTACACCGTGGCTTCCCGCTGCACAAGCCGTTCCACGACGATCGCTGAGCCTTCCACGCTTATTGCCTGATAACGGATGTTGTTCCATTACTTTCTATGGGAGCTGACACACTCGATGTTTGATCCTCTACCAAAGCCTAAAGCAATCTAGAGGGCCATGTGTACTAAAGATTTGTATTCGAATTGAACTATACGCAGCGAGTTCTGCATTTCCGGTGTACTCGAGGCGCGAGGAAATGGAAAACAAATTTGAAAGGTATAGATACTGGGTAGCACTGTAACTTCGGAATAAACATTGCTTAAGAAGGGTACAATCATATATGCGATAACCTCTCACATTTCTCTGCATATGGCGAAAGAGAGTATCTGTTAATCAATCTTTCTTTCTTTTTCGTTTGCTTCAAGAAGAAGTGTCTTGCCTTTATCCCTTTGCCCGGCGTGTAATTCTAACTACTTCCTGCAAAAGCTTAAGTGCAAATCTCTCATCACGCACTGTTCTGATTACGGAACCCACGAGGTACCGGTAAGGAAGATACAGTCAGTGCCCCTTGAGCATGTCACATATATTTATCGCACAGGCACTAAGAACAACGTTCCTAAGAAGAACGTATCGCACAGGCACTAAGAAGAACGGGCAAAAATGAACAAAAGAAAACTGAACTGGTCAAATGGCAAGTACTCGTCACGGTGGCTGAGCGTGCCGGCGTAACGATACGGGATCACCGGTTCGACGCCCACGGGCACAGCTGCCACATTTTGAATATGAGAAAAAATTGCTAGGTCGCTCGCGCAGATTTAGGGCCCTATATTGCCGAAATCTATTCCGTAGTCCTCCTTTGCGGTATGTCTCATAATTCACAATCAATGGATCGGTCGAATAATCAATCAGTCATTAAATCAATAAATCGACATATTTTATTTTCTCACGAGAAAGGCTAGCATGGTGTACTTATTCAAAAGGAGATACCATAGACCATGTCATTAAATGGTGCATGTTTTGGGACGTAAGAGAACATATATAGCACTTAAAGACCACAAAATAATTAAGGCATGTGCGGCAAGCAACTTAATGGAACACTCGGAGAATCATTTTCAACTATGTCTTCCTCTAAATAATGCGGGGGCTTTCAAATGTCCACTGCAGTTATTTAGTTCTGCGGGCGGGCACGTGAAAAGAAAAAAGGTTTAAATTTCTTAGGTATGTGACGGTTTAAGGGGGTGATTCCCTAGGATCTCCTAGGTGTGTGAGGGTTTAAGGGGGTGATTTTAGGCACGGTGTCGAGATAGGTCAGTTGATTAATTGATGGATCGATTGATAGCAACACATGTGACAGGAGTGGACGGGTCATGAGCTTGCGCCATAACTATAAAACGATGTATACGTACTTATGAGCGTTTTGAAGTACGCGTCGGCAAAGGGAAGCGTTAAACGCCGCTTGTGAACTTGTGAAGTGTTTGCGATCATGCGTGATATTCCAGCTTTTTATTCGATCCGACGCGTGCTTGCTTTCACACCTACAGATAAAAATTGCTCCAAAGTTCCTTCTTTTGTTCATTTTTTTCCCCTATATGTGAACGAAGCCATCGTCCAATAAAACAACGGCGCTATCTGCGATGCAATTCCGGTTCCACGCCCGCTGTAGCTAGCAGCATGCTCGGGTCAAGAGCAAGGCCATTTGGTTCCTCCGCCAAAACCATCGCCGCGACCCGTCGCGGTCACCTTATTATACAGCCACCGTAATTACTTACCCCCTGGTTAGCGCTAATGAGCGCCGATCGCCAGACAACAACCGGTTGACCAAACGACCTACGCCTACCGACAGACGCGGCGGCAATCGATGGGCATTACGCCAATAGATAAGCGGCGCCTAATGGCTCCTCATCGCATCCCACATGGCGCCGCCAGCTGTTCTGAGCACAGGTTCGACAGCCGGGCGCGAACCTGCGCGCAACGTTCAATCCGTGATCTGTATTACCCCCAGGGCCTTGAAGTCAGTCGTACACTAAATTCGATCGCTGATGTAGATTCTTATCGCCTGTTCGATTAGCCATACAAGCAGGTTACACAGCCAACATCATACGGGAGGCAGCTGAAGAGCAAAGGAAGTTCTTCAGCATTCAGGACGACGTAGCTGTTGACTTGTAGTAGCGGTAAGCAGCTGATACGAATTGTCGTATACGAGTACGAATCTGTAAGGCGACGCCACTTGTGTATGCCTACGTTACCTGTAGTCGGCCCTTGTTGGTAAATTCAAGCGCGCTTAAGACCATACATCGTTATAGAATGTGCAGCGTTTGTCAGATGTGGGCCGCCTTTCTTGTTATGGACGCTATTTTCACCGACTAAACAGTTCCTTAGTCACTTTCAGGTCCCGGGATGCATCGGGATACCGTGAGAATTACAACGTATGCACCAGTCTTTATTGAAATGAAACGAACACTCACAAAGGGCAAAATATACTCGAACAGGAGTTGTCACCATTTCGTGGCCAGCACGGGTCGATGGATCACTATAAGAGCGAAAACAGTGGTTCTTGTTGGAAATTACACCGGGCCAACTAAAGGTAGGAAAAGGCGAAGGGTGATCGAAGCAAAGCCTCTTGATTAAACGCGTTAGGTTAGGTTAGGCTTGATAATCATGCAAATAAATTTCTATCTGTTGCAAAGCCCCCTCATTCTCTAAACAGGTACGTGTTTTTGAACACTCATGGGGTGCTGCGCTAAATATAGACGGCGCTGAAGTTCGTCATCTAGTTCTTGTTTCAGTTATGGCGTCCTTGAACAAGCACTCGTGATTCGTTATTAAGGCTGTTCTCTGCTATCTTTAGTGTTCCTTGGATCAGTAGTTTCGTCCTTCTCCAATTCTGACCAGTTTCCTCTCGCCAATCTCCTCGAGGCTAGGCCCTGCGTAACCTGCGCACTCCTTATACTTATCCAAATTGAAAGCGTCGTCCACAATGACCCGAACTCCGCCTGTACTGTTTCACAAATGGCGCCTCTGTAGAACCCACCAAACCCCTCATTCTGGGGCTCTTACAACAACCATATATATATACAAGAGTGTCATTTTGCGACGGTGTAATTGGAGATGGCGGGGGGAGGCCCAAACCGCCCTGCTTCGCGTACTAAGTACGCAAGGGGTTGGCGCAGAGCGTACCAACCGTCTTCCGCATCCAACTCGCTACAGCTGCTATCTCCTTTCACCGGCGGGCGGCGGTTTAATGGCGTCGCCCCCTTCCCTCCCCTGCCGATATCGCCGATTCCGTTCCGGCATCGCTGCCTTAGCTGCGAGCGTCTGTTGATGCGGCGGGCGGTCTGCGACGTGCCTCTGCGTACGCGACGTTTTTTTTTTTTTTTTTTTTTTATGCCCCGCGAGTCCCTTCCCTTCCCGCCGCCCCGTTCAGCTTGGCCAAGCTTACGTGCGTATAGAGTTGTGCATGCCTCCGCTCTCGCCGAATCTTTCGGAGCCGGGTTTACACACACGCACGCACGTTTGACCGGACGGGCAGAGCACGTGCTCCTACTGCCGCGCCGCTGCTGGCTCGGCGGTGGAGTTTGAAGCAGCAGCGCATAACGAAGCTGGCATTGCGAAGCAGCGACGGCTAGAACGTTCCCTCGGTCGCCGCCAAGCGTGTATTTTAATTTTTCTTCTTTTTTCCGCCCGCCCGCCCGCTGGACACCCGATCTCTTGGTGTTCGTTGGCGATCGGTGTGCACCGTCGAGAGCCGCGCGTTTTCTGCGGATTCTTTCTAGCCCTGCTAAGGCGCCAGTGTTCGTGATCAAGTGTGATGTCTCGGCCCTGATTGTGTCCTGGTGTTCCTCGGGTCCATGTTGTGATACTTTGTCACAGGAACTTTGCAGCTCTGTGGTGCCGCGATTTGACAACGTTTTCGTGGTTATGTGATCTCGCGTGAGGCCTTTCTTGAAACGTCGTCTGGTTGGTGGGTGTCCGTGTTACGTCGGAGCTGTTCGTCGTTCAGCAGTGTGGATTACACTAACCTTGACTGTGAGGAACGTTGTCTCATTCGTCTGTGGTATTTCGGTCTGTGAGAAGGCATTCTGAGTCCGGCTTCGTACCGGGCGTGCGTTCGAAACCGCCGAGAGGATGGCGAGGGATGCTGCGCTTCCTACGACCAAGGGGCCGGTGGATTCGGCACCGCAGGCAAGTGAGTACTACGCTTTGACTGATCACTGATACATTGCGAGCTAGGAAAATGCGAAAGTGTTCGTTTCTGTGCTCAGTTGGGCCTACCTTGCTTTCGAGTGGGAATTGGTTTTCATATGTCGTTATTCCGGCTCACATATATAGCTGTCTTAGAATGTAATTTGACTATGGGTTGAGAATTTTCATTCTGTGTGCTTTGTTACTTTTATTTCAATGCGAATCGTAACCTAATACGGCTCAGCGTTGGCGCCTTGACGGCGTCCAGTGTGGAACTCTTTTACTCGCAGCCCTTCTGTTTAGAGATCAAGTTATTTATGGGTTACATGCACTTTTGCGATAGAGATAAACAGCGGCTAAACTTAGTGCGCGAAAGCTAGCGAGCGAATGATAAGCTGCAACGAATGCGCACTGAAATGTGTGTGGTTAGAAATCTTCCGTGGAAGTTGAACATAAAACATAACGTTGAACGTGAAATTTGTTTACAGCCAAAAAAAAAAAAAAAAAAAAAAGATCAGAATAATGAAGGGAGGGTTCAAGTGGAGGTTCATCTTGAATCCTCCCCTCCTTCACTTTTCTTTCGCAATGAGAGCACAAGCTTTACGGTGAGCGTTACAAAGGGAACCACCTAGCCCACTGCGACGAGTTTTATTAGCTTCCGCGTGCGCATGCGTGCGCGCTTTTGCGTTCGGGAGCGACTATCAAGGGGAATTTTAAGCTCCGGAAAAGTAGGGACAACCTTCGATATGACACCGTATGCTGCAGTCTAAACTTCCTGTCCTAAAAGCTTGCTTTTAAACGAAGTTACAGACCAATAACAACCATGTCAATCAGCGAGCCACGGAAAATTCACCCCCTACCCCCCTGGTATTTTTTTTTTTTTTGCAGGTACCGCAGTTCTTGTTCATGGAGCCTCTGCTCAATGGACAAGAAGTGCGCTACGTGATTTTCCTTTCTATCGCACATTCGCGGCGCGCCACTAAAAATAACAGAAGTTGGAGACGTTTATGCCAGAAAATGCTGTAGCCCAGCGTAAACACAGGCCGCTCCAATAGTATGTGTGGTTATACCGCATGCAAGCACGTTTAGCGGAAAAAAAAAATTGCGGTAGCCTGACACTACCGACTCCAAACGTGAAGGAACAGGCGGAGCTGGACTACTATTCTTAGCTACTAGCCAAGCCTAGTTCACTCCCCTTTCTTCATCTTCTCCTTCTTTCTTTCCTTAACTCGTTCTACATCTTCTGCTTTCTTCTTTATGCCGTCTTTCCTTCACTGTTTGTCTCTCTATATATTGCACTCTCTTTCCCTCACCCTCACACACTCTTCCCCCTCTTTAATATACTATACTATACTATACTGTGTATGGCTATGCCATGCTACGAACTGCTTGACACATACTCGCTTTGTGTGGCGCTTCCCCGCAGAATGAATGTTAACGCCGGCGATGGTTAAATGATGTTTTTCCTGACGTGTTAAGCGGTACAGGAGCAGGGACTCGGGAGCCAGAAATCGTGGGGAAATGGCAGAAGTTTAGGATTTTGCGAATATCAAATAACTCGGAATACGAACATCTACCTTCCAATGTCGAACTGAATATGTGATATAAAAGCATCGCCATTATGTTATTTAAGGTAACAATATGCACTATTAAGCACTAAACATATTACTATCAGGAACACACTGTCGAGTTTCTCATATTGTGAGTGTGTTGGTCAGAGCACTGATTGGCTTGTGGGGTTATCCGTCCCAAAACCACGATATGATGATGAGGAGAGACTGCGTACACTCTTAGCACGGAAATCTTTAGTTTAGCTTATAGGTACAGTGGCAGTCAAAATTTTACGGACCACGGGAGCGCGTGGCCGATAGCCCAGCGGCGCCTACTGACGGCTGCCTGCAAAGCTCGAGAGCGCGCACTGCGCACGCGCGCCCTTTTTTACCAGCCAGCCAGCTCGTTCGCTCCCTTGAACAGCTCGCGGACCGGAACCCCAGAACAAGCGCAAGGTGTAACTTCTGCTGTCGCCGCGGTAACACCGAGCGGTGATATCGCGACGAAAACACGCAATTTGTACTGGCAATGCTCGCTGCGCCCCGCATTGTATACGCCTTAGTCCCAGAGGCTCCGCGGCGATGGAAAAATGCATACGGCGTCAGCTTTTCGGAAGTCGACCTTTGTGATAAAGTTACTCAACAGCGATGCCTTTTGCGCTCTATTGCGGTAAACCAATGCACATATTAATACTCCTTATACATGTTATGGGCTCGTACACATCCAGATATCGAGTTGCTGTAGAAAAGACGCAGAGAAGTGAACGGAAACAGACGTGGTTTATGTTTTCTCAGGAACCGAAAGAAATCCTGGGAGATTAAAGATGCGTCATCAATTTCAAGACTCGCTTACATTTCCAAAGATGACCATCACATTCTCCACATGGAGTAGCTGAAGGCGAAGCGGCATTAAATTGTGGATATCTCCCTTGTTCAAGCATCTGTGTGGTTTTCGCTCGCCTTGTTTAAAAAAGTACTGGGCTAATTTCAGGAAAGCACAAGTTAACTGAAAATGTTTGATTGGTTTGTTAATTTCCTAGCGAAGTACCGTATTTATCGATTGTAACGCGACCACGATTGTAACGCGACGGGCGACCTTTCATTGCGTCCAGGAGGAAAAAATATTGAATTTCGTCATTTGATTGTAACGCGAGGGTCGACTTTAAGTACGAAAATCCGAAAAAAAAGAACCTCGCGTTGCATTCTAGTAAATACGGTATTCATTTTAAATTGAACCCTGCAAATCCGGCACTCGATAGATGCCTGCGTCCTTGCAGCGCATCCGCAGTAGCAATCCGCTCGTGTCATATGTTGTCTAATTCATCGCTTCTTCTCGTCGCGATATCACCGCTCGGTGTTTCCGTGGCGATAGCAGAAGTGACACCTTGCGCTTATTCTGGCGTTCCGGTGCGCGAGCTCTTGAAGGGAGCGAACGAGCTGGCTGGCAGGTAAAAAAGGGCGCGCGTGCGCAGTGCGCGCTCTCGAACTTCGCAGGCAGCCGTCAGTAGGCGCCGCTGTGCTGTCCGCCAAGCGCTCCCGTGGTCCGTAAAATTTTGACCGCCACTGTACATAAAAATGTGAAAATATTCTCCTTTACTAAAGATTAAAGCACTTTAACCTTTAGTAAAGGAACAAAGTGTGAATACATGCGCCAAAGAAAAAATAAACTTCAAACTTCAAACATCATGTGCTTTAACCTTCAGTAAGGGAGCATATTTTCACATTTTTGTGTACCTATAAGAAAAACTAAAGGTTACCGTGCTAAGAGTGTAGTTGAGGGCGCCTGAAATTTCAACTAGCTGGTATTCTTGAAAGTGCACTGACATCGCACACGAGTCTCAACATTTTGCATCCATGATTCGCTCCCGCGACCTTCGGGTGAGCAGCCGAGTGCCGTAACCGCTAGACCACCGTTGCGGGGCGTCACAGCATATAATACCCCTGTCACACGAGACAACTTAAGTGCACTTTGAGAGAGTGCACTTCGCCGCTAGTGTCATTCGCACGCTGTCACACGGGAACGTTTAGTGACACTCGCTGCGAAGCGCACTTGCAGGCGAGTGCGTTCGCCGAACTCGCTTCGCGGTGACGGAGTGTGTAGCGTCGGTAGCAGTGGCTTGCAAACAAGTACGCTAATGCATAACGCGGCGCTCGTAGTGTTTTTAAAAGATTGTTTGCGTTATTAGAAATGTTGCTGTGTATTAAAACAAATCATATTTCAACAAAGAAACCTCGCTATTCTTGCCTTCGGGCAGTTTGCGGCCACGTCCGCTAGGGGAATGCACATTTCCAAAGCACGCTTCACTTTCTCGTGTAGCAGCGCGTGAGCGTAACTGCACTCTGTTAGCGTAAGTGCACTCGCGCACAGTGCACTTAAGTTGCCTCGTGTGACAGGGGTATAAGGCTAGAGATAAGACATACGGGATGCGGTGATTATTCTACCTGATTCTTCAGTGTCGGCAGTTGCTTGATGCTCGTTGAGTGGAAGAAACGCTTCGATATTTACACATTATTTATTTACGCATATTAACAGTTGTTAAACGAACGTCCTTCCAAATGCATCAAGCAAAACTCTACGGAACAGCCGTCGTTGAGTCCTTTCTAGTCCGCTCCTCCGAATCGTTCTAGTCAGTTCTGGTGGTTTCTCACGGTCCCGCTCCTACCGTGCCTTTGTTAGCTCCCCCCCCTCCACCCCCCCCCGCCCCTTCTGTCCCTCTCTCACTAGTTTGAGAGACAGTCGTCGCGCAGCACTTAGAAGCCTTGTTAGTAACGGCAAAGCCCCTGCTAATGGTAGTTCGTGGTTTCCAGGAGACGAAATAAACAAATAAATAAACAAACAAACAAACAAACAAACAAACAAATAAATAAATAAATAAATAAATAAATAAATAAATAAATAAATAAATAAATAAATAAATTGAAAAGAACTGGCGTGCACCTGCATTCGCAATAGTGATGGAGGAGTGTTAGGTGTTCCACATAGTCAGGCCGCTGCAACGTTTTCAAACGTCCCGCTAAGGATATGTGGCTGCAATGTCACTGATGAATGTTAGTGCAGCACGGTTTGACTGCACGTTCCAAGCGTTTACGAGTGTGGTTACGTGAGCTCCAGCAGGAGTTCCAAGCACGTAATTGAAGATGATTGTCGTAATGCTCGTTGCTGGGGTCAACGGGGCGTACGCACTGGCAAGCTCTTTGTTGGCTGCCAACACACCTCAATGCACTACCGATGCTTACCCGCATAGCGTATTGCCGGCGCTCCTTGCGTAGACGCGGAACGTGAGGGGATCTCTCATCGAATCTCCCAGAGTATTCGAATCACTTCAAGTGTTCGAAAATTTCGAATGCCTCATTTTCGAATTAAATATACGAGCAGTGAAAATGTAATATTCGACGAATATTATAAACGTTCTATTATTCGCACGCCACCCCCCCCCCCCCCTCAAAAAAAAAATGCTATTTAAAGGTTAAACAAACGTTGTTTATTCGTATGTGTAAATTTGTCATCGGCGTAACACGTGTACCTACAGAAGTTGTTTCGTTACTGATCGTAACCGCAGGTGGTTATGGCACTCGGCTGCTGATCCGAAGGTCGCGGGATCGAATCCCGGCCGCGGCGGCTGCATTTCGGTGGAGGCGAAATGTTGAGGCCCGTTTGCTGTGCGATGTCAGTGCACGTTAAAGAACCCCAGGTGGTCGAAATTTCCGGGGTCCCCCGCTACGGCGTCTCTCATAATCAGAGCTGGTTTTGGGACGTTAAACCCCACAAATATTTATCATCATAACCGCAGAAATTGGCCTAATTATTTTTGGTCGCTCACTTGATGTGGACCCCGCGTTGGAAAACGCAGTAATGTACGACAACTTTTTTTTCTCACTTTACTGTAACGTTTAGCAGTACAAACGCTTGTAATGTCGCTTACAATCGACCGCGAGCATATGTGAGGCTCGTTAAATTTTCCTGTGACGTTTCTACTGCTTCGGGGTGTCAGCTATACGCGCGGCAGTAGCTTAGCGGCTAGACTGTTGATTGGCTTGCGAAGCTCAAGCTAACAGGATCGAACCCCTGCCACGGAAGCCGCATTTCGATTAGGACTGAATTAAATCACACCCGTCTACTTAGGTTGTACGTGCACGTTAGAGAACGCCATTGGGTCAAAATTACTCCCGCGCCTTCCGCTGTGGGACGTCCTTCATAATCATACCACGGTTTTGGAACGTGACCCCATCAAAACCCCATCAGTTACTATTATCGCATTACTATTATCGCATACGATGAATCAGTTCCTCATACGCCCCTTAGTACTTCTGCTTGTCTTTGAATTTTGCGACGTGTTCAGCAACGTAAGCGTTGACATACCACGCTTGAGGATAAGCATTTCGTACATCCATACGTGATTTCCATATGCTGTGAAGACGTAGAAGCATAGTGCAATTATACAGCACGCTGTTTCCTTGTCCGGTTACAAACCGCATACCGCAGGAACCGATTGAATGTACCCAGGGACTCCAGAACGTTTTCGAGAGCGCGGGGAGGGGGGGACCAAGTACTGTCGTCTTTGTACGTTGTGTTTATTATTTATTTCTTTTCATTATTTATCGATCCTTATTTATTTACATCACGTATTATATGACTAATTAGTTGCTTTAATTACGTCAATTAATACTCCTCTACTTCATTTTAGCAGTATGACATCTTACATTTTTCCATCCTCGCTTATTTTACGTTCGTACACACTTTAAACACTGCTAGAAATTTCTGAAGTACCGAAAACCTGCGCTACCCGCGTGGTTGTGTGGTCCAGTGCTTTGGACCACACAACCACCAGCTTTAGCCGCCCCCCCCCCCCCTTCCCTGCGGCTCTGGAGTCCCTGGATGACCTTCCTGTTTTATTCTTCGTAGAACATCGCAACAAAATACGGCGTCCCAACAACCAATTGAAACGTGTTCGACGGCGTTTCGTTTCCTTTGCAACTCAAAAAAAAAAAAAGGAAAAAACAATGTTGAGGCCAGTGTACTGTGCAATGTCAGCGCACGTTAAAGAATCGCAGGTGATCGAAATTACCCCGGTGCCTTCCACTACGGCGTCTGACATAATCAGACGGTGGTTTCGGGACGTAAGATCACAAAATTCAATCATTATACTCCTAGCTGCGTGTTCTTTTTGTATTGTCGTCTTCCGCTGCCTGTAATCTCTTGTAATTTTTGTAATATTGATTTTTTCTGGGTAAAGGGGCCTGTCAAGCTGTGAAATACAGCTTTTTCCCCTTTCCACCAAAGCACGCATACAGTATATACTTTCATGTATTGTCACGTGGTTGAATAAACTCAAACTGGAAGTCGCAAGCACACCTCACCGAACGCAGCGTCGCGACTCGAACGTTGCTTTGGGAGATTGATTGATTTGTAGGGTTTAACGTCCCAAAACCAGCTCTGATTATGAGAGACGCCGTAGTGGAGGGCTCCGGAAATTTCGACCACCTGGGGCTATTTAACGTGCACTGACATCGCACAGTACACGGGCCCCAACATTTCTCCTCCATCTAAATGCACCCGCCGCGGCCGGGATTCGATCCCGCGACCTTGGGATCAGGAGCCGAGTGTCATAGCATGCACTAGACCACTGTGGCGGGGCTGCGTTGGGAGAGATTTGCTGCAAGCGCGGTGGGTAGGCGTTGAACAGACTCTTTATAGCCATTCAGCTGGTGTTCTCTTGCACAGGCGCTTGCATATCTCAGGCCGGATGCATACGAGACGACGTATCGCATGACCAAAACGTGCTTCGTTCCTATCGTCAGCTGAAATGAATCCGGCCGGCTGATAGGCTTTCAGGAACAAATCGGCCTGCGCAGCAGTTAGGCCAGCCTACTGCAATTTAAGCATGTGTAATGATATATTTTGGTGCACGACGTGGTTTCGCAGTGCAACGCCTTTTAAAAGAAAGGCTTAAGATGCAGCCAGAAGAAGCAAAGGCGGCGCTACACTTAAAGCTGTTTTATTCGGGTGGAAGCAACCACATGTATGTCACGGACGCACACTCTCGAAGCCTGGGGCGCTACGGGCTCAAAACACAAGTTATCTAACTCGACACAGGTTCAGCAATTTCATTTCTGCATCATATGGCTAAACAGGTGTCTGGGGAACGCAGTTGTGACCGTTGACACAAATCTGGTATGCCTGAAGTATAGTTCCCACGCAGTAAAGCTCCTGCTACCACCCAGAACCTTTACCCCAGAAAAACGTAGTTCACACAACAACATGACCTGCAATGTGCAGGAAAATTAGCCTTCATATATTTACTTTCTACATTATTTGCGAACTACTCGAGTCCTACCACATTTATATCGGTGGTCAAAATTCGTTAGCCATACATCTATGTTTTTCACCATGTGATATAGGAATGGATTTGCTGAGCCCGTCTCCAGTTGGACAACTTGTGACTTACCCTGTTACCATCTCCAAGGTCTCACTCCCTTACACTCCATATGTTTGCATTCTCGTGTTATTCTTGACCCCAACCGCCAGGCCAGCGGTCGATTATTAGATACTGTGTCACGCAGTTAAACCCGAGGACACGGGTTCGATTACCGGCTGCGTCCACCATATTTATGTGGGGGCGAAATGCAAGGTCTACTTGGACCTAACAGGTGCACGTTAAACCAAACACAGGTGGTCAAAATTACTACTGACTCCCTGCCACGGTGTGCCTCAGGATCACATCGTCCTCCTGAAGCTAACTGACAAAGAGGCCAAGGAAGGCATAAGGGAAGTTATATGTAGTTCATAGTTGTAGTATAACAGTTGCGACATAAATGAAAGTGGATTAAAGTGGACAAAAAAAGAATACTGGCCAGCCGTCAGTGGAGACCAAACCTACAACCTTCGTATGACGCGCCCAATGCTCTACCAAGTGAGCTCCAGCGGCGGTCGTTCCAGCGTCCACTTTACTGGGTATTTCTGTTCATTTTATTCATGGGAGTGTTTGTCAGCGCCACTAGTAGCCATGGCGGCGAATGTGGAACACACTCTCTTTTGCCAGAAGGTGCCACGTAGAACGTGATCTTATTAAGAGATGGCAGCTAACGAATAAACCATCGCATGCTACCTGAAGGCTGCAAGTCTGTCAGAACAAGACCCACGCCATGAATGAAAATAACGAAACGGGATAGGACAACGCCTTTGTCCTTTACCTTTTCGTTAGGATCAGATCGTGTGGCACGTGAATCTGCAGGAGTTATTATTGAACCGCCACCATACTTCTGTTTCCCAGCGGCAGAGCACGAACCTTAACTATAGGCTGGTTGTAAACTCAGTGCGAGAGACGTGCGACGGGCCTCCCTCGAAGATGTAACCGGAGATGACCTCGCTACCCTAGAACTGACCACACTTTCCTGGCGGCTGCCGAGTGAAATAACGGCCTATAAATATGTAGCCGTCATCGCCATTGTTTTATGCTGGTGGCCAGGCCAGCGTGTCCATGACAGAAATAAACTAGCAGCAGTACACCGCCGGCACCGGGAATGCAAGAGAACGTTAAGAAAACAATGCCTCGGTTCATAAGCGGCATCGAGTTTCACGCAAACATCTCTCGCGTTTCTCTCGCCGTTTTGAAGCACGCAATCGCTACTGGCGGGACTTTTCCACAAGGGCTGAGCGGCGAAGATGGGCGTGGCGGCGTTGCAGTTACGGCAATTGCAGTGCGGGAAAGCAATTACTCCTTTGTAACAGCGCGCTGTAGAGGTAGCCAACCTAACCCAAGTGCAGAGCGAGAGAAGACGAGCAACGGCCCATCGTATACCTTTTGACAAGCTCTACATAGTACCGTATTTCTACAGCCAGAAGCAGCGCTCGAAATGAAGCTTGCAAATCTTATGCCAGTGCTGTGGACGTTTGATGAGCACATGGACTTTAGCTCTCCTCTCCGATTATACCAGCCGCTCAGGCATTGAACTAAAGTGTGTAGATTCTTGATGTTTGTGTGGTAGACGCTCCTTGCATACACCCGAGGAACGTGCAGTCAGCTTGGCCTGCAAAACAACAAAGAAGTCGATGGCCCGTAAGGGAAATTCTAGGGCGGCGCTGTATACTTATACCTCATAAAGAGAGAGAGAGAAAGAGAAAGAACGGCCACGCAGTCTGTGCATGCAGAGCTTGTTTAACGGAGAACTAGTTCACCCGTAGACTCCTTAACTTTTGCGGGTTACGGGTTAGCGAAGAGGTATACATGATGCATGACTCTGGTAGCGGCGTTATTGATGGTGGTGATCCCAAACGCAGACAGACGAAGCTAATGTTGCTGCAGTTTACACTTATTGCTTGTAATCATTAGCAGTGAGATAATGAGACATACTTTATTACGGCGATATAGTACTGACACTACTGAAAAAAATGCAAATGAATTTCAGTGAGGCAGACCGGCTCATGACGACACCGCCAGCCCGGATACCACCGTCAACAGCTCCAGTAAATTGATATCCGTAAACGCCGAGATATCTACAGAAAAAGAACTGAAATTCTCTGGTGCTTTTAGCTCCCACTACTATACTACGCAGTGCACTGTACAGCCCGTCGCCACAAGCTCGCGGAATGTCATACGCAGCAACAAACACTCGCGGTGATGCGGGGGCAATATACGCTGTCCAAGTTTAAGATTGGAACTTCGAACTAAGTTGTTGGGCTTAACGTGCCCGAGTCACGATATGATTGTGATGCATGTACTTTAGACTCCCTGCGGTTCATTAAAGTGTGCCTAAATGTGAAAACTCATGGGGATTTTCACATTTAGTTGTGCTGCCTTGGCCTGAACTCTTGCGCGCACAACAGTAAGGTGATGGGGATTACAGGTGAGAACAGTAAGCCATAGGTGTAGGTACTTGGGATAGTAAGGTCATGTACTACATTACTCTTTCGTGCAGAACAGTAAGGTGATGCCTATGTCTGCGTCTAACTCCGCTAATGTCACGGGTGATCAATTGATGCAGCGGCAGAGAAAATGAAGGTGGACGACAGTTCAACTTTGCGCGATTTACACGGACACACAAGAAGAAACGAAGCAGACAGGTGCATAAACGAAGCAGATAACCAACTAACCCAGCAGTCTGCCCTATTGAAGGTGGACGTTTTTGTTGCTAACATTTCGGTCGGAGTCCGCCCTTTGTCAGGGAATACATCTCAAGTGTTGATGTGGCTATGCCACAACCGCAGTGCCACGCAATTATTACCTGCTGTTGCGTAGCGACCGCATATGGTCGACGACCTGGTGTAATGCAGTCTCATGCTGCATATGCATTCCGGACGGCGAGGTCCCATTTCTAAGGCTCCGGCGGATGTGCTCCAATTCCTTCTGTCTTACTATTTTGCCTTGGGTTGGGCGACATTGCGATGAGTATTGTTATCACAAGGACATAGTTAACATGGCAAGCTCTCCGTGGTGGTTAAAGAGGTTACGGCTGCTGACCCGAAGGGCGCGGTTTCGATTCCTGCCGCGGCGGTCGTTATTTCGGCGGAGGCGGAAACGCTATAAAAGAGGCCCTTGCATGGTTAGTTTTCAGGGCACTTTAAAGAACCTCAGGTGGTCGAACTTTCCGGAGCCCGCCACTACGACGCACCGTGAGCATATCGTGGTTTAGGCATGATATAATCAGGATACAAATCCCCAACGATTATTATCATTAGTTATTATGGCAATGTAATGCTGGTCTTGTCAACATAGCACCAATTTATAGACACAATGGTGTACCAGAATAGGAAAAAAAAATATTGTGAGAAAGCTGGGTTTGGCATCATCACGCAGTGAACTTCCTCCGCAACTTAGCATCTTCGACCGGCTATTGCCTACCTGTTTTTGGAAATATTAATGTGACCTGCAAGTTACACTGCGGCTGAAGAAGCAGCCTCGGTGAGTGACCGAGGCTGCAATCTGCGAGCTCTGATTAGCTTCGCGACAATTCGTCCCTAGAAATTGCTGGGTACTGCGTGTGCACGTCTTCATTCAAGATATATCAACGAAACTCTCGCACCCTTAAATAGCCTCCCCGTGCGTGGACAAAAGAGATTGAAGGAAAACAAACACGTCTCTCGATGACAGACTGAGAGCGTTGTTTGCGATGGTTCCTAGTGTTCGTAATAACTGTTTACCACCAGTCCTGGCTTCTCCTGTAATGATACCTTCCCTGCCGCGCTATTCCAGTCCCCGTTCTTACGAATCAGTCTGGCTTAGGAAACGTTTAGTTGGTGCCAAACCCGTCCACGTGTTGGTGCGCACAAAAGAGATTAAGCATGATTACGCTATCGCTTCTATTTAGAGATGACAATGGTCACTGCTGATGACACATCTGTTATTACCGGAGGTGGGTTGCCAATCGGAAACCAATGCTTACGGAGTAAAATCTATCTGAATTGCTACCCTCCGTAACTTGGAACACGAATCAAACTCCCCGCACGAGAAATGCCGGTGGCAGTGACGTTGCACACTGGATAGCATCGTTCTCATTACCGAGGTGGAAAATTCTCCATTCTGGGCACTTCTTTTGCCGTCAGGGTTTTCCGAAAGTCTCCGCCAATTGTCCTTTAAGAAAATATACAACAGAGTGGACATTTAAACACGTTTCTAGGACAGCACATTGAAAGCATAGCAGTGTTTTTTAGAACAAACTTAAAAGCACCCTGCAACACTTTTTGAATCCACTCAGGAAACGGTGCTGGTCACTCGTTGTGGCTTTCGTGAAAATGTGAGCCAAATATAAATGCACTGTACGCAACAGAGAACTTGCAGTTTGGTTTCAAATACAGCTGAAAATCGCCTGCTCTTTTTTTTTTCTCTGCAGAAAATGATGTCACAAGGTGTACCGACTACCTTGCGTGACTTTTTGGGGGCCTTAAGTAAAAATGCATTAATTTTCTTTATTTGTTGGGCCCAGCAATGAACGAATAAAGCATTACTCAGGATCTTTAAGTGATCACGAAATTCTCAGATGGTGACTTTTGACTGAGGTGACGTAGTCGGTGCTTCCTGTGACGTCATTTGTTCAAATCCAAACTAGAAGAGAAGCTCAGGGGAAGATTGAGACTTGAATCGATGAACATATCTCAAAATACGATTTAGAACAGGGAGTGTCGTAGGAGCCAACGTTTCGACAAGTAGACTTGTCTTCGTCAGGACGGCGACTGACGAAGACAAGTCCACTTGTCGAAACGTCGGCTCCTGCGACATTCCTTGTTCTACATCGGTTTTAGCGATCTGTTCATCGAGTCATTTGGTCAAGGTAGAGGAGGTAGTTTCCGGCTGTATTTTGACGACAAATCGCAAAATTGTCTGGTGCGTTGCAGTGCAATAATACTTGGCTCGTTTACACTCGAGGCTCCACGACTCATTGGGACCGTTTTCTATGTTCTAGATGTATTGCTGGGCTCCTAGAAGAGAAACGTCAGAAACAGTGGGTATGGCTTGTTATGAGGACGTTGCATGGCTTCCAAGTTACTCGCTCTGCACAAGGGCACTTTTCTTCTACGCGTTTTCAAACAGCAATTTTTCAATAAAGGTTCCGTTCTGCTTGCCGTTATTTTGCTGGCCCTACGCCGCGGAAGCGATTTTCGAGAGAGAAACAAGTCATAGATGTGGCGCTTTGGGCACAGCCATCTATAGAAGGCCGTGAGCCAACAGTGGTGTGTTGTGAATCACTGGCAGAGCGTGGCTTATTACTGGCATAATTTTTCACATTTCGTTCACAAGTGTAAGCAGCTTGCCTATAGATACCCTTTTCTCTAAACTTACAGTCGAAAATATGCCGGAAAGAAGAAGATTCCCTGCATTGAACAACAAATAACAAAAACATCTAACGTAAATTATTACCAGCTCAAGGCTACACGGTATATTACGAACTGCTATTTTTCCTTGCACTTTTTATATGGTTTGTGTGCTTTCGCGTGTGAGCTGAACATTGTATTTTTGGCACTGTCGTTTACGCTGTACTGAGCATTGAATTTTTTTTTTAATTGTGTTCGTCGCTTTCGCACGTGACACCGTCGTTACGGCACTGCGCACCTTATGTACCACTCCTGCCTAGACTGGGAATATCTGCGTCATATGAAAATAATCACTAGCCGGTGGTCATGCGTGGGCCCTTGCGCGTGATCTATGTAAGGCTGCCACGCAAACTCGAAGCTGGTCCACGCGTATATTTCGAACAGTCCACCTGCCCTAGCCGTTTATGTAGAGGCCGTTATATCAAAGCGGCGGCGAGAGCTCTCGCGATCACGACCCAGCAGCTGTGGCTTTGGGATTCCCGCTGGGCACTCTGAAAGCTGCGGAGGAGGAAAGAGAAATGTATCTCGAGTTCACCTCGCGGGCTGGCTTCCGTACACTATCCTCCCAGCCTTCTACCGCTCCGCCGACGCCTTCTCGTGCTCGGCTGAAGTGAAGAAGTCAGCGACTACGGCAGGCGCATCTCTTGTGACGGACGCTTGCTGCGAAAGCTCTTTCATCCACATGCTTGGACACCGCGAACGGTCGGCAACAGCGGGCGCTCGCCATGATGGGTGAGTGAAGTGTTTGGCGGCGATATTTCTGAATATTACACCACGTTTTTCGAATCACTGTGTGTGTAGATGGAACCGTGCAACGCAGGAATGAAAGTGAAGCAGCCCGTATTCGTCTGGTACAAAAATGTTCTTCGTGCATCCAGCCGGCGTAACGCATCATCTGTCCTCGCAGTATGCGGGTGTCTTTCTTATAAATACATCAAGTGCTCCACCGAACGGTGCCGAAACTCGTGCATCCCTTCATTAATGTCCCCTCATGACGTCATTTGATAACGTAATGTGACACATAGGCGTCGACACGTACCGTATTTGCTAGATCCTAATCGCCCTCCGCCACCCACCTCCCTTTTCTTTAAGATCGCGATACTGAAAGTGAGCAGGCTGTTGACATTCGAAAAATCATAAATTGCTGCTAACCACACACCTTTTCTGCGGCAATATGTCGACAACATGGGCCTGGGAAATCACGTTTCATTTTGCAAACAGGAAAACGAAAAATTCGTGCACGCAGTGAACCCACTGCTTTTTGTGTGTGATTTATGTCACTCACTCTCACTGCGACTGAAACTCGAGTTCGTCGCACTGCTTGAGCCAGCGCTGTCGGCATCTCACACCAGATACTGAGAGCCATGGGCATGGTCAGAGGATACAAGACATGGGCTCAGAGATTTGCGGTGAACGAGCACGCTTGGCATTTCTATGTGCTCTTCATCGAAAGAAAACGGGGTGCTTAGAATCACAGGCAATCTTTATTTTCCGTATTTTCTTTTCGAATATGAGGGGGTTGCTTGGAATCGCTAAAATACGTATACACATAGGAATACGCGTATCCCATCCGGTCTTCTTGCATTCAGTCCGCCCCATCTCGAACTCGCTTACTATTCTTTAATTACAGGGAGATAGGCAAAACATCAACAAATAACCATGCTATCACACTAAACCTCTCTAAACGGCGTCTACAGCGCGACTAAACGAAAACTATGGGATACATCGGAATGATTCACTGGCGATCCGCCGCAATCTGTGGCTGACCTGAATGAGCTGATAAAGGAATGTTGTGGGTGCGCAGCGTACTACGCTTACGTTCAACATCCTGCTGTTACCGGTGTTTCGGACGAAGTGTTTTCACCCACCGCAGTGCCTTAGAGGTCATGGTGTTGCGCGAATTTCGAGGGAGCGGGTTTGGTTCCCGACCACCGCGTCCGCTTTTCGACTGGGTCGAAATACGGGAACTTCCATATGCTCAGTTTAGACATAGCTAAACACAAAACCCTTAATATCCGACGTGCCTAATGCTCATATCTTGGTTCTGACGCCTAAAGCACTATAATTTAATTTCAAATGTGTTTTTTTTTCTGTGGTTGTGTACACTTCCGTTCACGTGCGACACGAGAAATATGTAGGTAAAATTAAGCGTCCAATTGTAAGACGGTGCCAAGTTTCCCCATGGTGGGCAGCAGTACAAATTGCGCCCACCCGCACCGCTTCGCAGCCCACCGCTTTCGACAGGCCGCCTACCATACCGGCTGTCTCCTTTAGAACAACCGAAATACTCGCCTCACTAACCAAAAATGGCGCGGGTAAAACACCACCGAGTAAAGCCCCTCCCCCGCCGCCTGGTTACGCAAAATGGAGCCCGAACTGCTGGCCTTGGGGTCGCAAAGATCGCCAACGCCAGTGGTGATGAAATTTTGAAATGCTTAAACATAAAATCTCGCATGCTCTTTTTCCCACCGTTGGCAATATGTCCACCGCCGTGAGACTGTTAAATGAAGCCTTCAAGTAGTTCTATAACATCCGGGCGCTCGTGTGGATGTTAAACAGGTTAGACAATATGTCGCGAAGAAGAGATGTATCAGTAACCAAAAAAAAAAACATTCGATAAGCTAAAGTACTTCTCAGGGGGTATTTATTCCCATTCTTATACTTGAGACATCATTAGCAAAGTTGACCGGACTAATGTCAGAAACTGCAGCTTACCAAAAAGGTTTTGCGGATTGAACCCATGGAAAAGTTACCATCGGTGCCGATTTCAATTGATGCTGAACAGAATGAATGAATGAATGAATGAATGAATCCTGACTGCCTGCCGGCTGCGTAAATAGGAGTTAGCACAAGCTACAGCATAACGAGCGGAAACGAACTGTTCTTTTTTACGTGAAATGTATATAGCCGTTTGCGATGACGCGCTGTGCTGCCAAGACATGCGATACACTTGAAGTTACACATGCTTAAACGCATCCCAAGTTCTCTTAATGTCTAGCCCTGTCGCGGTGTTTAGAAAGCCTTAAATTTCCGCTTTTGCAACCTACGCCGTCTTTAAATGACAGTTTGGGATCTTCACTCAAATTACAAGTAATTTATTGGATCATTATCATTTCTTTGCCTAGGCCGGCCTGAATATAGTCACGAAAGTGCGATCTTTTTACTTAGCTCTTGCGCGGTTTCTGGCCAAAGCACCTGTTACACTTGTGTATAGGATTCTATAGAGACGTTATTCATCATCATCACCGTCATAATCACCATCATCAGCCTGTCTACGCCCACTGCATGGCAAAGGCTTTTCCACAGTTCAGCAGTTCTATGCCAGTCCAATGATAGCTGCGACCACATTATCCTCGTAAACTTCTGATTGATTTGTGGGGTTTAACGTCCCAAAACCAGCTCTGATTATGAGAGACGCCGTATAGTGGAGGGCTCCGGAAATTTCGACCACCTGGGGTTCTTTAACGTGCACTGACATCGCACAGCACACGGGCCTCAACATTTCGCCTCCGTCGAAATGCAGCCGCCGCGGCCGGGATTCGAATCCGCGACCTTCGGATCAGCAGCCGAGTACCATAATCGCTAAACCACCGTGGCGGGGCCTCGCAAACTTCTCCATCTCATCTGCCCGTCTCTCTTTCTGCCACCCCTATAACGTGTGCCTCCTTAAGGAATCCACTCTGTTACCTCTAATGGCCAACGGTCGATTTTCGCTGGCATTACGTTCCCTGCCCACTGCCCATTTCTTCTTAATTTCCACTAATATTTCCTTAAGACGCGTTTGTTCCCTGACCCACTCCGCTCCCTTCTTGTGATCATTTTCCGTTCCACTGCTTGCTGCGTCGTCCTCCGATTTAGGTTGAACCCTTTTAGTGAGCGTGCAAGTTTCTGTTCCGTAGGTGAGTACCGGTAACATGTAGCTCTTATAAACTTTCCTTCTAAGGGACAGTGCTAAGCTGCTATTATAATTATTTGACAGTGCCTGTCCAATGCATTGCACCCCATTGTTATCCTCCTGTGGCTGAATTCGCAAAAATTCTCTTTCGTAAGTTCTTGCGATTGACTGGCCGGCTTCTCTAATGATATGTCCGGCCTGAAGATTGGCTGAAAAGCGCTCTTACGAATATTTTTGTCGTAAGTTGTTTTTGTGAATACGACCCTGATTATCTCAGTCTTTGGTTCCGATCTGGGGTCACTACCTGTCCTAAGTAGACATTTTCGCTTACCACTTCTGGTGCCTGCTTCCGCTGTCTTCTAGTGCCCCAAACTAATGCGCTGTACGGTCGCATCATGCAGCATTCAAAAGAACGTCACAGATTAACAATAACGCAACTAATACAACATGGCATATGGATAGTAGTGGAAGCGCCTGCGTGAGTATAAACCTTTCACCACCATACACAGGGAAGAAAACAAATACCTTAAGTAGTTATCCTTCGCGTAGAAATGCATGTTGACCCGGTGGACAGATGCCGCTACTATTCCTGGGCATGCGCATATAAGTATTGCGTCTACTTTACTGTTTGCGCTGTCCACTTGAATTATCAGATGTCTGAGTTTGTATGCCTTACCTTTTTCATTATGATGGCATGGAAGTTAAGATGAGGTTCGGTGTTTGTCTTTAACTGCATGGTCGCAGTCATGGTTAGAAGTTGGCGCGTGAGATTTTTCGTCAACACGCCGCCAAGGTGACCTTCCCTGTCTATATATGAATAAAGCCAATGTATGCGAACGTCACGACGCTTTCGCTTGCGAACTATGAGGTGGCGTTGGCTGCCTGTCAACGAAATTACCCGCGTTAACTTTGTCTACACACCACGAAACGCACTAAATGGAGAGTGTTGCTACATGACAGCTTCGTAACATATATTTGCGCAACCACGGTCTGCGAACATATGGCGTGTATGGGGAACGAACGAAATAAGGAAAGAGGGGGCTTCATAAGTCAAGATAACAAAGCAAGAAAAGTGATCCACCAAAAGCGGAAACAAGGAGATATGTATATGTAGACTGAACCTGGCCTGTGAGGTCTCCTTGTATCACCATGAACGTAACTTTGATGGCGTGATCGTGGTAGTCGTAACTCCTTAGGAGGCAGAACGAAAAAGAAAATGGAGTTCTTTCTATAGGATTCCTTAGCTATCGCTCGATAAACGTAAAGACGAAAGTGAAGAACTTTGGCAGTCGAACTCGGGGACCTAGGGGTTCTAACACGGAACCCTTCGCAGTCGAACGACATGTGAATATGATTTGGCATAGGTTGTAGATCTTAACGTTCGATCACTTTAGAACTCAGACCCGAACATCCCTGGAACATCCCTGGACATCCCCGCACACCGGAATGTCCGATGCGGATGTGGGCCACACATGATATTGTTGTCGTCAATCGTGACATAACTGAGGAGCACACCATGCTGTCGAAGTCATCACTTATATCAGTCACGTCAGTCGTGCGTTCGAGACCTTCCACGCCAATTTTAGTCTGCACCTAGTGAGCGGGACGTGCATTTTTCTTTACTTTTCTGCCCTATCTTTCTGCCAGCTTGTTTTTGAAAATCCTCCTCGCATAAGGCTTTAAAAACGAACCTGCCCATGTGCGTACAACCTTAAGTTAGGCATTGCTAAATAACTACAATGTGCATTTTTTGCTTTCCATTTGTTTATTTCCCTGTATTTGTATTACTTATTTCTCTGTATTTCTTGATGTTAGTTCTATTATTTACTTTGTACTTGTCCCCCTTACTCAATGCCCTATCGGGCCCTGTAAGGTATAATGAATAAATAAATACGTTATGCATCACCTTACAGACGTGAAGGTGCTCAAGATATCAACCGGCCCTCTAATGCATAAGTTCATCAATACCGTCACAGCATGTGTACCTCTTCCCGACGCTGACCCGCACGAACCATATTTATCAATTTTTTTTATGGAGCTTTGTACCATCCGCCAAGTGGTTAATAGTAACTGATAGCGCTTTACGTGCCAAAACGAAGGCACACCGCTCAGAGGTACTTCGATCACATGTGTTTCTTTAACGTGCGTCTAAATCTAAGTATACGCGAGTATTTTAGGCATCTCTCCCTCGTGAAACGCGGCCGCCATGACCGGGATTCGAACCCATGCACGACTTCGACCTTATAGCAAGTCGTGGGTAGCAATGTAAGGTCCTAGCCGTTAAGATACCATGGGAGGCAGGTCAACGCGACATGGCTATCGCAGGCGTGACGTATATCGGCGTGGCATATGCATCGGCGCTGTCAAATCTAGCTCTGTCCTATGCGCACAATGTGCCTCACGCTCTGAAATATCGTAACTACGCCTCGACCTTAGCATGCCAGCGCGTGCTTTCCGGCCGACTTCGATTGACGGGCTCTTGCCGAAGCTGAGGCCTGTTTGCGTCATACGAGTGCCGCCGCGTGTTCTCTCTGTTGACAGTGGGCGTATACGGTTTCCTCTCTGAGGCCGTGAATGTCTCAGTGGCCTTGACGTCAAGAAGCGTTCGTGGTATGGCTCAACTCCACGCCTTGCTCCGTTCTTCCCTCCGCTCTATCGATCTCACTCCCCCTCCCAACTTTTATCACCCAACCACTGAGGCCAGCATCGAGGTCGACTTTTCATCGCTTCTAACAGCTGATCTGTATACGGGTTCGCCATGTTTGTCCCCGTCCTTCACGTCCGCTGCCTCTCAGTGGGATAGCGCCCTCGATTTACTACCCTCTATCTTGGCCTGAGCTCGCTGCTACATCATCATCATCATCATTAGCCTGACTACGCCCACAGCAGGGCAAAGGCGTCTCCCATAGATCTCCAATTATCCCTGTCCTGTGCTAACTTGACCCAATTTATCCCCACAAACTTCCTGATCTCATCTGCCCACCTAACTTTCTGCCGCCCCCTGCCAGGCTTGCTTTCTCTATCTGCATAGGGATCCACTCTGTTACCCTTAATGACCAATGGTTGGCTTGTCTTCGCATTACATGGCCCGCACACGCCCATTTCTTCTTAATTTCTATTAATGTGTCCCTAACACGCGTTAGTTCCCTAACCCACTCCACTTTCTTCTTGTCCCTTAAGGTTACACCTACCATTCTCCGTTCCATAGCTCGCTGCGTATCTCCTGCTACATCATGCACCGACTATGCTAAGAGCAGTAAAGAAAGGAACAAGGAAGGAAGAAAGAAAAGGAAGACGAAGCAGGGCACGCGGGGGACAACAAACAAGGAACATGAAGTTGATGCTTCGTACGCATCGTTTCTCCACGCTCTGCCAAATACTATACACCTAGCTCACTTGTCCTGCACAGATTTCATAAACATGGAACGGCTCTACAGTCTGTTTCAGGAGTTCCGTGCAGCAAAACCAAGGCCACGAGGCCATCGAGCGCAGAATTCTTCCGAGGCGAGACGAAATGTCATTGTTTGGACACCCACCTGCGAGCCACTCCTGCCACTAGGGGCCTCACTCCGTCCTCCCTCTCCCCTTTACAAGGCTTCTCCTGCCACTGCACGGTTCCCGACTGGCAGGTGCCATGGTGCGGAGGGATACGTTTAACACGTGTTTGCCCTCGTGATTGGCAGAAGGGGCCCGTGGCTTCCACAGTGCTGCACGGAACTCCTGAAACAGACTATAGCTTATTTGCTTTCACGCCCGACTCGTTATGAACGAGCACGCACTGGTAAATTCCCCGGTTCCTCCTCCACGTCAACCGTGGCGTGCTTGCTAAGCCGCCGCAGAAGGTCTCTGTAAGTAAACTCTCTGCGGGGCGAAGACTAAACGGATCAATGAAAAATGATGTGCTCAAGTCATGTCACGCTTGTTACAGCAACAAGCGGGATATATTGAGTAGGAGTTTACGTTTACCGAGGTCGCCTCCGCGGTCATCATCACAACAAACTCTATCATGGAAATCACGCTCAGCGCCGCGCATTAGACCGGAATGCCCGTTGTGAGAGCTTAGCAGTAACGCGGCGCGCTGTTAAGCTTCGAGCACGCGGGTTCGATTCCCAGCTAAGGCGGCCATATTTCAATGTATTTTAAATTTTAAAGAAAAAGGAAAGAAAAGAGGAGCACGCCCCTACACTTAATATTTGAGTACGTGTTAGACAGCCACGGGTGGTTGAAAGTTATGGCCGTGCACCTCGTATCCTTATTTTGGTAAGCAGAACACCACAACTTATGATGCGTTAGAAGAGATTCCGAATTTTTAGTGAACTCGATCATCTTACCTTCTTTTTTTTCTTTCGTTTCGACCTATTATTTGATGTAGTTATTCCTGCCTCCTTGGCTCTATCCCCTTATCTCCGGTTTTGGCCTCACGGCGGCTGCCTGTGATAATAATGGCGGGGAAATTACACAGGAATCGTTACGACCATGCATTGCCTTGGGAGTGAGCGGCATAAAGCAAGCGACGGTTTCGGCGTCCAATAAACATGCACCATGTATGGGCTTCCGTCAAAACGTGACCGACCACACAAAATCGCCGTTGCACGCGTCCTCCAGGCAGTATACCAAGATAGATGACTCGCATAAACAAGTGCGCACGTAGTACCTCCACGTGTTGCTGTTGTGGGATTTCTTTTAGGCAGCGCCGTATTTTCGCTGGCCAACGTGCAGGACTTGTTTTTCGTAAAGCGAAGTTGATAGGACGGGTAAGCGTGTTGTTTACGCTCACTGTTCGAAGGCGCGCTGGTGAGTAAACACGCTGCTTCATGTACACTGAGAGGCCACAAATAGATTGCCGCTCGGCAAACAGAGGGTGGTTGTTCCCGCAAACTATATAGGAACGCCTCAGTGCATTTCTCAGAAATGTTTGTGTGCGTGCAATTTGAGGCAGAGGCTCGGGGTAAGGAACCGCAAATGGAGAGCACATGTAGGTCCGAAAACAAGGGAATATGTCTATAATGACTAGAGTGGATTTGGACATGTGCTCAGTGTGTTTCTTCGTCCGTTTCACGTAGACCAACCCGCCTCACATTCACGTCAACGCGGCGCAAGTTTGTGAGAAGCGAATGCCCTCCTATTTGCAAAGAATCTTTCTAATAAATAGTCGCTGCTTTCGTGGAAACGAAAGGTTTGTCGTACTGGAATTATGTTTCAAACTGCTGCAGCGTTCATAGAAATTTACACACACACAACCCCAACACGCCCCCTGACAACCGCTCAGCTGGATCAGCAACCCTCCGCCTCCACCCCCAGAAACTTTCGGGCTAACCATTAACTTAATCGAAATTATGGATATACCCCTGCATTCACTCACAAACCGTCTCCCTTGCGTTTACCCTACGGCGACAGAGGTACCCCTAAATAAATAAATAAGTAAATAATAAATAAAAAAAGCGCGTCACGTGACAATCTTGAAGCATCGCTATGAAAAAAAAATTGAAAGGGGTTATCATCAGAAATAGGGCTTGGTCACGTGACAGCCAAGCAACAGTTTGACGTATGGTCAAGTTCCACTAAATCTTACCTCTTCCAAACAACCTTTAGTGATCCAACAAACATTCGGTCTAACTAATCCTACCCAACAGGCACCGCGCGCATGCTGTCATAAGAGGTTGCCTTGCCGACGCTAGAGGAACCACGTGACGTCACGGTATATTGTTTTAAATTTTATTTTGCCTCCGTGTCCTTACGCTACCGGATAATTCTCACAGGCTTTCGCTCAACTGAAAGCCAAGTGTCCGCCTAGCTTGAATACGCCGCGCACATTCATTCATTGCAGCGAGATCGCACCGCTTCCGGTAGATGTCGCAACGCTCTCGGCGCGCGGCTGTATTCCTAGGAGGTTTTACTCCTTGCTGTATTCGCTTGTTCGCGTGAGAGAAGCAGTTAGAAGTGTACCCCACCTGTGGCAACGTTTAACTACGTGATCATGACGTAACGCTTGACTGATCATTTTGAAGAGTCACGACGTTTGTCCCTAAGCAACCTGTGCGCATGGCAAATGCCGCAATGTAGAATGCGAGGTTTAACCAACATGTGACTTTTACAATGTACGGAATTTTAAGCTTTCACTCACGAAGTGGTGCAGACGCCATGATAGGAATCGAACCCTCAGGCGTTACGGTAGAAAAAGCAATGCCCCTGGATAAAAAGCATGTTGTATTTTTTTAGGTAGTGCAGTGTTCTTGGGACATTGCGTGTGGCGCACCCATAATTGCATAGAAAGGTACCGCAGTACCTTATTGTTGTAACAATCCATCGTAAGATGGCTTGTGCACTGCTTTAAGACAGTGTTGTACGGAACGTCGTTCCAAGGAACGACGTTCCTGGAACTAGTTCCTTTTTGGAGGAACGAAGGAACGCTAGCGTTCCTTTAAGAGTTGGTCGAACTGTAACGGTAACGCGTTACATTTATGCAGTAACGGCAGGGGGAACGACGTTCCTTTTATAAGCGTTCCATAGGTCCGCATGTTGGACGGATAGGCCGGGCCCCAACCGCTGAGGCCGAGCCTTGAGTCCCCGTTTCCCTGTTAGCAGTCTCCGTCACTAAAAAGAAAACTACACGCAAAACGTCACTCCTTTACTCTCCCTCTTCGAGGCTTCGACGAGGGCGAAACTTCTCTTTCGCCAGTGTAAGCACACCACACAAGTGCATTTCGTTACCCCCATACGGTGGCCGCGCACTGTCGCTGGGCGAAATGTTTCCGGCTGTCTACGGACGCAGGCGGAACCACAGCCAGCCGCGAAATTCCTTTCGTCCCTTCAGATCCCGCCGCCAAGGCTCCCTTCGAACTAAGACACTGACAACGCGCGCTTTGCTCAATGCATTGGTTCTGAGAACGCGGTTACGGCTCAAACGTGTGGGCATCGGCGTCAATGGCATTTTTTACGCAGGAGGCCGCTCGGCGAAGCAGACGAGCAGCGGCAAATGTTACCGTGAAGTCAAAATAACGTGACGTGGCTAGCAGGCAGGCAGTGTCTCGATCAACGTAGCTGTGTGTGGGCTGGCGACACTTAGCAGCCGGAAACGTAAACCACGAGAGTTTGGAGAACAGAACTACAAGGCCAGCCAGCACGACCGAGCCGGCTGGGGTTTGTTAACAAAAGGGTGGCGTGGTCTCTTGTCAAACGTCCAACTGAAGATCGCTGAGAAGACATCAGCTGCTGTGTGTCCACGGACGCTCCCGGCTTGCTTGAGTGGGGAATTGTTGGATTCTCCGAAAGTCGTGTTGCAAGCGACCAATCCGACGCAGCATACTCTACTCGACACGCTGCCGGCCTCTGCTGATGGGGCGACAACGTCCACCGAAAAAGGAAAACTTGGCCCTCCTGCTGCGACGAAAGGGGTCGACGAAAGGGCCGTAGTTATGGCGAAACAACTCTCAGGCGCCAGCAGGGGTGCAGGAAATCGACAGGAAAGCGCGCGGGACGACACCAACCCCGTGGGGAGGGGTAGAAGTCTTTCGCTTTATTTGAGCCAGTCTGAAGAGCAAGGAACGGTCGTTCTGAAGGCTGGACACACTGCAGTGATCTTTCACTTGGCATTCGAAAATCACGGAACACCATCCCGCCTCCTGTGCCATCAGATTCTGTTGCAATGAGTGCCGATGTGGAATTATAAATTGCTTCCTGGCCATCACTACCCCCGATGTTTCAACCGACTGAATACAACATCGCACGCCTGTGTTTAGCCCAATGTATGACTTGTGCTCCATCAAACAATGCAAGTGGAGTGTCGAAAAGATCGTCGAGAAACTAAAAGCAGCACGTGCAGGTATGGTTTATTTAATGTTCTTTCCTATTCGCATAACGAAAAGACAGCTTTGTGTTCTAAGTGTTGATTGATTGATTGATTTGTGGGGTTTAACGTCCCAAGACCATCTATGATTATGAGACACGCCGTAGTGGAGGTCTCCGGAAATTTCGACCACCTGGGGTTCTTTAACGTGCACTGACATCGCACAGCACACGGGCCTCAACATTTCGCCTCCATCGAAATGCAGCCGCCGCGGCCGGGATTCGATCCCGCGACCCTCGGATCTGCAGCAGAGTACCTTAGCCACTAGACCACCGTGGCGGGGCACGGTGTTCTAAGTGTAAATCGGCCCATTTGTTACTTTCTTGTTCACATTAGGTATGATTTCTACTATGTCTTGATCTCATAAGAACTAGAGCCACGCTGAGTAGCACGTGCGCAAGTTTTTGCTACTTGGGTTGTGCGGTTGTGCTGCTCCGAACCTTTCAAGCGTGACATACGTCATTTTTCTTTTCAGACATCATTTCTTGGTTGGTGTCCGATGAAATGATGCACGTGAGGCGATTTATTTATTTATTTATTTAGTTATTTGTTTGTTTGTTTATTTTCCACCTATTAATGTAATTTCACTATTGCATGAAAGTGGGGCTGCAGTAGAAATTGAACAGACAAAGCGTACTCCTTAGGACGCCATAAGAAAAAGAGATACTCCTACGTCGTCGTCGGTAAGCTCATCAGCTGATCATGCAGTTCGAATTCTCCACACCGACACACGCTGCGCACCACCATAAATAACAGCGAAAGAACAGTATCACAAATGCTTTAAAATTGTGAGACCTAAGCAAAATAATATATTCAGAACTGTCAATTGGACTACTAAACGACTAAAAACACTACTAATACTACCAATACTGAGGGGAGAAATTTAGGGCAGCAAATGATGACGACATATCGGGAAATCTTGTTGCAGTATTGATAGACGCGGGTGAAGCACGAGCTATTATATGCCAATTGATGTAGATCGACAGGTCTACAGCATACATAGCTTTTAGTGTTAAATGTAGGCTTGCTACTCATAATGTCTCATGTGTTGGTGAATGTGAGTGACTTTCTATCTGCACACCTGAGGAGCACTATTCTGGCTACTCATTGGAAGACCCATTATGTGTTGCACTTGTAATAGACTAGAGTCAAATTCGCTGTGAACAATTCGGGACTACGTTCGGTGCTCCCTGAAAAAATGTCTAGAAGCGTTTATTTTCATATTTTCTATCTCGGTAATCTGCTGCCGGTAAGGTTCAAGTTCACGAAGTGTACGTAGCTCGAATTGAATTTAAAGCGTTTAAGCCACTTAATTTCAGCTCACAATTTTCCGAGACTATTTTGAATCTTAAAAATCAAATGAAACGTAAATGTAACGACCCGTTCCAATTTCCAAAATGTAACTGGAACGCGTTCCTTTCTGATTGAAGGAACTTGTAACGGGAACTCGTTACAAAATCGGCAAGGAACGAGGAACGAGCTTTCGTTCCTGTTTTGGAGGAACGTGTACAACACTGCTTTAAGAACGAAAGACATGTCGTGTCTATGTGTGTATTGCTTTCCTTCTTTCTTCGAGTGGTGCTTGAATAATCTTAGTGTAATTTCAGTCCTTGCGCTAGACAACTCTTAAGCAGTGGACTTTGGCTACACAACAAATATTGATGTGCATAATTGTCTACTAATTGTAATTCATATAATCTTCAATTAGTTTATGGAACATGCTGCTATTTAAGAATTTAAGACCAGGAGGTCGAAATTTTCGGATCCCTCCACTACGGCCTCTTTCATATTCATATCGTACATATGAAGTTAACGAAACGGCTGCAAGAGCGCCATGACTGTGGCATGTAAACCATGCCGCTCATACACGCATGTCATGATTGTAACGTTATAACATGTCATTTACGTTCGTCATGCAGTCGCGTTGTGCCAAAGCAATTTTGGTATACATCCCATTAATGAAACGCGTGGCATGTAAGTCATGCCCCTCATGATATGCATATCAGGATTTTCATGTTATGACATGTCATTTATGATCGTCATGCAGTCTTGTTGTGCCATACCAATTTTCGTATGCATGCCGTTAAGGAAACGGCAGTATAGCGCCAGGACCGTGGCATGTAAATCATGCCGCTCATGACATGCATGTCATGCTTTTCACGTTATGACCTGCGATTTATGTTCATCAGGCAGTCATGTTGTGCCATACCAATTTTCGCGTACATCCCAACAGCGAAACGGCCAGGAGAGCACCAAGACCGTGGCATGTAAATCATGCCGCTCATGACATGCACGTCATGATTTTCATGTTGTGACCTGTGATTTATGTTCTTCATGCAGTCATGTTGTGACATACCAATTTTCGTAAACATCCCGTCATCGAAACGGCCAGGAGAGCACAAAATCGTAGGCCGCTAGATAGATAGATAGATAGATAGATAGATAGATAGATAGATAGATAGATAGATAGATAGATAGATAGATAGATAGATAGATAGATAGATAGATAGATAGATAGATAGATAGATAGATAGATGGACGGATGGACGGACGGACGGACGGACGGATGGATGGATGGATGCATGCATGCATGCATGCATGCATGCATGCGCTCAAACTCGCCGAAGATTGCTAAGAATTGCTTCGCATTAAAAAAAGATTCACAGCATATTCACGGAGTGAATGATGATCAGTGCGCGAAGCTCCGGATGTTCATGATAGATCGTTCCGAGTTCCGGATTAATTTAGTTAACGCGCACGCTATGAATCCTTATGGTTCAACTACGCACAAGTGAAGTCTCCCACCGGCACTTCATTGCAAGTCAAGATCGAGTGCTTATATATATATATATATATATATATATATATATATATATATATATATATATATATATATATGGGTGGCCGGTGAACCGTTCTCCAGCGCGAGCAGTCAGGATATTTTTCAATCAAGAAACTCGCTAGAAGACGCTGCCAAGCTTGTCTCTTGCGGGTGAGGGCGCGTTCTCCTTGTGTGCGAGCTGGTAGCGCGTTCATCGAAGAAAGAGCGTTTCCATAGTCAACGCGCGCCTTTCGCTCTCTCTGGCTCTCGCTCTCTCTCACAAGACAGCAGATGGAAGAGTGAGAGAGCTCGCGCTCCGGGAGGCACGCGCCGCGGGCGAGCGCGAGCCTCCCGGCGGCGCGAGGTGGCTACATACATACTACTACTACTACTACTACTACTAGAAAGGAGGGAACGACCCACACCCTAAGAAGCTTCCCCCCTAAAGAAAGAAAAGAAAGACAGAGAGGGTCCGGCCGATCTCACGAATTGTGAGAATCGATGTCATGCTAAGCAGTCTGCGAGAAAGTTTATCTGCGCTGAATTGTTTGGCACGCAGCCAAGTGTTCAAAAACACGATCAACGTGTTTGTTCAAATCGAGCAGTTGCATTGGTACAACGGACAACGATTATGGTGGTTTGCGGCTGACCCGAAGGGCGTGGCTTTCGAGCCCGTTCGAGCCACGGTCCTTCGAAGGTCGAGCCAGCTCGCATCTTAAGTGACGGCGAAAAATGGTAGAGATCCGTGGCATCGAGTAATCAGTTCACGTTAATTAACCCTCGATGGTCAAAAATTTCCTGAGCCTGTCTAATACGGCGTGCCTCATGAACGTATCGCGGTTTTCGCGCTTAAGACAAAGGCAATTATTTATGTCGCCGTCAAAGAGCTCGGTATTTCCTCCTGAATGTCATTTCTTGAAAAACCAAAACAAGAAACAAAGAGAGAGACAGCTCGATGACGCTTCGAAAGTCAAGTCTTTGCTCTTCTGTGCGTTACGAATCACTTTGGCAACCCTTGATTAACTGTAGATTAAATCGTAATTTATGCGGTTTTACAGAGCACGATTCGCCACAGATGCACCGATATATTTCGATGACGGCTGCATTCAAACCCGCTCACATGACTGGACTGGTTTTGCTTCATTTATTTATTGCTGCGAACAATCGATAATCGGTCATGGTAACGCAGCTTATGTCAGTCGCAGAAGGTTGGTACACGCCACTTGGGAACCCGGTGAAGCTCATCCGATGTCATCAATTTATTCGTCGCCGCGTGACAAACAGCCGCCGCTGTTTGCGCGACAATGGTGCACGTCACGCTTTCAGCACGTGTTCATCGCTGGCTGAAATTAAGCACGACACAACTCTGCGTATGTGAGAATAGTTGATATTTGAGGCTGAGTTGAATGCGAATCGTGTATTGCCAGAAGAAAATCGAATCGAACTTCGAGTAATCTTCAAGTAATCCTTGAATACTCAGCATCGATTTTTGGATTTGATGTGAATCAATGCTCACGCCACCCTACTTGCAAATTTAGTATTAAAGTACTAATCAAACATCCGGTGGAAATAAGGAGATCGTTCCAATCAACGTCACTGCTGCGAAGGCGCGAATGATCATTTTATAAAGAGTTTTCTTTTTCTTTTTTTTTTCTCTTCTGGGCGCGCCGCCATCTTTGGCTTCTTCACAAGTAATTTCTCGGTTTGAATGTCGTGGTCGTGACGTCTAATTAACAACGTGGCGAACTGACCAACGCGTCCGCACGTGTAAATTCTAAGCGTGAGTTTACTCTGGTGCAGTCCATTTAGATATTTGAGTGACAAAACTGTCACTTATCAGCCCATGATGGCGGCACACAAAGAGGCCTGAATTATGGTATACAAGCCGGTAATATCACGCTGGAGCGAAGCAGCCCGCTGCCCTACACATAAGCTCTAGTTTTGTGCCTCTAATATGTCTGCCAGGATGAAATTTACCATAGTTGTGCACGAGTTTTGTGTTCCGATGAAGTTGAACTTCGAGATACGTTGACACTCTTCGGACAATATTCGGGTTTACGTGTAACGGATAATCGATTCGAAGACCGAATTGAATAGGGCGCTATTCGATTCTGTATTCGAATATTGGCGCCCCCTTGCCGTGTAAAACCATACTTGGCTTTTACGTTGTGCTTACGTTGCTTTTGTGGGGTTTAACGTCCCAAAACCAGCTCTGATTATGAGAGACACCGTAGTGGAGGTCTCCGGAAATTTCGACCACCTGGGGTTCTTTAACGTGCACTGACATCAGCACACGGGCCTCAACATTTCGCCTCCATCGAAATGCAGCCGCCGCGGCCGGGATTCGGTCCCGCGACCCTCGGATCAGCAGCCGAGTACTGTAGCCACTAAACCACCGTGGCGGGGCGTTGTGCTTACGTGCATTGTCTCATGCAGCTCCACAAGCTCTACTTTCTGGGCTTACGTTTTGAATATTTCAATCCATACTAATGCTTTTCATCTCTATAGGGTTGAAATTTCCACATTTCATCTCTCGTCTCAGCCCCGTTAAAGAACGGTCGCCGAGGGCGAAAGCGGAAATCACGAGCCCAAACTTGGCAATAGAAACGCCACGCTCACCGAGCTATCTGTCATGGCCGCTTAGAAATAGAGTTATAAGTCCAAATGCCGCGAGAGGATCAATGTTATCTTAAAGCGAAGCTCTATGTGGCTAGCCGATTCGTCCGTCTGTCAACAGTACGTCGAAAGCTATAAGTGCGCATATCCTGAATGCAGGGTAAGTGAAACTGTGTGGGGGTCAGAAAACTTTCAACGTCTCAAACACACGCCCTGGTGTGTGTGTGTGTGTGTGTGTGTGTGTGTGTGTGTGTGTGTGTGTGTGTGTGTGTGTGTGTGTTTCGGTCGTAAGCGACACGAGGATGCGCGTGCAAACCGTCTCAACGATAAAACGTAATAGTCTGGCAACCAATGGCTGGGCTTCCTCTCTTCACATAGCCATTTCCCTGGAGATGTCATCAGTCTCGGATTCATTTTTTACTTACAGTTAAAGAAGTGGGATCCCAGCTTCGTGTAGTGGAATTGCTCTGAATCTTCTTTTTCTTTTATGGATGCAATCGAACGCCTCGATAGTAACTGCATCCTTAATTAGCAATGACATGTAAAACGGTAATTCTGACGCTGCGACTATACTGCGGTGTACGCATTGCGCAACCTTTTACAACGAAGTGACTCGTACAGCAAAGCGTCTTAATGTCCCTGAGCATTTTGTAATAAAAAGCGTTTGACTATATTTATGTATACATGCGGAGAGCTTACATATACGGATTAGCCGTCTGTTTTATGCAGTATGTTTACGGAACTTTACAAATCCATATAGTGTTTCCTTGTTTTCTATCTATCTATCTATCTATCTATCTATCTATCTATCTATCTATCTATCTATCTATCTATCTATCTATCTATCTATCTATCTATCTATCTATCTATCTATCTATCTATGACACTCCTACGTACACGGGCCACAACATTTCGCCTCCATCAAAATGCTACCGTCATGGCTGAGATTCGATCCCGCAACCCTCTGATAAGCAGGCGATTACCACAGCCACTATAGACCACCGTGGTAGGGCTCGTGCATCAAAGCCCGCATTTGCACCATGGGAAGAAGACACTATACGGCACGATCAGGCTCCGTAATGTGGTTATCATCTTGAATGAAGTGAGCACTACAAACATACGCGAGCTTCTCGTGGGCAGTGACTTATCACGATCAACAGCTGCGATTCAGGCATTTATTCAGTTCCTGACCATGTGGATGTTGCAAACACGCACTTGAGACAGAACGTTTGATTCCAGGCCGCAGCCGCAGCCTGCTGCATAGCAGTATGCTCTACGTCTTGAAGGTGTCACACGACACAGTTTGCCAGTTGATAAAAACAAAACAAGAAAAGTTGCAACGTCTGACGCCTGCAGTACGTAACAACACAGATGCCGAAAAAACCCGTCGGTGCGTACTCGCTTCGCGGAGGCTGGAGAACCGGACTATCTTGAGGTGCCCGGAGCGTCTGCACACCCTTGCAACCGTGGTGGCTGGGCGCTCTCTGGCTCCCTCGGTCCTAACTTGCGGACTTAGCAAACTTAGTTAACAACGCTTACAAGGGGTGAGTTCATGTGTCCCTGCCTAGCCGCACGTACGTACATTTGCATGTTATGTGGGCCAGCGTGGCTTTTGCGCCGCACCACGAAAGGGTGTCGACGTGTTGTGTCGGGTGCATCTTGGATTGGACGTAGGTTTAGGTGCGGGCACGAATTTACCTGCACGTCACGCTAGTGACTTTCGGTTGCACGAAGGCTGCGGAATGCAATTCCATCAACGTTGTGGAAATCCCACGCTCGTTTTCTTTCTCTTTGATTATTATTATTATTATTATTATTATTATTATTATTATTATTATTATTATTATTATTATTATTATTATTATTATTGTTGTTGTTGTTGTTGTTGTTGTTGTTGTTGTTGTTGTTGTTGTTGTTGTTGTTGTTGTTGTTGTTGTTGTTGCACGCTCGACACTCTTAAGGCGTTCTACGTATATACGCCGGGTGAGGCATGCGCCCTTAACATATAGTTCTTATAGCCTCGGTATTATGTACTGCAGGTCCGAATTCGAAAATTTGCCATCATGAGAGATATCACGATTTGTTGACATATCTGGGCAGCGTACGTATTGTCTGCGCTGACGTTACTAGCTGCGTCCGCGTGTGCGTAGGTAACGTCGAAACGCGAGATCCATCATCAACCCACGCGGAATCCGCCTTGCTTTTCCGAGACATTCTATTGGTATTTAAGTAAAATGAATGATCACTTGGAAGTAGCAGTAGTTATACTGCTTTCGTGCGTCATGCGTGTGTGAGTTGGAGAATTTTGTGTTTTGTAGACGGATGTTGCTTCAGGCACAGAGCAATAACGTTCGTAGCCTTGGTAAACATGTCGTTATAGGCGCAGCGTGTCTTAGAGTATGTTCTAAAATTGTTGAGATATACAGAAGACCTAGTATTTGCGACATTCTAGTAGAATTTACTTATTCACAGCCATACACGCTCCTTAAAATGAATCGTAGTGATAATTATGACATTAATGAACAAAATATGGACACCCATTCCAGTTAAGTCATGATTAATAACAAAATGACAGCTTAGTTATTCTGAGAGCTTTTACTACGTGAACATGGCGTATCTTTTTTTTTGTTATGCTGACACTAATTAACGTGCAAAATTATCTGAGATGGCCAAGAAGACAGCAAACAATACTATGGCGGTCGCATTGTCGTAACGCGCACGTACATTTTTTAGAAGTACTGGTGCATGATCACTGAAGCACCCTGTATACACATGCACGGATGCGCTCACGCACGCGCAGTAGGAGGAAGACGGTTATTCTCGTTGTTGTGGAGGGGGACGGGTCTATTCTTATACACGCTGTATCGAACTAGCACGCGGGAACGTCGTGGATAACGCCGTTTAGCGTGAGGAATTTATTATTGCGATAGCAATTACAGGTATATGGACACTTGAACAGGGTTTTCGCCTTCGGTGTTGCCCGTCACCGCTGTCGCGGTCACGCTCCGTATATACTTATATTGTCACGCGCCAAAGCAGCTACAAGAGCCAGAAGCTCCGCACCGTCCGAGAGGCGAGCACTATATCGGCAAGATGGCTTCGAGTGGCACTCGCTGTCCTCAAAAACAGCCTCCTTTTTTTTCGCTATTTCGAATGGTTGGCTTACGCCCACCGCACATGATGACTTGGTGCCGATTCGAACCCACGGCCTCTCAGGCGGGTGCCTCAGACAACTATGCTACGGATGAGCCTTGTCGACAGAGTAAGCGGCGCGCAATTTGCGTAGGCCATTTGGAGCTGGCAACACGAAAGCGCTCTCTGGGTTACCTTCTGCGACAGAGGCTCATTTATACTTCGATCACGAGATGGCTCAATGTCCTTGACGCCTATACAGTAACTCTAGACGCCTAGTTCTCGCGCAGCGCCTCCTCATCTTCCAGCCGAAGGGCGCGGTCGCGTGAGTCGGCCAAGGCTTTTCTAGCTAGTAGCTCGCACTGATCATCACTCCAAGCGTCTCGCGTTCCATCAGAACGCCTTTCGAATAGCTTCGCCAAACGTTAGTCGCGCTGATTCAAACGCGCGCTTGCATGCATGTCCACAAGTAGGTACATGTTGCTGCGTATGAAGCACGCTACAGGCGAGTACTGGACGTAATACTGCACTTGTGGAGGACCAAGTCGAACCACATCGCCCCTAAAAGCTTACCTCACACTAATTGCTGTAGTATTCCAGCGCATTGCTATCACAACAAGTTGCTTCGCCATTATGGCGAAAAAGCTGGGCCTTCCTATCCGCTGGTTATCTTAAGCACATCGTATAAAAGCAGGAAGTTACAAAGCGCTTGCTTCGCAAAAGGCGCTGAACTTGAGTGGGCCGAGACGGCAGTACAAGGGTGAAGCTTGGTAGGCTTACGGCCGTGCCGCAGCCAGTGAGTGCCTTTGTTGTTAATGTGCCGCCTTTGTTGCTCAGGTTCATTGACGCGCTACTCTCAAAGTGCGCGGGTTCCTCCATGAATAAAGTCTCTACGTCATCCACAATCCGGCAGTCACAATGCCAGCGTTCGTTCACTTGTTCGAAATGTTTGGCTTGAGTTACACCTCCGCAATACTCGAAGGCGAAAGTCTGTTGCACATGTGGTGACGGACAGAGTTATACATACATTAGGTGATAATTGTGGAAGACACGTTACGAGGCAAGACGGTTGCAATATTTAGTCAGCCTCAATTAGAAAGTGCACGTGCTGGACATACGATGACATTGCCATGGCAACGTGTGCGAGAGTTCAGGAGAATTTACGCCTGTTCGATGCATTACCAAACGCACAGCACTCCTCAACTCCATGCAAAAATCGCGTGTGGTCCAAACCCGCCTATCAAGGAGCGGAGAATGCAGGTACGCTCCAGGCACGACTAGGGTGTAGACATTTCTATTCATTTATATAAAAGTCACGTGGGTTCTTGCTTCACTTGTATGGTTCACGGTGTTTTACAATGTCATAGCTCAATGGGATGATTAAAGATTTCGCCTTAAGATATCTGGTAAGCTTTGTGACTTAACTGTTATGTACTAATTGACTTGCTGGGCGTTGTTCGACCGACCCATCATTGACACACTATACTTGCTTGTAAATTTTCTTCCATCTCTTCTTTTTGCCGGACGTCAGAATCCTCTGCATTCGTCAACCAGTGGCGCTGGCTGGCCCTCTATGGTTTACATATGCTTAACTACACAAGAAAACTAACGAGGCAGCGTTCGACGCTGTTGCGCAGTGGCTATACTGCACCGCAAGCTCAATACAAAATTTGTTGGGTTCGATTTGCAGAGGCAATAGGTTGTCTTTCTCGGCCTATTTCATTTCTCGTTGTCTCATATCCACCGCACTTTCATTTACAAACAAAACTTACGATTAACGACCGCTAATGTTCTCCTTGTTTCGTTTTCGGTTGGAGTCCCCTGGTTGTGCGTGAACAGCTAGCACATGGAAACGCTTTACCTTTTAGGGGCGAAGCTCCTCTTAGTCTAACCTTGTCCCGCGTCAGGCGTCAGTCGTCAGGCGTAACCCGCGTGCCGGGAGGCACGCGCTCGCCCTCCGCGCGTGCCTATCTCTCACTCTCTCTCTCGGCGCGTGCCTCCCGGCGCGTGCCTCTGCTGTCTTGTGAGAGAGAGAGAGAGACAGAGAGCGAAAGGCGCGCGTTGGCTATGGAAACGCTATTTTTTAGAGGAACGCTCTACCAGCTCGCAAAGAAGGAGAACGCGCCCTCACCCGCTAGAGACAACGTCGGCGCAGGCAGCGTCTCCTAGTGAGTTGCTTGATTGAGAAATACCGACTGCTCGCGTTGGAGAAGCGTTCACCGGCAACCCATATATATATATATATATATATATATATATATATATATATATATATATATATATATATGCACTGGATCTTGACTTGCAATGAAGTGCCGGTGGGAGATTTCACTTGTGCATAGTTGAACCATGAGGATTCGTAGCGTGCGCGTTAACTAAATTAATCGGGAACTCGGCACGATCTACGATGAACCTCCCGAGCTTCGCCCACTCATCATCATTCACTCCGTGGATATGCTGTAATTTTTTTTAATGCGAAGCATTTCTTAGCGAACTTTGCGAGTTTGAGCGTGTCTATCTATCTATCTATCTATCTATCTATCTATCTATCTATCTATCTATCTATCTATCTATCTATCTATCTATCTATCTATCTATCTATCTATCTATCTATCTATCTATCTATCTATCTATCTATCTAGCCGCCTACGATTTTGTGCTCTCCTGGCCGTTTCGCTAATGGGATGTTTACGAAAATTGGTATGCCACAACGTGACTACATGACGAACATAAATGACAGGTCATAACATGAAAATCATGACATGCATATCATGAGTGGCACGATTTACATGCCACGGTCTTGGTGCTGTCTAGTTGTTTCGTTAATGGGATGTATACGAAAATTGGTATGCCAGAACATGACTACATGACGAACATAAGTGACAGATCATAACATGAAAAGCACGACATGCATGTCATGAGCGGCACGACTTGCATGCCGTGGTCTTGGTGCTCTCCTGGCCGTTTCGTTAATGGGATGTATACGAAAATTGGCATGCCACAACATGACTGCATCACGAACGTAAATGACAGGTCATAACATGAAAATCATGACATGCATGTCATGAGCGACATGATTTACATGCCACGGTCTTCGTGCTCTCTTGGCCGTTTCGTAAGTGGGATGTATAGGAAAATTGGTATGCAACAACATGACAGCATGACGAACATAATGGCAGGTCATAACATGAAAAGCATGATTTACATGCCACGCGTTTCGTTAATGGGATGTATACGAAAATTGCTATGGCACAACACGACAGCATGACGAACGTAAATGACAGGTCATAACATTAGAATCATGACATGCGTGTCATGAGCAGCATGGTTTCCATGCCAGTCTTGGTGCTCTTGCGGCCGTTTCGTTAATGGAATATATACGAAAATTGCTATGGCACAACACGACTGCAGGACTATCATAAATGACAGGTCATGACATGCTTGTTATGATTTTCATGTTATGATTTTCATGTTATATGTCATGGCAGGCATGATTTACATGCCATGGTCCTGGCGCTATACTGCCGTTTCTTTAATGGGATGTATACGAAAATTGGTTTGGCACAACATGACTGCATGACGATCATATATGACAGGTCATAACATGAAAATCATGACATGCATGTCATGAGCGGCATGATCTACATGCCACTCGTTTCGTTAATGGGATGTATACCAAAATTGCTGTGGCACAACACGACTGCATGATGAATGTAAATGACAGGTCATAACGTGAGAGTCATGACACGCGTGTTATCAGCGGCATGGTTTACATGCCACAGTCATGGTGCTCTTGCGGCCGTTTCGTTAACTTCATATGTACCAAACTTGGTATAGCGAGACAACAATGCAAATCCATTTTACGTTCCTGATGCGTGCTTCGCATTTCCTTTATTCCCACTGCATGGGGGATCTGCCAACTTTTTGTCTTTGTATTTTACGATGTGTATCAGATAGCCAACCGTGAAGAAGAGGTAAGCAGGTAAAGATGACTCGTATAGTCGGGGCCCTGCGCAAATGAACGCGGAAACGGAAAGCTGAACACTAGCCAAACATGCAGCTTCGTTGTAGCTGGCTAAAAATTAAACAAGGAACAACTCTGCTAGTGTAAGCTGATAATCAAGCCAACAGGCTGTAAGAATCAAGGAACGCGGGAAAAAATTTTTGACAGCAATTTATTTGAGGTAAATAAACGGTCCGACAGGGAAATGAAATTGGACATAAACAGCCGGCCGCAGGTTGCAGACGTCGCACTCCAGATGCCGGTGCTCGGAGACATCCCGTCGCCAGTGAAGGAATGCGTACAATGAATGGTCAGATACGCGATGGATCAAAATGCGCGCGGCGACGCAAAGAATACGTCCAAAATACGTTCGATGTTGTTTGCTAAGTCACGCGATCCCGCAACGCGGAATGTGGCGCACGCGTTGCACTCTGTAGATAGATAGATAGATAGATAGATAGATAGATAGATAGATAGATAGATAGATAGATAGATAGATAGATAGATAGATAGATAGATAGATAGATAGATAGATAGATAGATAGATAAAACTAACGGCTGTCGCTGTGTATGTTAAAGAACGCAAGTGCGAACAGGTGTTAGAAAGAAAGAAAAATAAAGTGCTCTGTTTTGCCGAGTGGGAACGCCCACGCATGTTCTATCTGCTCCTTGTCGGCACCTGCCATCGAAACGACCAACTGTCGCTTACGATGCATTCAAGCTGCGAGAGTTCAGTTAAATGAACTTGAATACCGCAAATAAAAGAATGCCTCATCGCAGACTCTTGCCGTACCTCCTACCGAGAGGCAAAATGTCGCGCATCTCCTGACCCGTCTCCTCCTCCTCCCCCTCCTCCATATCTGCTGTACGTGGCGTTGATGCTCGGCGCATGCGTTTTAATTTTAATTTCTCTTCATTGCGGCCTCCGCACTTGCGCGTGTCGTGCTTGGTAGTGCTTTCTATTTCTACTGTTCACGCCGCGACGATTACCGAAGGCAATGGCAGGATCGAATATGGGCACGACACTGCGACGGCTCTCCCTGTGGGCGATCCGCAGGCTCAGCAGAGGCAAGTGCAACTCCGTGTTTTAGCGTTGTTGCTTAAGAATAAGAAAAGCGGGTCTTTCAAACACCAATACGTGGCAAATAGTGACTGTCCGGATATCGTGAAGCGGACGTGTTCTCAACCGTGGATGCATGCCGCCGACTCGCCCATATTTCCACGTTGCTATATATTTAATCTGTAGTTCAGGAGCCGTACTGTGGCGCGATCACCTTCTCCGACTGTGTCGCTTCGCGTGAGCCGTCACACCCTGCGTGTGTCCAGTGACGAAGCGTCTGTACTTGCTCGCCCTTTTTTCTGAACCAAGCGATCGGCGCTCGCCAAAAGCCTTGATCGCCTTTGGCGATCGCTGTCATAATACGACCACCTGCTTATCTTTCATGACGGCCCCCTCTGGGCCGGAGGCTTCACTGCAGGGCGCATGCGTGCACACCCATGCATTCCAATCGCAGCCGTATAGTTATCCGTCATGCGTGGTTAAGGCACGTAGCACTTTCCGATCCCTGCTGCCTACGGATGCTTTGAGTATGTATAAACCTTGGAAGGGTTTCCGAAGCCACTCCTGGGTAAGAAAAGCTGCATGATGTGAGCTCCAGGTGAAACGTAAATTTCGGTTGTGTTGTTGTACGACAGTCCTGATTCAACGTATAATTTCTTAAGCCGCTAAAGGTACTACAAGTTGAAACATTTCATACCAGCTGCGCTTCCAGGCTCGGTGAAAATTAATTCAGAGCCCTTACATGTATGACGTCTCGGAAGGTCGTTGTCTCCATGCGCCTACATGCCACTGCAAAAGCGTTCCTGACTAGCAGAGCAACGCACACACCTTTGTTAGATATTGCTTCGGAAGATAACCTTAATGGTTGCCAATTTGTTTCGCAATCTCTTTCAGATGATACGTCTGACTTGTACGACCTACTAATTAGAAGGTACACAGTTGCCGCTTCCGCAGTGTCGCGCTCGCACCTGTGCTGCGGAATGCAAATTACGTTGACTGGATGGGTTCATTGGAACGATTTCCCAATTCGTTCGCGTTGAAATACACATGTAGCACCCGTAACCATGAAGCCTGGTGAAAATATAATGCTATGCATGAGGCTAGATGGTTCGGGATGGCGTAGCACAGCGCTTATGGAAGGTTGATTGATTGATTGATTGATTGATTGATTGATTGATTGATTGATTGATTGATTGATTGATTGCTTACTGGGGTGTCACGTCCCAAAACCGCGTTATAAGAGACGCCGTTGTGGAAGGCTCGGGATGTTTCTACCAACGTGCGTTGAGATGCTACAGCACACGCGCCTCTAGAATTTTGCCTCCATCGAAATGCTGCCGCCGCAGCCGGAATTCGTTCCCGCGACCTTCGGATCAGCAGTCGAGTACCGTTGCCACCAGACCACCGTGTCAGGGCGGCATTTGTGGAAGGGTCACCAAACCAGTGCAAATTAAATGGTGGAGACGGGCCCGAGAACAAACTTAACGAGTATTCCGGACAACAGGAACACAGAGAACAAGACAGATTGTACAGCTCAAGTGAGCCACTTTCACGATGTACTTGAGAATGGCATTGCACGAGAGGAACATTAATTAATATGCACGTAGCAATCCGGTATTTCGAGTCGCAGTTAGTGCATAGGAAACGCTGCGTCGCAACGCTACCTTTAGTAACTCAAGCTTACCTTGCTGGTCATTCAATTATCGCGGAAGTGGCTGGTTACAGTCTAGCATTTGTTGTCTTTTTGTTCTTGTAGCTTTATACAGGTGTACGTGCATGAGGACATTGTTCACTGTGTTTCACCCGTCTTTCTTGCCCTGTATTTAAGAGAAATTATCATTTTTTTTCCAAACGCAAAAGGCAATAAAGTAATCTACGGACGTATGATCGTTGAACATTATTCCATCTGTATAGCCAAGCAGATTCATTTCTGAAGTAATAAGGACTCTTTCAAGCATTGCTGACGATATTTGAGCAAGTTCGTATATTGACCTTTATTCGTATGCTAGCTAAGCCGTCATATGTGCCTCTCCCATATGAACGTCATTGCAACGTTCCTTGTACTGAACCTGCGTACATACGGGAAAGGTCAGACATGCGACCGAAACATAAGAGCAAAAGTGATATTCGCATAAGTGCGTGAAACCGTGAGATAGCATCGCAGCGTAATAGTCGTGTTATAATTAGTTTTCAAACTCTTATAATTTTGCAAAATATTTTTGTAGTATCATATTGTTTTGTTATGGCATATATGCGCTTCATTTTCATAATTACACTTGAATAATCTCGATTAGCCTTAACCCACGGATTCAAAAACATTGCTACGTTTCCGTTTTGGTTGTCATTGTCATTGTCATTCTGGTGCTAGGTGTGAGAGAAGTGAGATAAATAGTGGCGCTGTGTTTGCGTTTATCTGTACTTCTAAAATAGCGTGGTCTTTCCCTCTTGTCCTGGCAGCGTATACATATTTAGGCGTATTATTTAAACGATACGGCAGCTGATCATCAGCGTAGCTACAGTGCAGCCAAAAAAGTATAAGAAAAATAAGCAAGTTGTAACTCATTCATAAAAAAAAAAAACGCTATATTACACATCCTTTGAAGGCAACGTGGTTCAGCGTCCACACGGGAACGTGTATGGAATACTGAGAAGGAGCTAGAGGTGCGTCGTGCAGTGGAGGACTCCGGGAGTTTGGACCACCGGGAGTGCTTCGATGTGTACTTTATACTCTTAAGTTTTTACGACTGCTAAGCGTTCCAAAATGGGAACTTGCGAAGAATTATTTTTATTCGCCTAATTAATACTCCACGCATTTCAATTTTTGTTCTCACGTACTCACTCATTGTAAATGAAGTCGCAGCAGTCATAATTTTTGATCACCAAGACATTTAGGTGCTGTAAATAAACGTTTGCAAATGGGCATATAACTTCCGTTCTGTCACTACGAAGCATTTATTGTGCCCTGGCACTTGAAAGTTCTTTTTTTTTCCCTAATTATTACAGCAAAGAAAGCAGAACCAAATTATCGGCAAGTATTTGAAGATTGCTGAACATTCTAATAATAGTAACAAGATAGTGATTTTCCCTGTTCCATTTCTTAGTGCTCTATAGAAATATTCGCCCCACTACGATGCTTTAGGGGTTGTGGTGCTCGGCTGCTGATCCAAACGTCGCGGTATCAAATCTCGGTCGCGGCGGATGAGCACGTTTTAGCACCGTGTGCTGTACGTTATCAGTGCACGTTAAAGAACCCCGGGTGCTCGAAATTTCCGGGGCCCTCCACTACGGCGTCTCTCAAAATTGTTGCTTGGTTTTGGGGCGTTATACCCCAGAAGAAGCAAGCTATACAAATATTCATTTATGTCATTTTGGAAAATACAAAGAAGATATGCTTACCCACCATAAATGCGGCTCTATGTTTCTTATCACGGATAATTTAGAAGACATACGTGAAATATAAACATTACTTTTATCTTCCTGGTCTCTGGTTCGTATTGCGGCGATCAAAGGGTTATAAGTACACAAGCCTCCGGCATTTTGCCTCTATGGAACTGCGATGTGTTGGCCTTGCACCCCGATCGGTTATGCACCGTAAAGTCCTCGTGAAAACGAAATATGCACCTCGACGTCTCCGTTGTCACCGGGTGGACAAAACAGCTTGCTTACGCAGTTCGCCCTGGAAAATGAGAGTTATTCCAATATTAAACGCACCTCGTGGCCATATGAGACGGGGGTAGCAGCAAGGACACTGTGTATAAAGAAGCAGAAAGTCAAGCGAGTTGTTATTAATTTGTGCAAAAAGAAACGAAGGCATGCGGGCAAGGGCGCGACAAACAGATGTCAACGTTCGAACGATGATTGCACTCTATCTCTTCTTTTATGCTTTTTTAATGTACAGTTTCGCACTCCATCAACGAACAAAATTCTGTACAAAGCGGGTAACCGAGCCAGATGTCTTATTCCACGGTGATAAGGAGCCCCACTTGTAAGCAGCGTCGCTTGAACTGATTGTCGGAACACGCCAGATCCGCGTAACATTATAGTATGGTCGTTCTATTGGATAACTCATATGCGGTCTTCTCGAATGAAATCGGTGTTTATTTTGTAAACGACCCTCTGTTGTTCACGATTTCACGTCCTTTTATTTCTTTCTGTCTCTATTGCTTTCATCTGGGCGTATCAAACTCGCCAAACACTGCTTTCCTGTGAATGAATCCGATAATAATTTCTTTCGACCACTTAGCTTTCTTTAGCTTCCACTGACGTTGCACGGTACACGAACCTCTATAGCTGTCTCGTCCCCATGGAAACGCTGCCTCCGCGACCGGTATCGAACCTGCATCTTTCGGTACAGAAGCCAAGCACCGCAACCATTGTTCGACTGAGGCTGCTGTGAAACTCAGTAATCTCAATACCCCTGCTCACTGAAAGAATCCCTTCTCCGTTTTCTCTCTCGCCACTAATGTGTCGGAGCTGAACGGAACGGAAGCCAGAAACGAGAAACGTCAAGAAGACGATATTTTTGGTCGGAACGAACGCGCAACCAGAGAAAAACTTACTATTTCGTTGCAGAGCAAAACCGGGATACTTTGTAATGTTTTTCGCTTCAACAGGGAAATCGGAAGTCTTAAACAGCGGACGTTATGAACGCCGGCGTTTGCACTTAGCTCTGGCAGCGCAAGAGGTGGCTGTTCAGAACGTCGCTATGTTATGACCATCTTAGCGGAGGTCTTTTCAAGCACGCCCTCTTAGCACTTACGAATTTGGTCAAGTGCATGCTTGGAAGAACTTGCTGTTTTCTTTTGTACTGGTGCAACTCCTTGGTGTCGAAGCTTGCAGCAAGCGCAGATATGACGCGGCAGAAGAAATAGGTCGACGATTTGGAACATGACAATGACAGGCCTTGAGAAAAATCAGTATTATCGCTGTATTCCAGGAAGCGTGGCTGTCCCAACTCCAGAGGTGCATGTTTGTCGGAAATGTTCGATGAAGTGCCACACCTTTTAAGAAATAAACAAGAAATCGAAGCTGACGGCAAGCACATGTATTAGGGCTACTGTTCCTTTTTGTGGCGGCCAGGGTGACGAGGGTACTGTTGTCGTCAAAGTTCGTTTTCTCTCGTCAGCATTGTGGTATTTCGTAAGCACACTCTGTGACGTGTTGCTTCGGAAGCCATGCTCAGGTTCTTGACTCAAGGCGTTCTGTAGTATCCGCGAATTCATAGTTTCCTTAGTAGGAGAAATAAATTTGCTGTGCTTTGATCATCGCCTTGCCTCACTGTTTTGCATGCGAATAAAAACGGTTGCGAAAGGTTACGGATCATTATTTTGTGTTATCGTTCCGGAACAAAACCGGCTGGAACATCTGTCACTGAAGTCAAACCAAAACATTAACGGGAAACATATCGTTCCCACCACTCTGTCTTAATGCTGCTTCTTTGCGACATGCAGCATGGCTCCAACTGTGCTCAGCAGCTACACGCGTCTTTGGCTGCACAAGTGTACTCGAAGCAGAAGAGGTGACGTCAGCAGTGTGCGGAGTTACCTCTCAGCTGTTTTTACTTGTACGGTCACCAGCATGATTTTGAAATTGTGTGAGGAACAATGCCGAAGTGTGAGGAACAGTGCCATTGGCCATATACAGCTATTGAAATGCTTTAGGCCGTCTAACACGCTTCATTTTTACCTTGCAAAGTTCAGTCGCCTGACGCGGAGAAAGCGTTTGCGAGAAAGTACGGTAGCACGCCTCACGCTGGGCGGACAGTTTCGGTGAGAAGGAGCGCTGTAGTGGGATTAAGGCAGACTCTCGGGCCAGTTGGTATTCCATTGTCAAGAACTGAACTTAGCGCGAACGGAACACACACACACACACACACACACACACACACACACACACACACACACACACGCACACACACACACACACACACACACACGCACACACACACGCACGCACACACACACACACACACACACGCACACACGCACAGACTCAAGCACGTACACACTTACGCACACACACTCACGCACACACACACACTGCAGTGTCCTCGTCTGCTTCGTCTCTTTTTGTAGTGTTTCATTCACGACTAGTTGAAGTGTTTACCAAACGCTATTGCTCCTTTCACGAATCCAAGGGCAATCGCCTCCGATCTTCGTCTCTGTTTTCAACAACGATCCCATGATTTTCATTTCGGAAATTGTATCAGGCAAAGATGCTCCCGTGATAGTACCTTATCAGGGAAAGAACTTTCAGACGACTGCCGTGGTCAGCAAGTAATCATGATCTTTTACAGCAGTCAAGAATAGCTATGACCGTAAATAGTTCCAGGTTAGGCCATGTTTATAGCAGCGAAGCTGTTTAAGCTAGCCAATGTTTGTCCTATCACGAAATACGACCTTGAAATGACCTTTCCTAGCAACCAAGCGACGTTACTTCTAGTAGCATTACCTTGCGTGACCTCGACATCGTGCTATATCACGCACTGTGACGTCACATACACACAACACGTGACCAGAATAAGATGAAGAAGACGAAGAAGATAAAGATAAGGATGAGCAAGAAGTTAATGATGATGAAAGCAATGAAGATGATGAAGATGATTATAAGGTTATGATGATGATAATGACGTCGATGAAGTTAGTGATGATAGTTACGATAGTGTTGATGAAGATTATGATTTCGATGATGATGCCGATAACGAAGATGAAGAATACGATAATGACGGCGACGATGATGGTGATGAATGACCAACTTTGTTGTTACCTGGCCTTGTGCGACCTAGCGGAAGCTGTGTACATATTTTTTTTACGCACAATGCATTCTTTATTAACTAAAGCGAGAAGCGACGACAAACAAAACTTCTAATTTGCCTCTTATTCGTAAACGTCCCCTCTAGGACGGCCATCGCAGGCTTACGCGTTCATCGTGGCATCGTCCATGTGGAGATAGGTCCCGCCACGGTGGTCTAGTAGCTATGGTACTCGGCTGCTGATCCGAGGGTCGCGGGATCGGATCCCCGCCGCGGCGGTGCATTTCGATGGAGGCGAAATGTTGAGGCCCGTGTGCTGTGTGATGTCCATGCACGTTAAAGAACCCCAGGTGGTCGTAATTTCCGGAGACCTCCACTACGGCGTCTCTCATAATCAGAGCTGGTTTTCGGACGTTAAACCCCACAAATCAATCAATCAGTCAATTCTACAATGCACGCCGCCACCTGCACATGGTGTGGGCAACTGCAAATTCTTGCCCACATTACGTGAGAATGCGAAATGCGGCCGCTCGAAATCAATCAACCCCATCCCCCCTTCTCCTTTTCGGGACAACACCTCGAAGACAGCAGTGGGAGACCTCGCTTGCCAGCAGGGATTGGGACAGCCAGTTGGTTCTGCTCGACCAAGCCCAACGAGAGGCAAAGGCCAGTGAAGCCCTGAAAACCCCACTCACATATCCAGAAACATCGCATAAAATGAAGTTTTTGCTGTGTTCAGAACAAAACGTAAACGATTCAGCGTACATCGCATTATTATACTATATGGTACTATAGAGCTCTCCCTGTCTCTGGCTTAATCGATGGAAACATTATAGGCGAAGAATTAGTTGAGCTTCAGCAGCCACGCAAACCGCAGTTCATCAGTATCGACGCCAGCTTAAAGCAGTGCCGCTGGCAAGCCTATAACATCCATCCGCACAAGTGGCACGAGCGACTCGTTTGTTATACTTTCGCTCAAGATTCACTAATCGAAAAGCAGCTAAAAGCTGATAAGTGCTTCAATGGTACATTCTGTAATGGCAGATAGCTTTTATACTCAGTATCGGTTTCACGTCACCTCGCTTGGTTCTGCATTACCGCGCTTGCGTGCTTGGTTCTGGCCAATGTAAATTTAGTCTCAATGCACAGTGCACTGCCCGATTTAGCCTGACAACGCACAGTGCACGTCGAAGAAACCCAGGTGGTGAAAATTTCCAGAGCCCTCCACTACTAGGAAGCCGCCAGGGTTCAAGGACTCCTGGCTGTCACCTAGGCGGGGCCATTGGCCCGCCCCACTAACTCGCCGGACAAGGAGTAAAGTTATATCCTCCTCCTCCACTACGACTTTTCTCTCCTTTCAATGTATTTCAGTCCCTTTCTCCGACCCCCACGGACGCTCAGCCGTGCTCTCGACGTGGACTGCAGAAAACATTGTACTTTCCTTAAGCGAACCCCAACGAGCGTCATTTTTTCTCGCGAAATAGGAAGTTCTTTGGCTGCTTCCGGTAACTTGATTTGAAAAACAAGCCAAAGAAAAAAATTGACGGCAGATCCACGAGGTGAATGATGATGAGATTGGGCGAAGCTCCTGGGAGTAATCATCGGTTAAACCGTGAAATTTCTTCCGTTAATTCGCCCGATAAAATTGACGTGAAACGATTGACAAACCTGTATCGCGATATGGTTTTGAATATAAAACCATTGCTTTAGAAAACACCTGGCGTCTTTCGTTAAGCAGCTGGCGTCTTTTCGTTTTGCTTTAGAAACATCTGGCGTCTTTTCGTTTTGCTTTTAGAAAACATCTGGCGTCTTTCGTTGGTTTATTTCATCAATCAACGGCGTTATGAACAAAGTTTTTATTGTTTAATCACGCACAGGAGAAATCTCACCAGGCACTACCTTGGAGGTAAACAATGGCTGCTAATGGGAATGAGAGACAGAAGAAGTCGGCTTTTAGCTAACACTTACACTTCTACTTCTACTAACGTTTCCTACTGGAACTTGCCAATGGCTGCTGATGGGGAATGAGAGACAGAAGAATTCGGCTTTTAGTTAACGCGCACGCTGCGAATTTTTTATTGTTCAACAACGCACAGGAGAAATCTCCCACCGGCACCACCTTGGAGGTCAAAGCGTAAGACTGGTTACGCACTACGACGACTACGACGAGGGACGAACGGGTGCCGCTTTAAGGAGCTTCGCCCCTAAAAACAAACAAACAAAAAAGGCATGTCTACTAACGTCATCTCGAGGTTTAATTGTTTAATTTTTTTAATGACACGGTGTCTTTTAGCCGCGGAATCACGCTACTTCACGTTGAGAAGGCGGGCATTTGATGTGCAGCCATCAGCACGCTTAGACACAATCGCTCCGCATAGTGGCCTGGACTGACACGAGCACCTGGAAGTGTTGCGCGTCTTTTCCAAGATAATGTGACAGCACGCTTGTGAATGCTGACGACAGCTTCGACCGGCGGGCAAATGGTTCTGCTCCGCCGTGGCGGTCAATAGTGGCCATGGTACTCCGCTCTTGATCCGAGGTTGTAGCCGCTGCGGTCGGGATTCGATCCCGCCGCCTTTGGATCAACAGCCCAGTGCCGTAGCCACTATGCAATCGTGGCGGGGCGACATGGTCCTGAGCGCACAATACACAACACATATGTAACTATATATGTCTGCAAATGAGTTGTGATGAATTCCGGAAGGTGGAATGTGCAAGGGGTAATTAGCACCAAGACGTTCGTAGCAGAAAGCCACTAGGAAATCCATGCGGATTTATCAGAAATGGGAGCCTCTTAGATGGCGCTAAATTCTTCCTAGTCCCGAGTTCTAACCTCGTACCAGGACGAATTTTTCGTCAGCTTTCATGTCTGAGAAATCCGTATGGACTTTCTTGCGACTCTGTGCTACAAAATGGAAAGGAGGGGTACTAATTTCCCCTTTCAAACAACATATCTGCCATGGCCGTATCAGTGGGAGACGGTACTTGTACCGCCGTAATTTTCACCGGGCAGGTGGCGAACGCCATAGGCGAAGCATATATACATACTGCACCGCCTCTCAATTGACCCTGTACCCGAGAGGACTGGGAAGTGGCCGGGCTGGATTGCCCTGACCTTCAGGCCCAAAAAGCCCTGGTCAAGAGCACCAGGCAGGCTGCTTCAACCTATGGGGTCCCGGAATCGGGACTCCATCCACTATGTGAGGCTCCTGCGTGCGTCCGCACTTCACTTTACTGTTTATTAGGTACGTTCCACTACCACTAGGATACTTCACTGCCTCCAGGAAGACGTCTTCTGCTTTGGTCAGAACCTTGTCATATACACAACTTTGTTGTAAAAAGAAGGCAAAATGAAGAAGGTTTAAGGCGCTTATTGTTAAATGGGGCTCTGCTGCGTTTCGTCTCTGCTCTCGCTTTTCCTTTCAAGACATTCCTGGATATGCCAGTGCTTAGAGCTTCTGTGCACGTTACAAGCATACTTACCTCTAGTGTAGTTATTGTAAGAAGCTCTCTACGAAAGAATTAGGACGGCGGTTGATTTCCTTAAATAAGCAGCGCGTTTCATCGCAGCAGCAGGGTCGCTTTCCTCCCGTCCGGAACGCGAGCAGACGATTCCGCTCTTGTGGCGCCACCGGTACCACTAGGTATTGCCCAGCTTCCGGTCGACCGACGCGCCACAACCGCAGTATCCGGGCAGCAGAGAATAGAAAGGCAGAAACAATAGCGAAAGAAAAGGAAGCCTCCGAAAGAAAAGACAAGAATAACACGGCTTCGTCTGCGGCAGCGGCGGCGGCCGGAGCGAGAGAGGCCTGCTGTTTATCGATCTCGCTCGTGACTGGGCCAGGCTACTGGGCCGCGGTCTCTGAAACCAGCTGCGACAGCCCACCGGTGAGTCACCCGCAAACAGCTCGCGGTCATTTCCTTCAGCAAGCTGCTAACGGACTGCCATCTTAAACGTTCAGCGTTGGCGTTACACACTCGCGTTTATAGCAGACGACTCTCCGGCGCCCGGAGCCGCCATTGCCGCGGCCATTGCGCGTCTCGGCCAGCCATCCCTGTCAGTCAGGCCACGTCCGGGAAATTCGAACCGCCTCCCGCGCTCGCATTCGCTTGCGAACGACGCAGAAATGTTCCGTGCGTCTCTCTGGCATTTCGTTCGACGGTGTCGTTTCGCGGTAACGCGACTTCCTTGCGCGCGGACTTGGCTTCTGAAAGTGTCAGCCGATTTCCTATCACTCTCCGATCTCTTTCTTTCTTATTTCTTTCCCCCCGTCTAAACCGCCCTTCACATCTCGTGTTTTACTCTCCAGTCTCGCGCTCTCTCGAAACAGCTGTTCGTGCTTACCGCGATTGAAGTTAACGCCGTTCCGTCGGCTCTCAGTGCGTTGTCATGTGTTTATAAATTGTTGCTTCGCAGGTTTCTTTTCGTCAGAGGCACCAGAACGCAAAACATTGCGTATGGGTCAACGGAGAATGATTGTTTAGTGTCACCTCCCTTCAGTGTTTGAGGAAGTGTGAGCTCTCTGTTTTGGAAACAGTGGTCAACGTGCAATTTGATAGATGGCGTTTACTTTGCGACCACTCTCATGGTAGGCGTGAATCGCGCGTGAACGTTGTTGATGTAAACAAAATGCGGGTCCTCCCACTAGCTGCCGTCTCTCTCTCTCTCTCTCTCTCTCTTTTATCACATAGCTTTAATGGTGGGTGCATGAATGGTTCTTAGGGCATAACACCCAGTCGGTGCCGATTTAATGCGACGTTTTCATGTTTGTAGACTTACGAATATTGCACTTCTATTGAAAGGGAGTAGCCGGCTCCATCCAAAAGTACAAATTTACAAAATAATCCACAAATCAACAACACTGCATGACAGATTTCCATACAGTTAACAATTCAGCCTGCTTGCGTGCCCCGGTAATGTCTTTGTGTGCCTGCATCTTTCATCTCGCTGAGAGGTCACAGAAGGGGACCGAATCGTCGCGTTCGATACTGCTATTTCAGAATCAAGGTCTCCGTTTGCGACATGGGCCTCTGAGAAACGAACGTACATGTCAGTAGTGGGAGTGTCTAGCGCACACGGCAGCATGTGCACCAGAGTTCAGCGCTTTTGATTTGTTCTTGCGTAGAAAGCTGCGCCTTTGTTCCGGTCGGGTCGTTGTCATGCTCCCATTCGACCGTGATGATTGCGTTGGTTATTATTATTATTATTATTATTATTATTATTATTATTATTATTATTATTATTATTATTATTTAGCTGAACGTGACGTTTCACAGCTTCTGGGAAGATCGCTTTCACGGCTGCTTTATTTTTATACTTATCTTTCTCTTCCGACTTTATTCGTCAGCTGCACCGCCACGGTGGTCTAGTGGCTTTGGTACTCGGATGCTGATCCGAAGGTCGCGGGTTCGAATCCCGGTCACGGCGGCTGCGTTTCGATGGAGGCGAAATGTTGGGGACCGTGTACGGTGCGATGTCAGTGCACGTTAAATAACCCCAGGTGGTCGAAATTCCCGGAGCCCTCGACTACGGCGTCTCTCATGACCAGAGCATGGTTTTGGGGCGTTAAACCCCAGAAATCAATTAATCGAATTTATTCGTCAGGTGTGGGTCTAATTCGGGGTGTCGCTGCTGTCGCGTCGATCAAAATACGCTGACGGTCATGTCGAAATACATGATCAGTAACAATGCTAACCTTCAGATATGAGTTGTGGCAGCCTTAACCAAGTGGCGAGGATTTCTCGAAACTGGTGACACCATGTGAAGCAATTGTCAGGCAAACATAACTCTCTGCGAAAATATGGAAACAGCACACAGCCAGAAGCAATGGTAAAGAAAATAAGAAAAAAAAGAGAGAGAGAGAAAGATGACATGTATAGATATAGTGACGTATATAAAAGCGAAATAAACGTAGATAGCAAGCTAATTGTTTTTATTTTATTTTAATGCGTAGCTGCATCGCCCCAGTGGGAGTTAAGGAAGGGTGTTGCAGCCATAAACAAGGAAGCAAAGCCATAAAGCATACAAAGCGCGGTAAAACACATCGCTGTGCAAAATATTAATGATGCCAGGCGAAAGAGCATTCCATTTTGTTACTGCTCCTTCAGAAAAATAAATAATGACAGGAATATGTTACCCCTGGAAGAAAACTCGTGAGCTTGTAGTGCATGGTCGCGACTCGCCGGCATATAGCTAGTTAACGTAATATATGTTTCTTATTCAGTGCCGGTTTTGCAATAGTAAATAGCGTGCAAAAATTTCAACCTAAGGTATGTTCGCCCGCCCGCCTTGTAGTGCCTGCCACGATAATTTACGTTTACTTGTTCACTATAACTATTAAGTAAATACCTTGCTGCCATATTCTGAACTTCTTCTACTTACTCCCTGAGATCAGCTTGTGTGCGGATCCCACCAAATACAACCGCAAGACAAGTATACCGCGAACGTAAGTCAAATACAGCTGCCCCTTTAAGTAGTGAAGGTCAGCAAGACAGCGCAGCGCTATTCACCTCCACTAGCTGCACGCATGTTTCTCCTATGGTGGGTGCAGCTTTTATAACTGCGCAATATGTGCGCTTGATAAACGAACGCTTATCATGCGCATAAATTTGCATGAATCAGTTTACATAGCGGAGACTGTTTCGTTTGAGAAAGCCTCTTTTGTGCGCGAAGGGGCCGATGGCTTGGTGGGTGATGGTAACGGTGATCCACCTACACACACACACGCACGCACACGCACACGCACGCACGAACGCGCGCACACACACACACACAGAGATAGATAGATAGATAGATAGATAGATAGATAGATAGATAGATAGATAGATAGATAGATAGATAGATAGATAGATAGATAGATAGATAGATAGATAGATAGATGACGTGGTGTTGATGAATAGGCCGAAGGCGTGAACACAGATGAGTAGTAGACCCTCGCAATTCGCAACAAAATGAGGTAAACGCTTTCCCCCCATTTTGTTGCCAATTCCGGCGGTCTACTACTCATTTCTCTGTCTCACTTTATATACACATGCACATCATTCACTCCCCTACACTAACGACCTAATGGAGATTCCTTAATGCGCCCCCTGGGGCGATCGCAAGTGTCTCTGAAGGCTGCGGAATAGCGTTTTGATGAGCTTGTCGCTTACCGTCTTGCGATTGACAGTCCTCTTGTCGAGGGGATTTGCTTCGCACCGAGGATCGTATGCTCGGCGCAGCACAGTTGGGTCGCTGGAATGCAGCATTTGGAACCAAGAAGCCTAACAGTGTTTGTAACAATGCAAGTGCATCAGATCCGCACTTCTGGGCAAGGAGTTTATTGCATGCGTTATCTATCGAAGACGCTATTAATAACAAGGGAAGCACATCAGCTCACTGCTCGCCTGCTGACCCGAACGACGCGCGGTTTCGACCTCAACAGCGACTGTTGCATTTCGATGAAGACGGTATGCCAGGCGTCCTTGTACTTACCGTGCGATGTCAGTACGCGCTGAAGAACTCCAAGTGGTCGAAATTTCCGTAGCAGTACACCACGACTTGCCGCATGATCACGTCGTGGTTCTTGGCTCACGAAGCCACGTCTTTTATTATTATAATCAGCCGCGGAGCTTTAAAGGGCAACTCCGGCCATTTTTCAGCGTCCACTGATCTCAATGAAGTTTTCGCTATATATTCTCCTAGGTACTGTAATAATATATTCCAAACCAGGCGGTTGCAAAGCATCTAGTCTTCCTGAAAATGAATTTCAAAATTTTTAGCGGATTCCCCTGTGGGCCACCCTGTGTTTTTGACGTCATCACCATCAACGCTGCCTACCGGAGCAAAAAAGGCGATACTTCAGCGCTCAAGTTGTCGCTGTGAAGTTCAGAGCAGCTGGCATAACTCAATATGTCGTCGAATGACCTCGCCATTGGCATTTTTTCTGGCACTATCTCCATATTTCTGATGGCGGGTAGGCTGTGACGTCATCTCATACGTAGCACGAAGTGTCTAGCCGTTTCTATATCGGTTTTCACACACCTTTCATTTGGTTATTTAAGATTATCGGCGCGTTTCTGAGCGTACTGAACATCCCTGGCTGTTACAGGACTGTCGGTACAACTCGAAAACATTTATATCAGAACGTGGTGAAAAAAACCGCCAGATTTGCCCTTTAAGCCTGTTGCACGTGGGCGTGTACACAGAAAGTCTGTAGCTTATCTGCAGCTTTCGCTTAAATGGACACTACAGTGTCCTTAGGACACTAAGACCAACGAAGTCGCATACAACGCACGTAATTCAGAGCAGTGGAAAGTAGCAAGAGATCGTACAAACTATGGGAAGCAAATGCTTTACCAGCTACCATCACTACCGGTTGCAACAAAAACAAAAAAAATCGCGTTGAAATTGCAAACTTAACATTAAAAAAGGTTCGTCACATGTTCACATAAATTCGTATTATTCATTCATATTATTAGACCCTCTATTTGGTGAAATCGTTTCTACGTTCGCGATTGTTATATACGCTTCAATTATTATCTTTTTTATTTCTTGCGCAAACTGTTTCAACTCTTCTTACACCAAGGTTTTCTGTTTCACGAATGTTTCAACAATCTTCCGCTAGCGTGTATCTTTATTTCTCGTGTACCTTCTTTGTTTAATGCATTTCTTTTTATTGTTATTTTTATTTCATCTTATTTTATTTTTGTCTTACGCACTTTCCGTTGCTGTCATTAAGGGGGCTATCATCCCGTCAAGCTACTCATTGCAATAGCTTTTTGGTGACTGCTGCTTTCTTTCTTTGAAAGATAAATAAACGTTGAATTGAACTGAATTGAACTGACGAAAAAGAAGGTGAAGTAGTTTAGAATGATAACTTATGTTTCCAGTGTTCGAATGTCGTTATTTCAACGTTTTACGTTCAATATTAAAAGAGAAAATGAATGCCAGTCTTAGCTTTGAAATTCGCGCCGGAACTTCGGAACCGAATGAAGTCACAAGGCCGATTTCCTCTATTTTTTTTTCTTCTTGTATTCTCGCCAAATTTGCTCCATCAAAAGTTCTTAAACTCCCCGTGTGAAGTATCTGGCTTCCTCGAAAAACAATGTAGGTCTCTCTTACCGAGAAATAGTTTAGGCTTTAGCAGACGCCGTCAAATATCTGTGACGTCATAGACGTTTTAGTGCTGGATCTTCAAAGCGGTGTCGCTACCCGTATTTTTATTTTTTGTGCGCTTCCTATAGCCTACCGAGGGTCTTCTGCTCGCAAGATTGGTGTATTTCTCGGTCTTTCTTATTTCTTTTTTTTTATGGGGTGGGGGTGAACAGCTAACCTACTAATAGGCGAAAAAATTGCTTCTCACTTTATTGTCATTTAATGAATAGTGATTGGTGACCAGCGCCAGAGAAGAGTCGCTGTCGAAGCCTAGCATTTTTGTGTTGCGACAACTGCGGAGATTGCCATTGCGATCGGGAGCCATCTATCGTAGTTTCCATTTCTCGAATCACAACGCGACAGCCTACTCAAGTTATTATGAAAAAAAAAGGCAGCTTAAAGCGACATTAACTTTACATTGTGGTGAATTTTATGGTGGCCGCCTCTACAGTTAGGTAAATTTTTGTTTAGGTTGAGTAGACATGACATGAACTGTCCACTTTTGGCTTATACCCGCGTTTTCAGGCAGAAATGTATTATTATTATTATTATTATTATTATTATTATTATTATTATTATTATTATTATTATTATTATTATTATTTTCTGTAGAGTCCTTATTGTATTGTTTTTTGTTATTTATTTTTCCGTGCGCCAGTACAAAGACCTTACGGTTGTTCCTGGGCACGTTAAATAAACTTTTGATTGATTGATTGATTGATTGATTGATTATTGTAAAGAAGAATTGGAACCTTGCAGTGGGCCATCCTCTCAGGCGGCTAACAGTGGGATTCTCTCTTGAGCGCTCTGTTGAAGAAGACGCCGCTCGTGCTCGGGGTCCGTGCCCGTTTTTGGACAAGACCGTTGCCGCAGGGCTGCGTCTAGTTGCACCGAATAAACCCCTTAACATTATTATTATTATTATATCCTAAGCGGGTATGGACGGATAAATACCAACAAACAAAAACAAAAGATAAGGTAATATCGCGGGGTATTGCCCCTTTCTCATCAAATGCGGTATGTAGCAGTTTAAAGATGCTTCGGCAATCAGCAGCAAAAGCACACGTACAGAGAACACGCTGCGCCGGCTAAGCGTTACGCAGTGGCAGCTGCCTCCTAAATGATACACATGTGTAGATCGCATCCGTTCATTAACGCTCACAAGCCCGATGACTCGAGAGTTGCTAAATATCGATGACCCACTAGGCATGCGCACTGTTGGAGGAGGTGTCTTTGGCCGCATTGAAGTGGGCGGAATGCAGAAGCTCTCGAGTAGCTTTGCATCATTAAACGACCGCAGGTGGCAGAAATGAATGGGATAGCCTTCAGGGTTTTGGCACGTAAAATGTCATCATTTATTATGTTATTACTGAGGTGTGTGACAACAGTCGTTATTCTTTTTTTCTTGCACGTACTATGTTCCTCGGCAGGCATGTATAACAGTTGCATCTTACCGGTACCAACTTACGGGGCAGAAAATCGGTACGTCGTCTTACGAAGTTTAAGAGGGAACGTGAGGATAATCTTCACAGCACGTAAGGCGCGGCCGGCGTTAATAATTTAAGCTTGCAAACATCAGTAACCAGCAGGCTCGATCTAAATGATAGTTATTTAAAAGGACAAATACAAAACAAAAAGTGGAGTGTCATATTTGGTACTGCGCCAACAATAGAACGTAATAAAGAAAAACGGTGTAGCGGAATTAATCTAGAATAAGTTTAGCGCTGCGTACTGCATCTGGCAAATGAGTTCTGCGGAAATGCGCGACGTCGAATAACAATTACGAAAGGTAAAAATTAGCATCCATCCATTTTACTCTTTTTATATACTGACACATATTGCCTAAGTCTGCACGTGCAGCTTTTATAGAGACACGAAACGTTGCAATTATACACCGGACGTCGAGCTATCCAGGGCCAAGATTTTAAAAGCGACAGGAATTACATTGCCCAAAGGCAGCCTCGCGCACATATATTCCTGGCACAGCGAAGCATCCGTAAGTGATTTTTCGCTTCAGTGCAGGTTAACTATAATTATCTAACTAATTACGTATGCTGACCTGAATATGAAATGACGAGCGGAGAATATCTGTATAGGCCTCTTTAGGAGGCGCCTAATGGCGGTATGTTCATCTGCGTATACTAATTTCTTGCTGAGTTTTAGCGACTGCCTGCGGAAGCTTGCGCGTCCGCTGCGATGATCTTGTCGCTATTCGCAGCTATAGGCGCCTGACTGCTCTCTCTCTCTCTTGCCCCGCCACGGTGGTCTAGTGGTTATGGCACTCGGCTGCAGATCCGAAGGTCGCGGGATCGAATCCCGGCCGCGGCGGCTGCATTTCGATGGAGGCGAAATGTTGAGGCCCGTGTGCTGTGCGACGTCAGTGCACGTTAAAGAACCCCAGGTGGTCGAAATTTCCGGAGACCTCCACTACGGCGTCTCTCATAATCAGAACTGGTTTTGGGACGTTAAACCCACAAATCAATCAATCAATGCTCTCTCTCTCTCTCTCTCTCTCTCTCACACACACACACACACACACACACACACACAAACGCGCGCGCGCGCGTGTGCGCACACACACAGACACACTCTCTCACACACTCACTCACACTCTCATAAACTCACTCACTCACTCACTCACTCATCACACACAGAGAGAGAGGAAAGACTTTTTGACGTCTTCTGCAACTGTTTCAGCCCACGACGCCGACAGCCTCTGTGCTCTTCCAACGCAACTTCCACAGAGCTTCACATTTCTCATTTTTCATGTGTGCGCGGCGCTCGTTAACGCGTATGAAGACACAAGACGCCCATGCTGAAATATTCTTCGTTCGGCATGACACTAGCATGTAATGTAACGAATACTGTCGAACGCTTCTACAGCGAACGGTCCTATACCAAGAATTGAGCTCTATAATGAAGTAACCCTTACGTGCCGGCTGTATTACGATGTCGGAATCGCGAAACCGTTTAAAACAAAGTAACTGGTGTCCCGAATCATGTTCGGAGTCCCGCACACTTCGCAACAAAGGCGTTTCAGAGCGAAAATATGGCATCCCCGCCTTGTTTTATACGTTGTGTGTTATGACGGGCTCCGTTATACAGTTGCCTATAGATCTTTAGGGGTCCGTGAACTTCACTGCAGTTGTTAGAAGCAATAGAGCTCATGTTATTTTATGCTCTCGGCGTTAATTACAGCTAATGAGAATAAGTGAAACAAAGGCGCTTAGTTGTGCACGTCTCAAAAAATTTCAACCTTTCTTATTTCTTGAGAGGAAGCTAGGTGTAAGTGCCCTTGGAGTTCCTTCTTTCTATTTTGTCAAAATTCTCAGCTCATCGCTTTTAAGATCTTTTTGTTGCTCCTGGGCTCTTAAGTTGATTGATGTTACGTTATGTAGGGTTTAACGTCCCAAAACCAGCTCTGATTATGAGAGACGCCGTAGTGGAGGTCTCCGGGAAATTTCGACCACCTGGGGTTCTTTAACGTGCACTGACATCGCACAGCACACGGGCCTCAACATTTCGCCTCCATCGAAATGCAGCCGCCGCAGCCGGGATTCGATCCCGCGACCCTCGGATCTGCAGCCGAGTACCATAGCCACTAGGCCACCGTGGCGGGGCTCAGTTGATTGATTGATTGATTGATTGATTGATTGATTGATTGATTGATTGATTGATATTGTAAGCCGCAGTCGTGTGGGACAGAAGCTTTTATGTGCGGGCATGAATATGTCGCTTAACAGCTACAGTGATGCGGTACTCTGGAGTCTGTGTACATGAAGTCAGCATAAATGTCGTACAGAGTAACTCAGGCCAGCAGCTGTTTTGAGCTGGTTGACACTAGGAGCGCGCTCGCATGTCGCGTGTTTCATCGCATGCAACGTACCCGTATCAGGCGTACTTCGTTGCGCCCCTTCGCCGTAATAAGCAGCCTCGTATGGCGAAATACATGGCAGCCTGTTTATGCATCATCCATGCTCCAGCGCGTCGCTTGAGCATGACGCACGAAAGGTATGTGACGCGACAGGATTCGTGCAACCGTATACAGTGGAACGCGCCTTACTCAGTGGATGTTGTTTCGCACTCTTACACTCTTAGCACGGTAACCTTTAGTTTATCTTATAGGTACACAAAAATGTGAAAATATGCCCATTTACTGAAGGTTGAAGCACTTTACGCTTTAGTAAAGGAGCACATGTTCACATCTTTATGTACCTATAAATTAAACTAAAGGTTACTGTGCTAAGAGTGTACCAGAGTTATGTCGTCACTCGTGTGGGAGCAAAGCTATACACATGCAGTGTAGCGCACTGTTGGCGCGGCGGTGTGGACGAGCTACATAATGTTCTGACTCCCGAGACTCGGCCTATTTCCTGTTTATTTGGGATTCTCTATGCCATATAACGTTAAGAAATGATTCTGACACTTTCGAGCAGGACAAGGAATAACCTGCCAACTATACAGTCACGTGCGCCGTATGACTACGTTACACCTGTACCGGTATAGTTTATGCGAAATGCAGCCGCCACGGCTGCATTTCCATGGAGGCGAAATGTTGAAGCCCGTGTATATATACGCTCCAAACACGGTAACCTTTAGTTTATCTTATAGGTACACAAAAATGTGAAAATATGCCCATTTACTGAAGGTTGAAGCACTTTACGCTTTAGTAAAGGAGCACATGTTCACATCTTTATGTACCTATAAATTAAACTAAAGGTTACTGTGCTAAGAGTGTACCAGAGTTATGTCGTCACTCGTGTGGGAGCAAAGCTATACACATGCAGTGTAGCGCACTGTTGGCGCGGCGGTGTGGACGAGCTACATAATGTTCTGACTCCCGAGACTCGGCCTATTTCCTGTTTATTTGGGATTCTCTATGCCATATAACGTTACGAAATGCTTCTGACACTTTCGAGCAGGACAAGGAATAACCTGCCAACTATACAGTCACGTGCGCCGTATGACTACGTTACACCTGTACCGGTATAGTTTATGCTAAATGCAGCCGTGGCGGCTGCATTTCCATGGAGGCGAGATGTCGAAGCCCGTGTATATATACGCTCCAAACACGGTAACCTTTAGTTTATCTTATAGGTACACAAAAATGTGAAAATATGCCCATTTACTGAAGGTTGAAGCACTTTACGCTTTAGTAAAGGAGCACATGTTCACATCTTTATGTACCTATAAATTAAACTAAAGGTTACTGTGCTAAGAGTGTACCAGAGTTATGTCGTCACTCGTGTGGGAGCAAAGCTATACACATGCAGTGTAGCGCACTGTTGGCGCGGCGGTGTGGACGAGCTACATAATGTTCTGACTCCCGAGACTCGGCCTATTTCCTGTTTATTTGGGATTCTCTATGCCATATAACGTTAAGAAATGATTCTGACACTTTCGAGCAGGACAAGGAATAACCTGCCAACTATACAGTTACGTGCGCCATACGACTACGTTACACCTGTACCGGTATAGTTTATGCGAAATGCAGCCGCCACGGCTGCATTTCCATGGAGGCGAAATGTTGAAGCCCGTGTATATATACGCTCCAAACACGGTAACCTTTAGTTTATCTTATAGGTACACAAAAATGTGAAAATATGCCCATTTACTGAAGGTTGAAGCACTTTACGCTTTAGTAAAGGAGCACATGTTCACATCTTTATGTACCTATAAATTAAACTAAAGGTTACCGTGCTAAGAGTGTACCAGAGTTATGTCGTCACTCGTGTGGGAGCAAAGCTATACACATGCAGTGTAGCGCACTGTTGGCGCGGCGGTGTGGACGAGCTATATAATGTTCTGACTCCCGAGACTCGGCCTATTTCCTGTTTATTTGGGATTCTCTATGCCATATAACGTTACGAAATGCTTCTGACACTTTCGAGCAGGATAAGGAATAACCTGCCAACTATACACTTACGTGCGCCATACGACTACGTTATACCTGTATCGGTATAGTTTATGCGAAATGCAGCCGTGGCGACTGCATTTCCATGGAGGCGAAATGTTGAAGCCCGTGTATATATACGCTCCAAACACGGTAACCTTTAGTTTAAAGGTAACACAAATATGAAAATATGCTCATTTACTAAAGGTTAAAGTGCTTTAACCATTAGTAAAACAGCATATTTTCACATTTTTTGTGTTTAGAGTGTACTGTGCGACGGTAGGGTACGTTAAAAAACTCCCAGGCAGTCGAAATTCCCGGAGCCCCCCCCCCTACTACGGTGTCTCTCATAAAGAAATAGTGGTTTTGAGACATAAAAGCACCAGAAATTGTTATTATATATTCGCGTAAATGCGCACATTACAACACCTTCGATCTGGCCAAGGAATTAACTTGTCACCTGGTCACATTAGTTGTAGCACTTCGTTACGGCTGCGTCGTTTCTGCGTATTTCACCGAAGTGCGTTGATTGCGTATCTGCTCAGTTGGGAATCTTTGGGAATTTTGAACGGCAATAAAAAAATTGAAATGAAAGCTGCATTTATCCTTTATTTGATTACCGGAGTGGCGGCTATAGTCACATATGCTTGTACGTGGATGTTGTATTCAAATACGTTGCGTTGTGCACTAGTTATCTAGAACGGTAACATAATCTTTCTGCACCACGTGACGAGAGGTGGCTGAACAAGGAACGTCGCTATATAGTGTGACGAGAGATGACTTGTCTGAAGACTAGAGAATCTGATGCTTCGTTGTGGCAGTAAGAACGCATGGCAGCGCGAGCGATTCTTGGGTGCAGTTGTCCCGTGTAAGGAAAATCATCTGCACACCAACTTTGCTAGAGGATCCCCCCCTTCTCACGTTTTTTCTGATGCCTCTGGCTCAAAATGGGGTTGTTGAGGATGACTTTGCCAAGATAGACTGCTGTACTTTTTCCTGACAGAAGACCAGTGTGCTGCCGTTGCAATCTAGTGAACACGCGCACTTATTGCGAGATGCTACCCTTTTTTGCAGTAGAACTTCGAGTGAGACCGCGCGTAATGCAGTGTCTTCGTAATGCATCTGTGAGTGGCGGTAAACAAACAAACAAACGACCAAACAGACGAACATACAAATAAATAAATAAATAAATAAATAAATAAATAAATAACGTGGCGTGCGCAATCCACCTGTTTCGATTTGTCACCTTAGTGAATAAACGCGCCCGCTCTAGTCAAGTTATAAATTTTTAAGTAAGCCGAAGTAGCGTGTGTCGTAAAACGGCCTACATTTCTTCCCCTTGAAGGAACATGTCTTTGGCAAGGGTTTGTTCAACGTTTTCGTTTGGGCAAATTTCTCAATTTGTCGGCATGGTTTTAACGATCCACTGACTTCGTTCAGAAGGCTATTTTACTTCAGCATAACTGACGCGAAATCCTGCCGTCGTAAACAGCGTCCTTGCCACCGACGTTGCCGAGTAAACAGAAAAGGGGAAAAGCAAACAAAAAGAGCGAGAGGCTGGGAAAACAGAGAAAATTAACACCGTCTTCCCCTTTAGAAAAAGAAAAAAAGTGCCAGCTTGTCTGTGAGGGAGCATGCGTTTTTGTCAGGTGTACAGGTGTCGTGCATTATGCAGTCGCGTTCGTCGGTTATACGATTCTCGAATGTAGTGCGCATATCCTGGCGCAGTGCCACATCATTTCGTAGAGTTCACGATAAGTTGTTTTGTTTTTTTTCTTTAATCGTCCTTCTTGGGATCTCTGTACACCTTCTAGTCTCGCTAATGGCTGCATAAATTGTTCGACTTGAACGCCACGCAGACATTGCATGGTAGTTACGCTGTTAAGCGTGCGTCACAAGATCAGACAAGCGTCACCTTAACCGTACGGACGGATTAATTTTGCACCGCTGTACCATCCGCACACTGTGACGTCATTGGTGCACGTGTTTTCAATATTAACCCTTCCCCCCCTCCCCCTCAACGCTTCTTTCCTCTGTGTTTTCCCAGCGGGACGATCTGTCAAGCAGTGACTCCTAATCGAGCTTTTATAGTTACTTAGGGCAGCCGGTACTTTGTGTCAATTTGTAAGGGTCCAGAAGTAGCAGTGCGCTAAGGGTTTGAGTGCTTTTGTCAGCAGCTTGGGACGTAAAACCCCCGAAATTATGGTTATTACTTTGTCAGCAGCGCTTTGCATACGAAGCGAAGTATAAAGTGACTATTGCCTATTGACAATTCCGCCACGGGCATCAATGTGACTGCACCTATGTGGCATGGGGGGCATCTATGTGGCACCTATGTGAGAACAGATTCCACCCCTAAGAGTCCGCTGCAAAATATTTTTTTACGCATTCTGCAAACGTGATTGGCGCGTAGTCGGCCTCTACATCTGTCTAGACACTTCTTTATGACGCTTTAGTTTATACACCACATATGCCCTGGACAAACACGACAGCATGACTGCACGCTTTCGTGCGTCGTGCTTTTGCGTGACATGATCTGCCATGTCATTGCAAACCTGAGAGCGCATGCATGCCAGATGAGTTCGCGTTGGCAGACAAATGGCGTATACTTGGGAAGAAAGGAAGATAGGAAGCTCATCTCTATAGAGCAGTGACAATATGAGCTCCAAGGACTATAACGGACACGAACGCGTGTATTGTAAACAACATGGAGGATTTGCAATTCATTCACTCCGGGTGCATTTGTGCATTGTGCACGCGTGCGCCGTTCCCCCGCACTGCAAAAAAACTTCATTGTTCGCGGACTCTCAAACCGCCACGTCTTCTTTTTTTTCTTTTTTTGTTCGTTTCCATGACAACTGCTCTTTCTTTCGCGTCTATTTTCCTTTGCCTTTCTAAAATGCTAAATAACCAGTCGGGGAATTCCGGTACGGAGAATTTCGCGTAATATCGTGTCTTCCTTTCCGTCGCACTGTCCGATATCCTTACGGCATGCTTTTTTGTAATACGCTTCCAATTTTTCTGACCAGCTTACTATATGGGACCAGCTTTTGTTTACCGAGCTTCAGAACAGCACAGCTTCGGTTGAACACGTGAGCTTAGCCAGAATTTTTTCGGGGAAGTGTCCGACTACCCTTCATATATGGTCGTAGGTCGTACGTGGGCTTGCATGTCCGCGAAGAATAAACACACACACACACACACACACACACACACACACACACACGCGCGCGCGCGCACTTAGACACAGACAGACAGACAGACAGATAGATAGATAGATAGATAGATAGATAGATAGATAGATAGATAGATAGATAGATAGATAGATAGATAGATAGATAGATAGATAGATAGATAGATTTAAACTGCTAAAATTTCTCAGGAGAGGCAGTAAACACCGCCCCTTCCTCTCAACCGGTGGTTTCACTAAAACAGCAGCGCAAAACAGATGTGCTTACACTGCCTTGCGGCACGGACTGCTTCCTAATTAACATTGTGACAGGACTGTTTCTTTTCCGCTCATTCTTACACACAGGACGTCGACGTTTATTAAAGAAGCACAGATAAAAAAAAAAGGAAAGAAGCGGCACAATATGCAGAAATGTCAGAGTGGGACGCAACTGCGACACAAAGGTCAATTCAGCTGGGCACCCTCGGCGACAGCTGCCCTACCGCATATGCCCGGCACGTAACGGTACACGCAGGGCCGAGAGACACACACACGCGGCAGCGCAGTGCTGCGGACACGTCGGCGCAGCGGTTTCGCGTTACGTAAGAGCGGAAAATAACCGAACGGATCCCGGTGGCCGTGCTGCTAGACGCGAGCATAATAATATGGAGCGCCAACCGGAAACACCCGTTGGAACACCCCTGAGGATCTGCGCGCCGCCACCGTCAATGCGAAGGTGGCAAGGGCGTCACTTCACCCGTGGAGTTCATCGCCGCCCGAAGCCGGCGGGACAGTCAGCGCGGTGGGGCTGCTGCCACTCAGCTGTTATTATAGCGGGTGTCGCGTTTCCTTCTCGCGTGTACGGTGTTAGACGATAGTGGTGGTGTAGCGGTGCATCCTCGTATTGACGATCCACGGCCGTCGTTTCGCCCGTACACTGCCGTGCAATAAGGTGAGTCCGCCTGAGTCGCTGTGTCGTTTTGTTTTCCTGCTCCGCGCGCTGGCACATGCGGCGAAGCGCTAGGCGTGTGCGCTGTAGTACGTTCGTACGTGGACAGCGTGTCGGTGCTGGGGTATGGCGTGTTTTGCTTCTTGAAAAAAAAAAAATGAAAATATCGTTGGGCAGATGTGCTCGCACAGTTGAGGAAAGACGATCGTCTAGTTCTGCAGAGCGCACTCGTGCGTGCGTGCGTGCGTGCGTGTGTGCGTGCGTGCGTGTGTGTGTGTGTGTGTGTGTGTGTGTGTGTTGAATGTCAATACTTCGCACATGGGCAAACAGCAGGTGGCATAATGGGTATAACGTATACATTACTGCTACTACTGCTACTTCTACTACTAATATTGAAACCAGGTTTAGTGGCTACCTCGGCGTCACATGAGGGCGTAAATTTTATTGTATTTTCTTTAAACTTCTCAAGAATAAAGGGGTGACATCGTATGAAAATTTACGAGGTAATTTGCGAATGCGCGCGAATATTTATGCTCTGTAGTCTGCGAGGAATATGTGGCCGGTTGCTGCGCGTTCTGTTCACTCTGAGTCAGTGTCGCATGTGCGGCAATATGCTCTATTCATTCATTCATTCATTCATTCATTCATTCATTCATTCATTCATTCATTCATTCATTCATTCATTCATGTGTTCATTAATTCATTCGTTCGTCCGTTCCTCATTCATTCATTCATTCATTCATTCATTCATTCATTCATTCATTCATTCATTCATTTAGTTATTGTTGGAGAAGTAAAACAGGCGCTCGTTTTGTGAGAAAAACAAACATATAACGACGTTTCAGAGCCGCTACAGATCCGTTCTTCACAATGAAGACGGTCCTTAAGGGACGCACCTATTTATGAGTTGGGTGGTGTAGAGTGCGCATGTATATCTCAGTGAGATGACCCCACGACCGGTTAATCGCGCATTTAGTCGTCTGAATAAGTACAGATGAATAAGTACAGATTATAAAAGCAGCCGTGTCAGTAGGCGCTTCTCTGTCGCGATTATCCTTGCAGAGTCCCAATCGATGTGGTGGTTAGTGGTGAAGTGATGATCCTCCAAGGCGTTCAAGCGTGCATTGCTTTTCAGGACATCGTTCTGATGCCGCCGCATGAATCCTCCTTTTAAGATTTCCAGTTTCACCTATGTAGGATGCTGCGTCGCAATCCTTGCACGGTATCTTCTAGATAACCCCTGGAAAATTTGACTTTTCCAGAGGGTCCTTCACGCGTACGAGCTTCTGCTTAGGTCTGTTCGTCAGCACATGAGCAATTTTGACGCCGTATTTATTTCCCCGAGATGTGCATGCCCAAGTTGCTCCACCCCCAACGCATGAATAGTTGCGCCCCTTGTGCACCTTCTCCATTGTGAACAAGGGACCCCGGACCCGAAACGCCATTATATGTTTGTTTTTTGACAAGGCAAGTGCCTGTTTTATTTCATCTATGAATCACCCTCCCCTGACGAGCTTTCGTGGAAACTCTGACTCTATTCATTTAGTTATCTAGTTCTATATGACTGCAGTACAGAGAGGACGTTTGGCAGCAGAAGAACTCGCTAAACATTTGCTTGGGTTCAGCTAGATCAAGAAGTAGCAAGTTGCGCCGGTCGTAAGGAGAAGTAATCGATTTTCTTTCTTGATCTCTCTCTCTCTCTCTCTCTCTCTCTCTCTCTCTCTCTCTCTCTCTCTATTTCTGCGCTTTGCATCCAAAGAAAGAATAAATAACAAAGCGAACGAGCTCGAAAAAGTGGGTTTCGAGGGACACCGTTAACTTATGAGTTAATTTTATCACCTCCTCTTCCTCTCCTCTCTCCTCGATTTGTCGTCTAGAGCCCGTCCATTCTAATTTAAATGCGTTCCCGTCTTCATGTATGCAGCAGAGAAGCCGCGCTTCGCCTAAACCGCCATGTATAGTGGCAGCGCGTTTTTTTTTTTCTTCATTAATTTTTTTTTAGAATCGAGTGAACAAGCTTCCACCGACCGTAAATTATCGCCTTGCGTGTTTATTGTCATTTCCAGCGAGCACCTTTAGGGTAATCTGCAGCTGTTAGACATCTGCCCCGTGCTAACTGATTTTTGCTTCTCACAAAGAAGAAAGAAAAAAAAAAGCCCACCGCAATCATCAGCAAATGCTGTGACCTTCTTTGACCATATATAGTTGGCCCTCGTGCCAGAAACAAAAAAAAAAAAAGACGGGGGGGGGGGGGGGGGGTGATGCATCATGCATAGCTACGACACATTTTTTTGCCATAGAATACTTAGGAACGGTACGAACTATTGATTTGTTGCGCACATCCCTGAAGCACTCGGTGTAAATGACTGTTGAGTTGACAGCGCAGGCTTTACTGTTTTTCACGCGTATGTAATGTTTCTGTACGTCATCACCTTCCACTAAGTGTCGGGCTTAGTGAACGCTGTACGTTTCCTTCATTATTTTTTTTTTGGTTTTTAACGTGCATCGAATGCTTTACAACGAAAGGAGATGACGTCTCCGGAAATGAGCGATTGGAATGAAAAGATCTTGACGAAAGCCTTCGGATTAAAAGCGCGGAAATAGGACGCGAAATTACTCACTGCGTTCGACGATACCATGAGCTGTGCCATGTAGACATGGTTTGTTGCCTTTTCAGAGGTTCAAGGTTATCAGCGCCTAGAAACAGCATGCCAGTCGTGGAAGTTTAATCGCACGATTGAAATGGGAGCACCGACGCGGTGGTCTATTGGCTATGGTACTCGTTTGCACATCCGAGAATCAAGCCAAGTCAAGTGAAGTTTATTTCCAACACCAATTCGGTGATCCTTGGGCTAAATTTCGAGGGTTCCCAGGGACCCATTTACAGCAGCATGCATTTTGAAAAATTAATCACATGAAACACTGTACAAGCATGTTTCAGAATTAAACACGACGGTGTAGAATTCACGTAATACAACTCCTTTGGTGTACGAAATAAATGCATATAATGCACGTGTCACAATATTCTTGTAAATGTTTGCCAAGGGCAACACAAATTTTTATACAGATATATAACATACTAGTATAAGAATATACTAGTATAGGAATATAGTGGTACTAGAGTGGTTCCTGCATGTTGAAATGTATGGTTCGCATGATCGGCGTGGTGACTGCATTTCGATGGAGGCGAAATGTTGAGGCCCATGTGCTGTGTGATGTCAGTGCACGTTAAGGAACCCCAAGTAGTCTAAATTTGCAGAGCCCTCCACTACCGCGTCTCTCACAATCATAGCGTGGTTTTGGGACGTAAAACTGCAGAAATTAATCAATCAACAGCGTGAGCTATAAGAGTAACAAACGCAGTGCGTATACGGTTTAGTCACGGCGACACCGAGCAATTAGAATTCGTGAAATACATTCACACTGTTGGGAACTTGCTTTTATTGAGCACTGTAAGAGTGCGCCATGGTATGCAGTGTAATCGTTGGTCAATTTTTTTCGAGCGCATTTCCATCGCGTAGTGGTTAGCGCACTCCTCAAGCGTTTTGCACGGTAAGCGCAATATCTGAGCCACTTTGGTAAAGCGGCACTGCTATATTCTGCAGCTGTCAATCTCGCAACCGCACGACGCATGCGTACCCAGCCGTGCCACCATGCATCGATTGATTTAACTTGACTGATCACTCCCTGGAAGTGTTTCAAAAAAAACGGCGATGCGTGCTGCAGCCTCGCCACCATATAACGAATGATTTAACCTAACTGATCGCTCGCTGGAAGTGTTTCAAAAAACGGCGAAACCACTCGACCGAGCCAGCTGTGCCGGGTCTGTATTGCGCAATTCCAACACTTGAACTCAAGAGCGGCGCGCATATTGCTTGCCGCGTGTGGTCTGCGGACCAACTGTCGTTGCTCGCGCTATAGGGCGCTAACGGGTGGATTCTTCGCGCAAGCGTTCCCCCGGCTTGCGTCATCGCGTCCCATTAGTCACCGTCGCCAACGGATATGAGACCCACGTTGACCGCAGTGCTTCTCTATAGATTATCCACAATTGATGCGCTAGTGCGCTTCAGTGTTATATATTGGGGATTTTCTTTTTTCAGACCGCGGGCGCGCAAACAAACTTGTGTGTGTCCCACTTGTGAAAATGTGTACGCAAACTGAATCGAGTCCCAGCCGGTTCTATCGAGAACCGAGCGGCGCTTGCAGATTCTCGGTTGGGCAAGTCGCTTTCGTTTCTCAGCTCGAGGACTATTGGCGGCATTGCAGTGCATGATATTTTTTTTTCCTCCCGCAGAGGACACCGGCATTTAGGGGTCGCGTTCAAGGCCGCCTTGGAGTTTAGTGACAGGCGAAGCAACCTCTTGATTCCTATCGTGCTTTCGGGCCAATGGTTCTAATGTTAGTAGCTTCGCAACTAATTATCCTAAACAAATGAACGTTCTGTATTGTACGCATGACGTCAGTAGCACCGGGCCTAACCATCCTAAACAAGTGTACGTTCGGTATAGTACACATGACTGTTGGCTCACTTTTTTACATCTGCGTAGTAAGCATCACGTGGCAACGGGGCATATTCTTGGGCTACGGTTGGGGTCATACTATGACATACGAAGGAAGGACTCCACATGTGCGAAGCGTCCACCACCAGGCGAACAGGCATGGAAAAACAAGAACTAGGAGGCGGCGTCACGTCATTTCCCTAGCCGCAGCAAGCCATTCCTCCTCTGACGTCTTTTGCGTTGTATGTACCTCTCGGGTACGGCTGGGTCGACATATTTGTTTGGACGTCGTAACATTTAGCGGCGCCTCACCGCACATTAATCTACAGCTTGTCTATATCATGTGACCGGCGCCCATTTCCTCGTGATTCTCTCCTTTTAATTGTTTAATGACTTGGCTTCGAAGTCGTTGCGTGGCACCCTACCCTAGCTATTTTTTTTCCCTTCCTCCATGAGAAAAGGGGCTTAGCGAGGACCTTATTTCGGACGCGGTGGCAGTCTCTGCCCCGCCATCACGTGTATGTTTATCCGTGTGCTCGTGCGTTTGTGTCAGCGCGTAGTAAGTGGCTCGCAATTCATGGGGTAGTCGTGCACAATCAGTGTTCGATGCGCGCCCAAAAACAATGCTGATCGCAGGGCGACGTTGTACACAGAAGGCTGAACTTTCGCGCGTTAACTTCATGCAGTCGACGTTCTCGAACAACATGCATGGTGATAAAAGTTCACCTGCGGTGTCTGCGTTCCGCGTAAAATTTTATCATCTTTATGATAACGACGACAGCACATTATTAGTACAGCGTAGTTTTCTAACGTTTGGTAGTCTGACAATGGCTGTCTGTCTTTAATTTCTTCTTTTAGCCAAAATCGTGCGCCAGAACATAGCAAGTGCAGTACACGCTCGCTTCTTCTGTAACCATGAATTTATTCCCCTCGAAAATTACCTTCTGCAATAACTGTCTGTTTCTCATTACACTGGGGAAGGAAGTGCGTACATATCTTATTCCATATGTCAAAAGGATGCAGTTTGTATAGTGTCATGTCTCTTCACTGCTGACAATGCTGCAGCAAACCACGCGTCAGCGAGCAAATGATTGACGTGCTTAACTCCCGGCTTCCTGACCGTCCGTCGCATCCTGACCACGGTGTGTGTGTGTGTGTGTGTGTGTGTGTGTGTGTGTGTGTGTGTGTGTGTGTGTGTGTGTGTGTGTGTGTGTGTGTGTGTGTGTACACGTAACAGATGTCACGGCAGCGCAGCTTACTCCGACTTTGCAATTTGGGGTCATTAAGGTCCCTTCCAAAGGACATTTAATTCTCACCGTTCCTTTTCTTTCTTTTCCGTCGTAACCTTTCTTCTCTTGGCGTGCATAGCTGTTGAAGTCGCACGTGTTGCTTTTTAATTTGCCTGGTCGTTTCCTTCATCAGCTCTCCGTGCTTCTTCGCTGCCTTTTTTTTCTTCCTTTCTTTTCTTTTCCTTTCTTTCTTACTTTCTTTCACCGTTGTAGCTTTTCGCATCCTATTCTTTTCCTGACATGCGCAGTGCGGCATTTTCCATCTTCATCGCCGCGGCACGCTCTGGCGCTCTGTCGACGACGCTTGAATGGACGTACAGCTCGCGACATGTAGCGTTGAAGTGCGTACAGTTTCTTGCTACTGAACTCCGGAGGGGAAATGAATAGAAAGCTGGTTTTGACATGGAAGAAGAATGAAGAGGCACGTCGACACGCTTCAGTCCGCACGTGTTCTACGCACTTGCTTCCGTTAGTTTACCAGGCGGTAACATCAATCAACAGAAGGAATTCTCCTCCTGCTTCCTGACACATCCACTTGGTCGTCATTGACGCGAGTCAGTCCTTTTTCGGAGGTTGATTGCAAACAGAACTTCAGAGTAATTGCGCTGTAACCTGTATCAGGCGGGGCTATCTATTAAGCGCGAGTTCGGAGATAACCGCACTGATAAAGTGCTTGTCTCAGCCCGTGGCGAGACGCGAGTGCGACTAGGTGGCGAACACCGCAAGCGCATGGTTCCGAAATGTCGTGTAAGGTGCGCTACCAGACTAGCGATTTTAGGCATTCATACATTACCTTTCATCACTGCATAGTCCAACGCAGTAATAACGTCCTTGTGACGTTCGGCACATTTCGTTATACCGGACATCCGGCCGATTTCCTACGAGCAGGGTGTTTTCAACAAAACACGTTCCTTAGTCCAGTCGTTGTGTTTTCCACGCGTCTCTTTGCGTTGTCTTCTAACATGGTCTCAACTCTCGAGATTTCCGCACCACTTGATCCCGCTCACACCTATACCGCAGTTCGTTGTACAGGTCACATTATTGGAAATGTCGCGCGCCGTAACGCTTGCGATACAGACTGGAGTATAATAAACCGTGCTTTCTATATACACGTCGTTCCGTCGTATATGTGTTGGACCTATACTTTCGTTCCATTTCGACATGGCAGTACTTTTTGGTCGTATTAGGCTTCACGAGAGACGCCGTTGCTCGTCCAGCTATACTTCACCGCTTTTTCGTCGTTCCCTCTGTCTCTGTCATGACACACAGCAGCCTATAGCTGTGTTGGTCTGTTATTGTTCGCTTCCGAACAGTGCGCTTTAACTTTTGAGCAGATGCAGCGTGTGTTTCTAGGACCCCGGGTGAGAGGCGGCAGTTTATTTTATAAAGACCGCCCGCTCATTCTATAAAAACATGTAGAAACAAGGCGCTGTATGCATACCGACTCTTATTAACCCGAAAGTGTTTTGTGCCAGGGCCCACCAATAAATCACTGACGTACTTACGTAACTGAAGTGGATGCCTGAAAAAATGAACACATTACTATGGAAAAGTAGCACCCCCCCCCCCCCCTCGAACTCGAGCCCACGTTCACCCGAGATGCGCCTGTATCAGCTGGGAGCTCTACCGATACACCACCGGGACATTGTTTATATAAGGAACAGACGGGCCTTATATCTTCACTGCACCGCTTTACAAACTGTGTCCAAGTGATGTTCGGTCAAAACAAAGGTGTTTAGCAAGCAAAATTACTGTTAAATTAACATCACGTCCCTTCTTCCACTGCACACTTGGACACCGCCATCTAGGAACGACAGAGCGAAGCAGACTGTCGTGCTAATGCGCGCCGGCAGTTAGCGCTTCGGTAGTCTTCACGGCTCGATCGCCGCGGAAGAGGGGCGTGGCGGCATCGTGAGGGCGCGTTCCTTGGGCAAAGTACAACCACGGCCGCAAGAAAATTTGTCTTGCGTGGCCATGCGTGTTGAGTTGCGACGCGCACTGCTCCAGGAACGCGCAGCGGGCCGTCGACAAGCAAATGACTGGCCTTTCGCTGCGGGGCTCTGGCGCGTGCAATTCAGTGTCTCCGGAGAAATGCGAGTCGTTCGAGAAGTTTCCCTTGTGTACAACTGTCGAGGATCCCTGTGCTATGCCGAGGTGCCGCTGATGTCTACATGTAACGTGTTCTCATGTTCAGAGTAGCCAACCCATCTCCCGCCCCTCTATTCGCTAAGTTGCCACTTACGCATTCCACTGCTTCGCGAAGACACGTTTTACATTCGTGTTATACCGATTCCTACGACAGAGGGATGAACTACATTGTTTTCCCCGAATTTTTCATTACACTTGGAGATGGACACTCATTACCGGGGGTGGTGACGCCGGCCACTTTTCCGCTACTTTCAGAGCGAAGTTTAAAATATTATCCATTTTTTATTTTGTACAAGCGCGTTCGTTTCCGCCAGTGTAAGGAACGATCTAACTTTCTTCAGAATCGAAAGAAAATTTTTCCGAGCGGTAGACACTTCTTTAAACATGTCTGCTTACGCGTCTGCATACGTGCCTGCAAGCGAGACTGCAACGTTTTGCCATCTGTTTAAACAAAGGACTGCAACATGACCGCAACATTTGTACGGCAGCATGCAACGTGGTATATTAACTTGTACCAACCACCGCATCGGAGAAAGTGGCTGCGTATACATAAAGCACGCGACCATGATGTCATGCCGGAGTCATATGGGATTCTCCATGCCGGTCCGGGGGCCCATCCGGTTCCGATGCCATAGCTCTGCCGGGAAGTGGTTTTTGCGTCACCGTATACGGAACGTTCACACTGACTTCCGCGAAGAGCAAGCCTTGTCTCTAACGCCTATACTTGGATCTATAACCTCTCTTAAAAGTCGTGCACTGCAAACAATGAAAAGTCGTCTATTTGGGCATTGTTTCGTCGGATGACTGCTGTCGCACGACACACACACATTTGCGGACAGAAATTAAAATATTTCCTCTCACTGGGAGGGGAAAAAAAACGAGGACTGGCATGAGGTCCCGATCGCCAGAATGCGAGAAATCCAAGGGAACGAAGCGCATGGAAATCTGAAGATTCCGAGTCAAGACAAACCGAAGATGCGTGTACTCTGTAACGTCCTACATATTAAATTTAGTCATGTAAGGCCTAAATATATATGTAAGGCCCACGCCTGCACACCCCTTTCGTATGCCTTACATATAGTTAACGAAAGGGAAGGGGTCAAGGGCTCGTTCTTTATTTGTTAGAAACAAGTTAATGAGCAAACAGACAATGAAGCCTAGAAAAGCATAGGGGAAGTTACTTGTGGTATTTTAATTGTGGATAAAGTAGAAAAGAATTAAAGTGGACGAAAAGACAAACCTGCCTTCGGTGGGACCCGAACCCACGACCTTCGGATGTCGCGTCCGATGCTCTACCAACTGAGCTACGAAGGCGGCCGTCCCCTCGTCCACTTTATTGTGTATTTATGTACATATTATCCTGGGAGTGTTAGGCAGTGCCACTCATGGCCAAGGCACTGCCTAACACTCCCAGGATAATATGTACATAAATACACAATAAAGTGGACGAGGGGACGGCCGCCTTCGTAGCTCAGTTGGTAGAGCATCGGACGCGACATCCGAAGGTCGTGGGTTCGGGTCCCACCGAAGGCAGGTTTGTCTTTTCGTCCACTTTAATTCCTTTCTACTTTATCCACAATTAAAATACCACAAGTAACTTCCCCTATGCTTTTCTAGGCTTCATTGTCTGTTTGCTCATTAACTTGTTTCTAACAAATAAAGAACGAGCCCTTGACCCCTTCCCTTTCGTTATTTCATAGCGTGGGCCTCGTTGCGGCAGACTTGGTGCCTTAGGTAGCATGCGAGGGCTTATTGGGCAGCAGCCATCTCAGCTAAGTTCACGTTCTACGTGACGCCTCCTGCAAAGAAAGTGCGTTCCACGCACGCTGCCTTGGCCATGAGTGGCACTGCCTAACACTCCCAGGATAATATGTACATAAATACACAATAAAGTGGACGAGGGGACGGCCGCCTTCGTAGCTCAGTTGGTAGAGCATCGGACGCGACATCCGAAGGTCGTGGGTTCGGGTCCCACCGAAGGCAGGTTTGTCTTTTCGTCCACTTTAATTCCTTTCTACTTTATCCACAATTAAAATACCACAAGTAACTTCCCCTATGCTTGTCTAGGCTTCATTGTCTGTTTGCTCATTAACTTGTTTCTTACATATAGTTAGTTTTGTGTGTGTATTCAATGTGGATATTTATTTATATTACTGCTTTATTATTTTTAAGTTTTGTAGAGGCTCTCCTGGCACTTTCGTGGTGAGGCGAGTAATTATTTTGTTTGTTTTCTTTGCAAGCCTGCCGCGTCTACTCTGTCAGTAACAATTGTGGCTTGCTTAAGAAAATGGCGCTAGTTTATGCGAGCCTAGTCGGGAGCGCGGTTCAGCCTTCCTTGGGGATGAGATGAGATGAAAACGTGAAAAGGAGAGAGGAGCGCCGTAGTGGAGGGTCTCCCGAAATTTAGAAAGACCTTGGCTTCCTTAGCGCGCTGTGAAAAACGCACAGCACGCGGGCCTCTGGCGTTTTCGCTTGCGGCACCAAAAAATGACGACAACCGCTGCTGGGTTGGGACCCACCGTCCTTCAGGTTACGCACTCGAGCACCATATAACCCACTGCTGTAGCACTCTTATTTGGGCTAGTTGGTGCATTCTTGACACAAACACGGTAGCGCATAAAATCACGGACGTACACAGGAACACAGGATAGGACAGGCGCGTCTTTGGGAGCCTCCTCATTAGGGCATTGCCACGGGGATGTGTGCTCTACTGTTTCAAAATTCATAATTGATTCAGACCGGTTCTTTTCATAAATTCGTACTCTCCACTGTTAATTTCATACTGATTATTCGATTCTGATTGGTTTTCCATAGTACCTCAGGCTTAACTATTTCAACTTCTGACATCTTCGCCAATCTCCCAGGGTGGGTATGTGCCAGAATTGAGGGAAACAACAACAACAACAACAACAACAACAACAACAACAACAACAACAGGACAGGCTCCTTTCCTGTGTTCCTCCTTTTCTTCGTCCGTGTTTTTTTATTTTATTTATTTTTTTCGCTACCGTGTTTGTGTCATATAACCCACTCGGCCGACCGCAGCGGAGCGTTACATTCCGGCCGCTTCACTCTCTCCGGCACGGTAAAAGCTTCCGCTCCCGTCTGATAGGCGATTAATGGAGGGCACGGCTCTGCCGGTGCGTGTCTGTACACGGCCACGTGGACCTTCCTGTTATCTTCACCCGCCATCAATCTGCAAACGCTGCACTATACGCTGCCTCGTGCACGCGTGGGCCCGTATTTTCTCGTATAGATCGACTCCGAAGCGTGCGCGGGGCGTGTCCGTACACGTCCGAACGCGTGTGATGATGTCCTTGACCTTCCGCGGATTCTTCTATTTTCGGGGCCCCTCCTATAATTATCGTTTCTACGTCTCGCTTTTCTTCATCTCTATGTTTTCGCAGATTCCCTAATTCGACTCGCCCCCTACCAGAAAGCTAATTCGATGTTTCACTCTGACTTACGGTAAACACATTTCGGTAAACACATTTCCGCTTGGAGAGAGATCGATGCCGCAGGGCGTGATCGCTATTCTGGCCCTAATTCCGAAGCCAGAGGTATTATTGCCCGATGTACCTTTCGGTGCAAGTGTACATATAGTCGGAGCATGGGCAGAGTAACACGAAAACATGCGAATTCAAGGTTCGCGTCGACATGGTGAAGTCGATGCATTTGCGTCGAAGCAAATGAAACACACACACACACACACACACACACACACACACACACACACACACACACACACACACACATGCATGCATGTACACACGCACACACAACTCTACCTACCTTCATCGATGACACTGGATTAGCCGGCGGGCGGTTTTAACCAAGTAGCCCATGTGTCGCCTCCTGTCTTCTTCCTATCTTGTCGTTTATAACGTATATACGCACGTTTAACGTTTTTCAAAAATCCTGTACGGTGTGTTTTGTGCCGCAGCTTGCGCTGCACAAAAATAGCCGCCGAAGCAAATCTTCACTCTCCTCATATATGTCATCGAAGCAAAAAAACGTTTTCTTCATTCTCTGTACTTTTTGTATGCCCTCCGCCACTGTAATGCCTGCTAGCGCTGTAGGTAATAAAATATATAAATATGTGTGCGCCCGTTACATGCTTGAAAAAGGTAGAATGAGCTCGACACCCCATAATACGACTTCGTCGCGTTCACCGCTGCTTGTATTCCGCGTATTTAACGTCATTTGTATAAATTTCCTGGCTCGACGGATAACTGCAGCATGCGCGTGAAATAGTAACATTTATTTGTGGACGAACTCGCGCATTCTTCACCCCTGACAGAGAGAGCTTCCGACCCCGCCGTGTTTAACTTAACGGCTGTGCTGGCTTGCTCAGGTCGATGTAGCGGGTTCGAATCCCGACCACGGCGACCGCGGTTCGTACGCCGAAAACGACCGCGTAATCAAGTGTAAGTGCATATTAAAGAACCCCGGGTGTCCAAAATTACTGCCGAGTCCCTCCACTACATACGCACATCGTGGTTTTGGCACGTCTACACCATCGAGCATCATTATCACAAGAGCTTCAGTGTTTTCTTCCTCACTCCTAATGAATTCAGCCATCAAGCGTCATTGAACACACAAACACTTGGGCCCATCACTGCACATCGGCTGTTTCTAAAAAAACAAAAAAAATACAGGAGGTATCGCAGGAGGGAGGTCATCATCATCACATGCACACCGTCGTCATCTCTACACGAGTTCGGGCTTAGTGCGCGGTGGCTCCGTCGTAACGGTCCTAAATTACCGCGCCACTGGCCGTCCCTAGAGACCGAGAACACCTCGGTGGTCCTCTATATTTGGCCACCTGCCTCGGAAGTCCAGACGGGCGCACTTTACCATTCAAGGCCGTATATGTACGGCCGAAACAAAAAGAAAGTGTCGTGGCGGTCGCGACCGTCAGCGACTCCGCGGCGTGGTCTCGCTTAACACACAGCGGCGGTGCGGTGCATGCAGATTGATCGAGACTGATAAAGCGTTCCGGTGGCCCGCGAGCGACCGATCCTTGACAGCTAATTGGCAACGGGCACGCACTCCCTCTATACGCCGCCGTTGCCAAACGTCACTTCGGCCGTCGGCTGCAAAGCGCCGTCAACTCCGGCCCTTGGCTCTTCAGCCTTTCTTTCTTTCTTTCTTTCTTTCTTTCTTTCTTTCTTTCTTCTTTCTTTCTTTCTTGATTTTGTTTCCCCCACAACTCGTGCCGTCGCGGCTAACCAAACTCGCGCGGCTGCAAACTCTGCCAAAACAAAGTCCTTGCGTAAGCATGCGCTGTGGGCTGGGCTCTGAGCCTGCCCCGCGCTTCGAGTGAGTGCCATAGGAGCAACTCTTTCTTTTTTTTTTTTTCTCCCCTGCAGAGCACAGGCTCCTTAGGGCCCAAGGCAGATGATTCTGGCAATCCTTGGCGTTTCCGCGTTGAAGCAGCGGCGCTGAGAAGAGAAAAATGGAGGGGGGGGGGGGGGGGGGTGTGAATGGAGAGCTGACTACTACATTATTGCTTTTCTGTATATTTCGCGGCTCGCTCTTCGTCATGATGTTCTCTTTTTTTTTTTTTTTTTTGTTCGCAAGCGCGCGTGTCGGAGAAACGCGTGCGCCCTTCCCATCTTGGCACGGGTGTGTGTGTGTGCGTGGAGTTCGCCTGACGCATTGTGACGACACGCGGTGACGACACAGTGCACCGCACGCCGGCTTACAGCGTTGGCCCGATATAAAGGGGGCGTAGAACCCCCGGAGGCTGATGTCTAGGTCTGCCGTCCGCTTCAGCGTCGTCCCGTGTGCCACGGTTTGGCGTGCCGGTGATCTGCCAATCATTTCCTCGTACTGGGGTGTGTTGCGAGTGGTCAGTCTTCTGGTGCGACTACCACCGCATGCGTGCTTCGAGCTGTCGGCGTGAGAGGCAGAGCTGTGGTGTCTCCCGGCCGCGGAAACTCCGGGACCATTGTAGCAGTATAAGGTACCGGCAATTTTGCGTTTTGAGAATGTATAGAAGTGATAAGTTTGTGGAAGATGAATTTGTGAGATGGTTTCCTTATAATCAGCGTGTACGACTACCTTGTGAACGAAATAGCTTCACTTTTTTGTTTATTCTGTTTGTTTACTTTATTTAATCTTTCCCCTGAAAAATCGTCACTCGGCGAGCGGTCGCGGATAAGTACGTTTTCACTGATTACTGGTCAGCTGAAGTAATTTGTGTCGAAATGTTACTGTCGAGCTCGTTTCTAAAGTGTGCTTCTTGTTTGAATGTTTTCTACAGTAATCGCGAACTAAATGAGTCATGCGAAGAAATGACTTTCATGAACGTATGTGACGTGGTTATAACCGTGAACTTGTAAAGATGACATTGGGTTCAGTCTCTGGTTGTTCAAAGAAAGCACGAAATCAAGTGATCGCGAAGTGGCTACAATGGATGGATGATCTTTGCGAGAGGATGTGTGTGACGATCGTACAACCGAGTAGGAATACAGCGTCATACAGTTCGAACTACAATAACGAAACGGGGATGGAGAGGGGGTTCGCATAGCATATTCGCTTTCAATTAAAATATTAGTTACCCATGTAGATTTGCTGCTGCAGGTTCTTATTCGTAATGTTTAAAGTGGCGGACCAGCCACTTTAGCCTAGTTGACCATGAGCTCAAACTACGTTTGGGCGGTGCTTAGTATTTCGGCATTGTTAATGAAACTGATCATCCATTCAGCGTACGCTGCCAATAGTCGATGTATACCGTTTTATATGCAGGTAAACAAGTTTATAAAACATTTACTTGAATGGAGCGATGAATATCAACTTAAATTTAACCCATCGCTACGTTGATCACTACTGCTGGAATATCGGGTAAGCCAATCTTAGTGTAAGCAAGCCGCAATTCGGCCGCATGATCGGCGTCATGGAGGCGCAGAGAGGCAGCGGTTAGACCTCTGCACCGTGTGCCTGTGACGACGTGTTTGCCTAGCATTGCCTGCTCCTTAGTGAAATATACATCAAAGCAACATGATTATATTGCATCCGTGGATAAATTAGTGCTTAAAGAGTAAATTTTCTCGAACTCTCACCGCACAAAAAATTAAACGTTCGACTAATCCCACGCAGAGATGAGAACAGATGTTTACGAAACATTCTGCGAGTAGCCGACTTTGCCGAATGTCGTCGCATCTCTTGTAAAATTAGTAGTTGCGTGCGTGACGCGAGCGTACCGAGATGGCCGACTGCGCAGTCACGCTTAAATCGGCAGAATTGTTCCGCAGGCCCTGTGCGTATTCTGCAAAACAGTCCTCTACGGAACTTCGTCATCACTCGCTCATTTTGGTTCCCTACTCACATCGGGCAGATCTGTGGCTTCCCCGACAACCTCACTGAATCAGCTCGCAGTTCTGTGCGAGCACTGGCTGTCTGCGCAGATACTGGCCGATTTGAGGACGTTGAAAAGGGGGATCTCCATAATGACGAAATCACCAAGCACTTGTACCTCTCGCGCCGTGTCTTCCCGCCGCCCGGCCTAAGCCAAGCAGGCCTCAAGAGCCTACTCAAAGGCTATTCCAAGCGGAGACTTACCCAAATCCGCGCGTACTACACTTCATATATGCCCCGCCACGGTGGTCTAGTGGCTACTGGTACTCGGCTGCTGATCCGAGGGTCGCGGGTTCGAATCCCGGCTGCGGCGGCTGCATTTCTATGGAGGCGAAATGTTGAGGCCCGTGTGCTGTGCGATGTCGGTGCACGTTAAAGAACCCCAGGTGGTCAAAATTTCCGGAGCCCTCCACTACGGCGTCTCTCATAATCGGAGCTCGTTTTGGGACGTTAAACCTCACATAACAACTATACACTTCATATATACCCAGAAGTTTACCCTGGAGATGTATGCAACAAGTGCAAACTCACCACGGTTACACTTAGACACATTCCCACCAATATTTACAACTATGTTTTGCAACGAAATAATTGTGCTGTGTCACAGTGCGTTTCAATGCCTTTCTCTCTTCCTCTTGAAGCACTTCTGGCGTCTTGGGACATCGAAGTAATCATTTAAATTATGCTCAAACACTCAGCATTTGTCTTTCTGTCACAAAAATGGCTGACGATGGCACCAAAATGGCCGCCGAGATCCTTGCGATGTGTCACAGTGCGTCTCCATGCCTCTTTCTTTCTCTTGAAGCTTTTCGGGCGTCTTAGAACTACGACGCGATCATTATGCTCACCACGGAGTAAAAGAAAAATAGGAGGCGGCGTCACGTGATCCCGCATACTCGGCAAGCCAGCCTCCTCTGAAGCCTTACGCGCGGTGCCGCATGGGTAGGATTACATCTACATAGCTACCCGCCCGCTCGAGGTTGTTTGGACGCGGTAACTTTTAGTGGCGCTTGACCGTACATTAATCTACCGCTTGTCTACCACGTGACCAGGGCCCGTTTCCCATGATTCGCTCCCTTAAGTGTTTTGTGACTATAGTCGGATACAGCCTCGCCACGGTGGTCTAGTGGCTATGGTACTCGGCTGCTGATCCGAGGGTCGCGGGATCGAATCCCGGCTGCGGCGGCTGCATTTCGGTGGAGGCGAAATGTTGAGGCCCGTGTGCTGTGCGATGTCAGTGCACGTTAAAGAACCCCAGGTGGTCGAAATTTCCGGAGCCCTCCACTACGGCGTCTCTCATAATCAGAGCTGGTTTTGGGACGTTAAACCCCACATAACAACAATAGTCGGATACAACTCAAGTCTGCAGTGAAGCCCCTCACACGCCCTTATAACCGCTAGCCAATGTACCTCCACGAAGCTTCAGATAGGTCTTCCTTTCAACTTTCTGTGTTACCAAAATAAAGCTAGGGCGGCAACAATAATAGATAGGTGCATAAAGTTTTATTTCTCAATTCGTTTATTAGAGTGGAACATGGAAAGTATAATTCTTTATTGAGTCGAAATCAAGCGTTTGCAATGCAAAAACGCGGCCCGCCACGAACGCCAGCACCACGAGTTTATCAACCGAGTTCAGTAAGGTTTCACGCGTAAAACGAACTCGGAAGTGGAATGAACTGTACTGCAGCCTTTTGCAGATAGAAACGCTGAGACTACCACAGATTTTTGTCCATGCTTCTCGTAGACATCATGGCTTATACCGATGAAAGTACTCAAGAACAGCACACGGTCTGCAGGTACCGAGGGCATAAACACGGCGCCATTTTGAAAAGGTCGCATGACGACGATTTCGTTTGCCTCTGTGATTAGCTTGCGGAGTAACACCGACGCTCGCGGTCCGTCGGCCCTTGTTGCCAACTGCTGTTTTATTGCGATAGCAATTATATGGACAGTCTCGGCTGGTTTTTGCCGTCCCCGTCGCCGCCGCCATGAACCGTATATATATATAAGGATGTATATATATATATATATTCCTGACGAAGGCCGTGCCACGGCCGAAACGTTGAACAATAAACGTGCGTGGTTAGGTTAGGTTAGGTTCGGATAATTCGGATAATTGCTTCCGACGCGCGGAATCGAACCAGGAACCTCTCACTCCGCAGCGCGTGACGCTAACCACTACGCCACAAAGAGCAGACGCTTCAAGGAGCTAACGGCGAGCCTTATATACACACCCTTTACCGCTGGCAAGACTCAAAGACTGCAGGCGCTTATAGCGTTTCTTCATTACCAGCGAGACGGCGCGAGGAGCGCAACGGGCAGCCGCCTTTGCAACAGGAGCGCTGTTAAAACTGAGAGTATCCTTATTCGCGCTCGTTCGGTGTATATCTGTGCGTTCGTTTCGTGCGTGCTTCACTTGATAGTTCGCCCTCATCTTCTGTTTGTTCATTTAGTGGCCTCCCCTAGCTTTGTATGTGTAGCTTTGTGACACACAACGTATAAAGCCCTTCGTACCAGCACGCGCTGCCCACGGGAGATGCTCACTTAGCAAGTGCATGTTTGCTACAATTAATATTGCTCCTGAAGCTGCGAGCCTCACTTCGTATAGCATTACAGTTTCTTGCTATCGCATTCATTGCTTCGCCCTTGCGGCGAAACTGACTTTTTTTTTATGTTGCATCCTACCATAAACTTCAATTCTGTCACATGACGCCCTATCAGCTTTCTTTTTATGATGCTCACTCAACGTCTCTATTTCTGACACTAAAATGGCCGACGATGGCACCAAAATGGCTCCCAAAGTCCTTGCGATGTGTCACGGTGTGTTTCAACGTATTTCTCTCTCTCACGCAGACCCGGACCGTGAGGGGGGCGGTGGGCGGTCTCACTCCTTGTCCGAGCCCGGTCAGCGGGCGCACATCAACAGCGCCTTCAGCATGGCCGAGGAAGGCTACGGCGCCATCGATCGCGACGATGACCACCCGCACGAGCCGACGCTATCCGGCTCGGCCGTCGTCGTGCCCTGGTGGATCATGGAGGACGCCAAGGTACCTGTCTTACTACCAGACGCTTTACAGTGACAGCGTGAAGTAACGATGGAATGTGGCATTTGTTGGGACGTACCGGCCTGCCGCTGCACGGAGCCGACCCCTTTGGTAGCGTGGGCCTTGCGGAGACGGAATCATACCGCGTGCTCTGAGACTCCTGGAGAAGCGAGCCGAGGCAGATCAGGTCCTCCCACGGAACGCCTTGCGGAATGACCTCCGGCTTTAGACCATCAACGTCATCTTCTTTCACATGCTCGAACTTTTGGGCCTTACCTGCGCTGTCGCTCAGGACATGCCCAGCCAGGCTCTCCCTAACAGTACTGTCGTGACCTCGATGCGCAGAGCCTGACCCATGCTTAGCTACCACAGCGGCAGGGTTTCCGTCTAACAGCCTTTTTCTGCACGCAGCTTCACTAAGTGCTTTACGCTCTTCCGAGCTTCTCGATCTTTCCCTAGCTAGAGCGCTTTCTACTACGTCCGCTACAGGGCCGTCCCTTTTGTGGCCAGTCAAAGTATTCTCCTTCAACTTCGTTCCCTCAACTATCGGACCTCCACACAGTACCGTGGCCGCGACGTTTTGCTCCTCTCCACAAAGAGGAAGGTCTCCGTGCATGTTTCTCTCGCTCTCATTGCTCTTAAAGGAAACACTGAAACGCCTTAGCAAGGCTCTCTTTGAGGCATAATAATCTATAAACTCATCATCTGAAAGGCGAGCTAACACAGGTGATAAGTTCGAAGGAAGTATACCTATCAACACGAACGACCAATAGTCCCGGTCGAGCTCTGCTTTTCCGCAGACCTGCTCGTAAGAGGTTAGAAAACATTCTATGTTTTCGCTCTCTGTGAATTTGCGCATCCTTGCAATTACTTGTCTCTGTTTCAGTGACTGGATTTGTCTTTCCAAATTTCGCATTTCACTTCTATGTTTTTCCTCTCATTCTCTTTCCTCCTTTTCCTCTCTTTCAATTTTGCGTTTCCGTTCCCTTTCCTCAATGCTCTCTAGGCATTCTTGGATTTCCTCATCGTCCGCCCCTATAGTCGCGATCGCCTCAATGATCTCTGACTTTCTCCATGTCTCGGCAATATCTATGCCCAACTCTCTGGCGAACTTTAACAATTCTGGCTTCTTTAGTGCCTTCAAGTTCATGGCCGCTCCCAGTACTGCTTTCTGCACTCCACAAAGTTACCACACAGGTTTCCGACTGCTTTATCTGCTCCAAAAAAGTTCCACACAGGATCTCTGACTCCTTTTTCTGCTCCACAAAGGTTCCACACAGGATCTCTGCCTCGTCGTACTTAACCCAGACGACGACGGCAGCTAAAACTCTACCAGCTTTTACTTATCACTAAGAGCAAATGCCTGGTAAAATTCAACAGAGAAAGTCAGCACATACCCAGCAAGCAGTCTTGCGTCCAGCGTACTTCATCTGAGAGTTGCCGTTCGGTAGATCCCCAAGGTCGATGAGCTCGATCTCATCCCTCCGCTGCCATCCAGTTTGTTGGGACCGGCTTGCCACTCCACGGAGCCGGCCCGTTTGGTAGCGTGGACCTTGCGGAGGTGGAATCATACCACGGGCTCTGAGACTCCCGGAAAAGCGAGCCGAGGCAGATCAGGAGACCGGGGCAGAGGAAAACTCAACTGACGTTTATATCATGGCAGAGAATAGAGAGAACTGCGCCGAGAGAGAGCTCGGCAGCTCGTTTTTCTACATCGCTCGACATCCCCAGATCCCTAGCTGGGGAATTAGCCTTAATTATAATTGTCCAATCACAACACAGGTTGAAGAAAGCGTCCTTCATGGTCACCGCCCTCAAGTGGGCGTCAACTTCGCACTCTCCCAGCGTCCGTTATGGCCGAAAGGAAGGTGGCCATCTGGAAGCTGTCAAGTCGTGATGCGCCGCGCACACATATGGACCGTTCTTCTCGAACACCGGCCACTTGAAAGAGTTCGCACGGAAGCGCTTAATGTCCTTGTTTACGCGGTTGCGCACAACGGCAGTTCACTGCTAGAACCACAGGCAACAACGAGGCGCCAGAGAGTCGCGCCCGCGCCTGTGTGGTGTCGCTGCCGGTCCAGTAGCCGGCGGCGTCTTGTCCGAAGGTCGCCGGTCGCCGGGTCGTAAATCCAGCAGCAGGGGACCCTCCGCCGCGCAGCCGAAGCACGGTGGGCTCTCGAAGAGGGGTTCACGCAACTGTTTTAGAAGTGCAAATCCGAGTCGTAACACACTACAGTCGTTTCTGCCCCTTGGCGATTGTAGGCTACACGCATTCTGGCCCACACTTGAAACTGGTCCATGCCGACCGTACGCTTTGCGCCTAACGTCTTAGAGTATTAGCTGCTTCTTTTTGATTGATTGACTGAACCACACAGCCTTCAGCCAACTTCGTAATGATAGGGATAAGAGAGCACAGTATTAAGTTTGTCCTTGCAGCCGCAAGAAACCTCTCTGATTGGCACGACGTTTCTGCCAACCACGATTATTCGGTTTATTTCAGTGTACCTTGAATTAATCACCTGGCCCGGGCAGGACGGCGCAACGGTCCATGCCGACCGTACGCTTTGCGCCTAACGTCTTAGAGTATTAGGTGCCTCTTTTTATGATTGATTAACTGAATCGCACAGTCTTCAGAGTCTATGTAGTCAACTAGACTTCCGAGAGGGTGTCTCTGTGGCCAAATGTACTGATGTGTACCGCTTGGTTGCAGTTATACCTTGCGCTGCTGTATATACATTTGATTTCTATGCGAGCATCTTTGTTAATAATTCGTGTGTATGCACACGAATCCTGTAAACTAGTGTCCCTCCGAGAAAAATTCTTTATACTGTAGTACAAAGTTTGGGCCGAAGCGTCGTGTAAAATTCCTTTCATCGGTCGTTTGCGTGATTACGCGCCGTCCTGCCCGGGCCAAGTGATTAATTCAAGGTACACTGAAATAAACTGAATAATCTTGATTGGCAGAAACGTTGTGCCAATCAGAGAGGTTTCTTACGGCTACAAGGACAAACTTAATACAGATATCTCTTATCCCTATCATTACGAAGTTGGCTTAACATCAATGATACGGGCACACTGAGACGTCAGCTCCAGCTTTCCGTAGGATGCACTTAGTTATAAATATCGATGGCTGAACGCCGGTGTTACACAGCTTGGTGCATTTACGTGGGAACTTCGAAAAACGCTAGAACTGTCGCCAAGCTAATGTTGGATTGGTAAACAACACTTCCGGAATTCCGCAGCCATGTGTTTTAGTATGTTTAATTGCCAACAGAAGACAAAAATGCGCAAAGAATTTCTGAAATTCCCGGTCTTGTTGCTCTCGAAATTACGCGATAAGGAGAGCTTTCCTCAATTACCATGGTAACAACATGAGAAAATAATTTGACCAATTTCACGTTATGCTAACATGCTGCTGGTGTAGTAACGATGTGACATCAAAAGAAGGAACGCTTGACAGTTTATTATTTCGTTACTAGGCTTTGCCCGACGATAGCAGTGTTCGACAGTCAAATCTAAATTAGGTTGTAGTAAAAGCTTCACTAGACCCTTGCAGCTTATTTTGACTGCCGTTCTTACCGTAACACAGTTCTCCTCGCCAGTATTGCCTGTAAAAAATTGTTCACGCTGTATCGGCGCTATATTCTCTGTTTATTACTGAACTTCGCTCTCGATCTTTTATTTCTTTCTTTGCACGTACGCAGAGTGCATTCATTTTACATACAATGGGTCTAGCACAGTGGCACAACGTGCCAATGCACGGAGAAAGCTCGCCTAAAATCTTACAAGTCGCAGCATTTCCAAGCTGCTACCTTTCTTATTTTTTGTTTTTTTTTTTGTACACAATGACAAAATGAGACAGCTTTCACCCTTTACGTTAAAATTTGAAAATCACGTTCAAAGCGTTCTGCAGGGTTAACCGTTCGCCTAATGGGCACTGCGTTCGTTCGTTCGCTTGCTCGCGTGTGTGTTTGTTTGTATGATTTATTTATTTATTTATTTATTTATTTATTTATTTATTTATTTATTTATTTATTGCTAGCTTGAGCATGCGATTGTTTCGCAACTGCATGGAAGTGCCGGTTCGTTGAACGAACCCGTCGTTGACGTTGATTTATTTAGGAAGAGCAGCGTACCGCGACAACCCAGAGACACGCGCCACGCGACCGCTGAGCCGCTAAAGGATAAAAAAATGTGGCTGAATTCTCTGTCAAAGGAATCGGTACAACACCAAAGTGAAATGCCTCTTCGCAGCAGCAGTTGAATGTTTCTTTTTACATCTAGGTGAACTTGCCCATTGCTGTCGGTGTTTCGGTGGTACGGCACCGTTTCACGTGGATGAACCCACGTTCCACACATCGCCTCCATAACACCAAGGGCCAAGCCTTTGTGGTAACAAAAGTAGTTTACCTAATCACTGGGAACACTAAAGCAGATGCCGCGCGACAAAGGTGTCAGTCATATATATTGCCCTACATTGACCCGTCAACGTCGTTGCCGTGCTCTGGCGCCTAACGCAGCAGCTTTCCTGTTCCGGTCACGCTCGAAGAGCGGTCGGCGGGGCAACCCCACCCACGAAAAAAGGTGATCCGTGCCCTACCACTGCAATATCGGCGCATATACGCGCGAAGCTGTACTAACGCGGCTATATGCGCGCTGCTCTGCACGTGTTCATCGAGGCGGACTCTGGAACATGCCTAGAATGGTGCCGCCATCCAGGAGGAGCAATAGCTGCAGAGATTCACTTGGCATCTCCTGGATGGCGGCACCGTCCCTGGCAATGTTCTGGACGCGCGCGCTCTGAGCCGGACGAAAGCGCCGAAGAAAGAATATAAGGCGCGTTCGTACAGCATCGAGAATGTGCGGCTTTAGCGCAGTGGTAGCGCACCGGGCACCTTTCGCCGTGGCGCGGGGGGACTGTGAGTTCGATTCCCAGCGCATCAACAGAAGTCTTTCTAAGTGTTTTTCTTTATTGTTCTTACATGTTTACTTTACGGCAACATGTCCGTTACGATAGTGACGTATGGGGTCGGTGTGGAACCCGGCATAAAACACTTTCGTGATAAAAAGAAAAGGGGTATTGTCGGCTGCTATCTACTTGTCTTATTAATCATGCTTGTTATATTGGTCTGCAACATGCAGTCCGAGAGATTCATGAATGAATGAATGAATGAAAACTTTCGTTCATCAGGGTGAGTTTCCAGGCGAAGGCGACTATATAATATAGATCGGTCGTGCGCCACCCACTCACATGATGGAGGGGGGGCAACTGTCTTCCATATCTTTATATCGCACTGCGTTTTGACCGGCAACGCCTCAGTGATAGGAGGGGTGGGCGCTGCAGTAAACATTCGCCCCCCGCTCTGCGCATGCCTGCACACTTGCCTTTCTGCATGCGTGAAATTACATCTGTCTAATACAAGTATACACGTAAATCATCGGCCATGTTTCTCAAAGTGCGGGTGTTTGTGTGGCGTGTCTTATCAAATGTCTTGCAAACTAGCAGACTGTATGCATATTACTTAGAACTATAAAATCTTTGTGTTTGCTTTTCCACGCTGAACTTTTATTGTCGTGTCGAACCCGTTGGCCTCGCGAATTTTCACTGTTTGTGAAAATCAGCGGGCGGCTCGTAAACTCTTCTGCGTGCTGCGCCCTCAACGCGTAGAGGCTGCGAAATATGTCCCTGGAGCAGCCGTATTCTCTTACGCGAGCGTTTTGTAGAGTTACGTGAGGTCGTATAAAAAAAAAAGTTAGCTGGCACCCGCACTTTGTATAACACTACAATTTCTTGCTATCTTATTCACTTATTTGCCCTTCTGTCGAATCTGTGACTTTTTGTTGAGAACACGGCTATACAGTGGGTATGAGCCACACGTTCCTTGGCTACCGGTAGGTGTCATCATCATCATCACCAGCAGCAGCTAGAGCAACAACACAGCAGAAAGCTAGCAAGTGCGGTCGGTTGCGTGGTTTAGTGCTGCTTGGCGATTGCTGAACAGCGCTCAAAAAAGGCGGACGACAAAGAAAAGGTACACCACTCGGCGGATGGGAACGCGTCAGTTTAGGGCTAATTCATGCACTTTCGTTTGCACCCGTCATCATATTGTAATGTCACGTCGCACTAATAACATTGGCCCACGCAGTTACATCGAACCCGACGTGACTTCTATAATGGCCAGATTCGTAGTGTCACAACATCGTTATTACGATAAACTTAAATTACACACACTCGCTTTCGCGCTTAAAGTTGTGACGTCGCTTTTCTTTTCACGAGCCCTGTATTTATTTCATAACAAGTGCTGACTTAATACGCGGTAGCCCTTATGCATTGCACACAATTGCTATCCTGGCTTTCTTAAAGGATTTGTACGGGAAACAAATTTCACTGTATCGCTGCAACAGTGCAGGTGCCTGTGTAATATATCTCGGCTATCAAAAAAAAAAGAAAAGAAAGAAAGAGCAACGGCCGTCGCTACCACCAAGCAGCAGGCAAGAAGCGCAGCTTCTTGGAACGCACGACAGGCTTTTTCCTTTTCATTCTTTTTTATTCGTGATTTTTTTTTTCGAAGCACCCGTCCGCATGCAAGCCATCCGCCATGACAGAGGTGCGTTAGTGAACAAAGTTGAATTTCTCAAAGAAAAATTCATCAGAAAAATCGCAAACAATGATCTAACACTTACGCAGGTGCCAAATGGGACTGCAGTTTGACACGAGTAGGCTGTGCGAACGGAGCCCAACGACCCTACAGCGTTCACTCATGAAGGGACTCTAAAGTGAAACAGTCAATCAATTTATACTGATAGACCGTTCTTTTAGAATTCTATTGTCGTTCATCTCTCAGAGAAAATGAAGGTCAAAGCTTTAGCTTTCGAATTTCGCGCCGAAACCTCAGCACCTCAGCGCAAGCATGACGTCACGGATTTGGAATTAATTTTTCGTATTTCGGTCATACAGGCTCAATGCAATTTAATAGAACTCGCCACGTTAATTCTTTGGTAACCCAAGAACACAATGCAGTTCATTTTTTACCTGTTATTATGTGGGCCTTGGCTGGCGCCTTCGAAATATATGACGTCACAGGGTTCGGAAGCTTCAAGGCGGGGTCTCGCCACCTGTGTTTTCTTTCTGCGCGTTTTCTCGCTGTAAGAGTGGTGCAATCGGTATTTTTTTGAAACAGTGGTTTGCTGATAAGAGAAAAAATTGGCCGCGTATCTGCGTGCTTCGCTGCAAATGCCGTCGAAAGACGATAGTCTTCTGCCGGCCGTACTACGCTGCGTGATATATGGACGCCATCTGGCAGCGCCGTCGGGAAACGGGAAACATGAGCTTGTGCAGAATCTGTGGGCAGCTGCCAGGTGGCAGCACCAAATCGTCGGCAGAGGCATTTTTCGTGCATAGCGTCGCATATTTAGCGCAGCCTAACAAACACTAGGGTCTTTAGAATTACGTATATATATATTTTCTAGTAAAGCAACACACTGCATAATAAAAACGTAATGATGATGCGCTTTAGATATGCGTAATATTTGCTTTTTTGTCGACAATGTTCACAAGTATGAACGCAGCTACCAGTTCAAGATGGCTGGGCGTTAAGCAAGTGCTTAAACTTTGGCCGGGTGTCTGAATCGTGTGACAGCAGACAAACAGAAAGACAGACCAAAATTTCTGCGTTCAAGTATCCCAAGAAAGGCTATCGTCTTTCAAATCGTTTTGCTGTCGCGGGATCGAATCCCAGCCGCGGCGGCTGCATTTCGATGGAGGCGAAATGTTGAGGCCCGTGTGCTGAGCGATGTCAGTGCACGTTGAAGAACCCCAGGTGGTCCAAATTTCCGGAGACCTCCACTACGGCGTCTTTCATAATGAGAGCTGGTTTTGGGACGTTAAATTCCACAAATCAAATCAATCAAAATCGTCTTGCTCTTTAGTGTTCCTTTAAAAGCGAAGCGAGCTTAAGGGCCTTCCAACGTCTTTTTTTTTTCTTCCTATTGGTTCTTAACAGGTCTACACGCGCACCTGAGCTGTTCAACTTAAGATACATAGTGATAGCCCCGCACCATCTTCTTTCTTCTCTTATCTCTTTGATAGACCGTGTATGTGAGATATAACTTGCATAATTACAGCGCGCATTATAAGCGCGCTTTCGGATCGCTGTGAAGTCACGAGCCTGTCGAGTGTGCGTTTTCTTCGTGCTCGTCATTTTTGTTCCCCTCATTTCGAACGCCGTTGGAACAATCGCCACGAAACACGAGGTTGCTTTCAGGCATGCCGTCGCGTAAGGCAGGGCGCCACTGCCAGCGCCGAAGACGGAATACGGCATCGTCTACGGGACTCACCGTTCCACTTCTACGTGAATGCCACGGGAGCGGCGTGAGTTGTCTTTTACCTTTTTTCCTCGCCGATCTGTGACGCTTCACGCAGAAGGCCGCGGACGGCAGTTGTCGCCTGCGCTTTCGCGATCGCGTTTCCACGGCCAGTTACCTGTGTTGCTATTCTAAGCAATTCCTTGTTCCTTTAGTGGCTACAGCAGCTCTTTCTATAAATGCTAATCGCTCTTTGTATTTCCTGCTGCTCGTGTTGAGGCTACAGCTCGCTAGACTTGGGCAGGGCAGCCTTTGTTGGACTGCAAGCGGTCAACACGGGCCTTGATACCGTGTTAACGAAGGCTACTGCTGTGCACTGAACTCGCGCCGGAAAGCTCGCTATATTAACCTACGGGCTACGTTACATAAACTGCTATACTAAACTAATCGAGCTACAGAAGGTACGTTTGTTAGGCGAGTAGCGTATATATCGACGGATGCAAGCATAATGGAACACGTGACCAATCAGACGGCATCAAAGTGAGTCTTCCAAAGGCCGGCCGCCGCTGTGGCGGCAGTGGGGGAGTAAGTTCGGCTTATTGTGGCTTCGGCGTGCGTGAAGCATTTCGTTAGGCGTGACTCTGTCTGGTGGTGCTGTACTTGCCGAAGTTCTTGCGCACTGATTTTTTATCTTTTTCAAACTATACCCTGTAACATTTCACGTCTGTATAGCATGTCTTGGTTATTATATAAGTGGCTTTATTGACGGGAGCGCAATTAGCAATTAGTAAACGCTCTGGTAAGGCACCACTCTTCGTCGAAAGCATTTGAGTGTAAATAAATAAGGCATATATTCGTTTTCATCATTCTTTGAAACACGAGTGCGTATGGTCACGTAGTGCTCGGGCGCTATGCATCAGATCTGGCAATAATACCCGCGCATTGTGCCTGTTTGAAGTGCTGAAAGTGCCTCGCCATGGCGGCCTAGTGGCTATGGCACTCGGCTACTGATCGTAGGGTCGCGGTTTCGGATAGCGGCCGCGGCTGCTGCGTTTCGATGGAGGCGGAATGTTGAGGCCCGTGCACTGTGCGATGTCAGTGCACGTTAAGAACCCCAGGTGACCGAAATTTCCGGAGTCCTCCACTCCGGCGTCTCTCATAATTAGGGTTGGTTTTGGGTCGTAAAACCACAGAAATCAATCAATGAAGGAATGAAAGTGTTAAGGACGGATAGTTCCTTTCCTGAAATGTCGCGAGTTAACATTGAACATTTTCTTTTCCTTTATGCCCAATAAGGGTATATAACGCAGCAAACACTGCAGGAGCGCTGACTGAAAATGATGGCGACACTTCTATAAGCCTTTGATTAACGCTATTTTGGTCTCGGCTACGCATATGAGTGAATCTATCCATAGCCTACTATATACTTAGGAGGCCATGATCTAGCTTAATCTTCTGTATCAAACAACTTACCTTCAGGAGATGACGCGCACTGACAGGATCTTTTGCAAATTCCAGCATGACGGACAGGGCTGATCGAGATGCAGTATTATGACGTCATTGAAGGGTAACCCTACCTATGACTCGCAAGGTGATAGAAGATGCTCTGAAGTATAGTTACTGCTCTCGGAGTAAGGGGATCAGTCAAACATGACACTCATGACACTCAGAAAAGTCTTGGCCAAACAAAGAATTTTGATAGAGAAGTGCCTCGTTGCACTAGTTGGTTTGACATCTCGCAAAGGGGAGTAAAAAATTGGTATGGAAGAAGGAAGACTAGACGTGACGAACTAGACAGGATAGATGTTGTGGACTATAGACGGCACAGAGAAGGCGGTGCAGGCTAGAGACGGTGTAGACTAGACGGGGTAGGCCAGACAGGCGAGGTTATGTACGGAAACGTCGATCCTGCGTAATCTCGGTTTTTCAGTTCCGCATATGCACTTTCCCTTGCGAGCTGAGGTCTGCGGGTGGAAACCCAAATCAGAGTCGCCAGCTTCCGATACAACTCGTCGGCTTGAGATGGTAATGACAATATGCCAAATTTTGTCACCGATGTTATCACGATCTCCCGTGGCCTTGAAGGACTGTGTCGTTTCGCCGCTATTAAGATGCAAGGAATGGCTTCAATAACCCTTAGCCCCCCTCCTCCCTTTTTTATACCCATGCTATACCTTCGTCTATTCCACTGAAAGCAGTTTTATACCGTCCGTCTACCTGTCTTTTTCAGACGCTTCTCAATATTGACTCTCCACCCACCTGCGTTTTGCTTCCCAACCTCAGTAGACACATTTTGCTCACGACTTTGTCGCAAGCGCATTCGCATGTTTGCGGTCTTTCTGTCGTGAGACCGCAGGTGTCATTCGACGTGTCCTTTCTTTCTTTTTTTCGTTGTTTGCGTTTCCGTCAAATCTCGGTTGTGAAGCTATGTGCGACTGCTGTCGCGAGTGCCGCGTCATCGAATTATTCGCGTGTGTCTCGTCAGCTTTATTTGCTCGCGGCTTTCTCTCGTACTGTGCGTGTTTGCACTGACGTCAGTATGATGCGCTTCTCGCGTGCTTGGGGTTACAGTGCACTCTCACAGCCTTCGCGTGTGTGATGTAAGCGGCGTGAAAGTACGCTCGCTACTTACTAGGAAAAATGAAAATGATCTAGTGGTTATGGCACTCGGCTGCTGATCCATAGGTCGCGAGAACGAATCCCGGCCGCGCCAGCTGCATTTCGATGGAGGCGAAGTCTTGATGCCCAAGTGCTGTGCGATGTCAGTGCACGTTAGAGAACCCCAGGTGGTCGAAATTTATGGAGCCCTCCACTACAGCGTCTCTCATAATCACATTATGGTTTTGTGGCGTAAAACCCCAGATATCAAATACTAAAGGGGGGTGGGGGAGGCCTATTAAGGGGGTGAGGTAAGGCTGTACATGATAAGCATCAGAAAGAATAGACAAGAGCACTGAGAGACACTTGTAGCGAGGTGTACGGCTGTCAGTCTTCATTTATCGGCAGGAAATAAAACCGGCTTCATGGAGAACACCTTGCTTTCATGTATATACTTACGTAAGGCACAGGGACACTACTTTGCTCGGAGATGGCGTTGCGTTATCTCCTATACCATGATACTTCGCGCTTTCTTAACAGCTGTGCGGACACTAAGGGTCCGCTTATTTCCTCCTGGTGCGCTGTTTGTACCTTACACGCTGAAGTTATGAATGCAAGGTTGCGAAGATCGATCTAGTTAAACTAATTGTGGGAGCGCTTCTTCCAATATTCGAGCATTGTTGAATTGAATGGAAGTTTTTTTCGCAACAACTGAAGATTATTCTAAAGGTATTCGATTCGATCCGCTTATTCTACTGTCCGATTCATATTCGATTGTCACTATTCGCGCGCACACAATATTGGTTGGGGGGTCGTCAGCTGCTCGACCTTTGCAGCGCTAGAGCGTGGCTCGCACAGCTCGAACAATGTTGCCGGGCTGTTGCGTAACAACGTATGATCGACGACTGCGGTCGTGCGTGCCACGTGAGCGCGGCGCGAGGTGATTTCGTCGCACCGAGTGACGTACACTGCACAACAAGCCACGCGTCTCGGCACGCTGATGAGCCACGCGCTCGACGTTCCTCTGTCACCGTTTTGTTCGCGCGAGGGGCGCAACAAATATAGGTCACGTGTATCCTAAGGACGAATCGTAGAGTAGTTGGACGGGAAAAATAAATGCATAACTTGTACACAGCGTGGGGAGTGCTGTAGTTGTGTGGGTGTAACCTTTACACGTTACGGTGTTTCCGTATTCAGAAGTAACGTATTTTTAACACGAAAGTGATTTATGCAGGGGTCTACCACTATCCCATACGCCACCAGCGCAACGGATATGATGCAGTAAAGATGTAAGAACAAAAATTGGCAGATACCACGTGCAGTGGGAATCAAGGAAATGCGAAGCACGCATCAGGAACGTAAACTGGATGCACTGCCGTCTCGCTGTACCCAGTTTGGTACATATGAAATTAACGAAACGGCCACAAGGGCACCAAGACTGTGGCATGTAAACCATGCCGCTCATACACGCATGTCATGATTCTCACGTTATGACTTGTCATTTACGTTCGTCACGCACTCGCGTTGTGCCATAGCAATTTTGGTATACATCCCTTTAAAAAAACGAATGGCATGTAGATAAAGCCGCTAATGACATGCATGTCACGATTTTCATGTTATGACCTGTCATTTATGATCGTCATGCAGTCATGTTGTGCCAAACCAATTTTCGTATAGGCTCCGTGCAGTTGAGTTTTCCATGTGCGACATGAGCGCCGAATGCACTACCTGGCGGCGAGAAGAAGCAAAATTGGGCAGACTGTGACAGGGAAATACGCGAACGCAATGCGCGTCTCCAACTCATAGCAGCAGCGACCGCCCGTCCCACCTTCTTTTGTTTTATTTCCTTTGAGACGCGCGCTCCAAACCTGCGGCAAACTGTTCCAAAGGGCGACGCGGCGAGCGTTCGTGTGGTTCGCAGCTCCCCCGGAAAGCAGCGAAGAAACGCGCGCGTCGCTGTCGCCTCGGTTTCCACAGTGCGCGACTGAGCCGTCCGACGAGAGCTACGTAGCGCCATCTGGTCAGTAGACGGAGCCCATACATCCCATTAACGAGACGGCAGTATAACGCCAGGACAATGGCATGTAAACCATGCCGGTCGTGACCCGCGTGTCATGATTCTAATGTTATGACCTGTCATTTACGTTCGTCATGCTGTCGTGTTGTGCCATAGCAATTTTGGTATGCATCCCATTACGAAACGCCTGGCATGTAAATCATGCCGCCCATGACATGCATATCATGATTTTCATGTTGTGACCTGTCAGTCATGTTCGCCATGCAGTCATGTCGTGGCATACCAATTTTCGTATACATCCCATTAACGAAACGGCCAGGAGAGCACCAAGGCCGTCGCATGTAAATCATGTCACTCATGACATGCATGTCATGATTTTCGTGTTATGGCCTGTCATTTATGTTTGTGATGCAGTCATGTTGTGGCATGCCAATTTGCGTATACGTCCCATTAACGAAACGCGTGGCAAGTAAATCATGTCATTCATGACATGCATGTCATGATTCTCATGTTATGACCTGCCATTTATGTTCGTCAGGCAGTCACGTTGTGCCATACCAATTTTCGCATACATCCCATTAGCGAAACGGCCAGGAGAGCCATAAGACCGTGGCATGTAAATCATGCCGCTCATGACATGCATATCATGATTTTCATGTTATGACCTGTCATTTATGTTCGTGATGTAGTCATGATGTGGCATACCAATTTTCGTAAACATCCGATTAGCGAAACGACCAGGAGAGCACAAAATCGTAGGCAGCTAGATAGATAGATACGCTCAAACTCGCCGAAGTTCGCTAAGAAATGCTTCGCATTTAATAAAGACAAACACTCAAAAGAACTTCTACTGATGCGCTGGGAATCGAACTCACAGCGCCCCGCGCCGCGACAAAAGGTGCCCGATGCGCTACCACTGCACTAACGCCGCAGATGCTAGGTGCTGTACGAACGCGCCTTCTTGTCTCGTCCGGCTCAGCACGCGCTCATCCAGGCGCACATTGTCTGGAATGGTGCCGCCATCCAGGAGAGGCTAAGTGAAGCACTGCAGGCAGGTTCAGTTCGTCTCTTCCTGGATGGCGGCACCATTCCAGGCATGTTCCAGAGTCCGCCTCGATAGTACAGCTTCGAGCGTATATGCGCCGATATTGCAGTGGTAGGGCACGGATCACCTTTCTTCATGGGTGGCGTTTCCCCGCCGACCGCTCTTCGAGCGTGATGGGAACAAGAAAACTGCTGCGTTAGGCGCCAGAGCACGGCAACGACGTTGACGGGTCAATGTAGCGCAATATATATGACTGATACCTTTGTCGCGCGTCAACTACTATAGACTGTTCCCAGTGATTAGGTAAACTACTTCAGTTACCACAAAGGCTTGGCCCTTGGTGTTATGGAGGCGATGTGTGAACGTGGGTTCATCCACGTGAAACGGTGCCGCACCAGCGAAACACCGATAGCAATGGCCAAGTTCACCTCGATGTATACACAATAAACATTCAACTGCTTATGCGAAGAGACATTTCACTTTCGTGTTGTACCGATTCCTTTGACATAAGGATCAGCCACAGTTCTTTTTGTTTTTTTTTTGTTTTTTATTGTTTCAATAGGCGATGCTACTGAAAACCCTACAGAAGAGTTACGTTCCGTTTTCGAGTAATTGCATACGTTTCCTTGGGAAGTCCATGTGCATTGTATATATTCGTCGTATATTTGTCACATCCTTCTGTATGGACCTTACGGAAGCATAAGGAATTATTGGAGCGGCTATACATAACGTTTTGATAGGGGTAAAAATACTGAAACATTGTGCCGAATGGGAAGATAGCCCTCTGCTAACCAAAAACTATTGTATAGGCGTTTTTTGGTGCAGAGAGTAATTCTTAATGCTATGCAAATTGAAGAGTGCGCTAGCCAACCTGGCGAGTTCGCCTGTGTCGCCGCGCTTAAAGCTGCGGGTCTTTCCTACGTCAGAAAGGGCTCGTCTGAATAATAACTTTTGCGTATTCTTCTAAAGACGTTTAATTCTTTTCACTTTGCGGCATATCACCTATTAGGCGGCACTTATGTTCAATTTATTCGTTTTAGTTGCCAAATTTGGTAAGTGTGAACTTTTCCTGCTGTGTTCGTACTATATTTTATGGAAAATACATCAACTTTAAGGTGCTTTCAACACATAATAATAATAAATCGCTGAACAGGAATGATAAATCGTGCTAAAAACGTACGCGACTCGAGTTCGAATTGTTCGAGCTTATGTTTTTTTTTTCATCGTTCTTTTCCATTTATGTTTTTCCATTATGTTTTTTCCATTTAAAATCGCCTGCACGCGTTCGTTAAGCTTGGCTTCTCCACATTGCACGTAAGCGTGAGGGAAGAGACGCTTTGATTTTAACAACGGAATAGGGGAAAACACGCGCAGCCGTAACTGAATCTCTCGTTGGCGACAGCCTAACATAATATGCAACGAAGAGACCAAGTGTAATAACTACACAATATAGAAAAAAAAATAGAGCACGTCAAAGAACCCCAGGTGGCCGAAATTTCCGGAGCCCTCCGCAACGACGTCTCTCATAATCATAGCGTGGTTTTGGGAAGTCAAACCCCATAAAACAGTAGAAAAATGGAGAAGAGCAGGAGAGGTGAATACCCACAATAATACCGCAATCCAGTGAGGCTAAGGGCCTGCTAGTCATCTTACTGTGATTATGGTGGAATATGTATGTATGTATGTATGTATGTATGTATGTATGTATGTATGTATGTATGTATGTATGTATGTATGTATGTATGTATGTATGTATGTATGTATGTATGTATGTATGTATGTATGTACACAATTGTGTGAAAAGTTTGGAGCATGCTGGCGATTAGTTCTGGTAAAGATAAGCACGTGTTTGTTAGCCATAATAATTCAACAAGCGTTGGCGCAAATGCTTTGCAAATAGACAGGCGCATCTAGATAGATCGCTCGCGTCTAGAAGCAATAGATCGCTCGCGTAGCGACAGGCCGGAAACACTACAATGACGTGCACACGTTGAAACCTTACGCGAAAGCGGCCAGCCTTTGCGGCTTTGCGCTCGCGTACGGACGACTAAAGGGCATTACTCGGCGTTGGGTCGTGGCCTGAGCAAGTTTGTCCGCTGCGGCAGTATTCAGCGCCCCAGAATGCGAAAGAAGTCGAACTGGACTATAATATTCATTTACACCCTAAGGCGTTTTATTTTTCGCTGCCTCGTAGATGCCTTCCTCTGCCGCTCTTTAACGGCCGCGCGCTGCTGCGTGTCCACGCAGGAAAACAACAGCGCCAACAACAACAACTTGGATGGCTCGAAGCCTCGCATTCGCATCCACAGGCAAGCCATGAACCAAGAAGAGCTGGTCAAGAACTACGGAAACGACTGCGCGGACGCCACCCTGTCGCAGAAGGTAAGTGAACTGTGCCCGACTGTCGAAGTGTATAGGGCTGAGTGCACCCTTAGTACGTTTAATTTCATCTCAGCGACTTTGAAGTGAGTAGACATTACCATTTCTGCGACCATGTAGGTTTTTCGTTGAGTGTTTTACTGCGGTAAACGCGCCACCTTTAGATTTCGTGTGTAGAGATGCAAGAAGCAACGATACTGTACACACTGCAGGCCTGTAGCCAAGAGGTGCCCTGGGACCCCCCCTCCCCCCAGAAATTTTGGTTGAAGGGTAGTGTTGATAACGTAGTGTAATGCTCATAACAAAATTTAAGTGAATTAATAGCGTTCCATTTAAAGAGTCACTTCTTCTACATAATGTGTTTTTTACCGAAAAGAGTAATGAAAATAGGACGTTTTTCTCAAATAGTCAATGCCTTCAGCAAGTGGGCCCCTCCCGAAAAAAAAAAAAGCCTGCCTACGGGCCTGATGCATTGCAAGGTTACCTTTGGAAGTTGTGGGAACGAGAGAGGTATTGTATAAATAGATGTCTACGTGGTGCACTTGGACTACCCGCCTCAGTGGTCTAGTGGCTATGGCACTCGTCTGCAGACCCGAACGTATCGGAATCGTATCCCGGCCGCGGAAGGCCCCATTTCGATCAAGGCGAAATGCTATAGAGTCCCGTGTATAGAGTGCGGTGTCGGTGGCCGTTAGGGAACCCCAGGTGGTCGAAATTTCCGGATCCCTCCACTGCGGCGTTTTTCATGACCAAATCGTTGTTTTGGGGAATGTAAAACTCGAGAAATTATGTCGATTTAGGCCGCCTAGGATTGGCTGTAGATCGAGAACACGTGGCGACGAAAGGATCCGGTGGTATGATGGCTTCTTGTTCATCCGAGCAAGTTTATTTTGACGTCACTACGCTCCCGACAACTCCAGACACAAATGCGAGACCCGGAATATGATGAGCGTATGAGCATCGACGCAGTGAGCGTGGCCTCCCGAGATTCCCCACCCGCCACTCGGACTTTCGGAGACTAATGCATTAGGCCAGCGCCTTTGATCATGACAGGCAGAAACAGACGTGTCCACTGGGTCGACAGTTACGAAACAGCTCCGAGAATGTGATCTTGTTGGACGCTGCTGCCTTTTCGAAAGAATAGAGATGGTGAGAGCGGTACGCTGTTGCTTATGATAGCACCTTGACAGTCACTGAAAGACGTAATTTCGACCGAACTCTTGCCTTGTTCTGTACAACAAGTCATTTTACTATCTTTATTTACCGCATTCGACATTTCTGCACATACTTAATTGCCTAGTTATTGTCTGCGTTGTCTTCTTAGGGGAGCAAGGTGAAGAGGGGCCACAACTGATGGCCCTGAAGTACATCCATGTTGGGACGGCCATTTAGGTTTTACGTGAAAAGAGACAACGGCGTTTGGGCGATTCCGGATTAATTTGGACCCGCTGTGGCTTTTTTATTACGTTTCGACGAGGTCTAAATGTAACAAGAAATGTAACAAATGTAGCTGTCACGCTATAGCACGACGTGTCTGCAAGTGGGCACTGCCTTGTACGCCGTACGTAAAACTACCAGCATTATCTTTGAGGCTTAATGACACTCTCTTCTTTGATCCGGAAACGCAAAAAGTCTTTCCGCCCACCGAAACAACATGGGAGCAGGCCTTATCATTGCCATCTGGTGACATATAACGACACACCTGTTCAGAAGGTTCGTAGGGTCGCATGCTTGCTGCAATTGTCGCGATCGTGGAGACCGTCCGCATATACGACACATCACATCGTGGATCGTCGAACCTCGCTCCCCTGTTCACACTTGCAGGTCAAGCGCAAGTTTCTAAGCTCGTGCGCGTGCACACCTCTGAGCCTGCTGTACTCCCTACTGCCCGTGCTACAGTGGCTACCGCGATACCGCGTGCGCGACTTCCTCGTCAAGGACATCATGGCTGGCTTCACGGTCAGCATCATGCACATACCGCAAGGTAAGGCCGACGCACTGTTACGAATTCTTTGTAGGGAATGGTCCACTGTTAATGAAAACGCTTGCTCGCGGGTATAGTCTGCACTGTGTTTCCGTATCAAGCCTAGGTCCCATACATTTGCGGCACATTGCTGCGGTTGGCAGCTCTCACTCCCTTTGACTCGTCTGCGTACCATCAACGGACATTACTTCCGCAGGCACTTCCAGTTCAGGCGCCAGCAACAGTAAAATCGCGAATTCGAGTGTTCACTTTAAGTGTGGACGGCACTCTACATTATTGCTCCTATATCTGGTGTGTATAGCGCGAGCGTTGGATAAGGTATCGAAAATGAAGTCAGCTGTTCGCTCTTTTCCTAAATAGGTATGCTGAGCGATGATGCGCAGTCCACGGAAGTGTACTGTCCGCAAATACGAGTTCGTTGGTATAAAAGAATCGTGCGGAAACAAAATTGTGTCTACATTATGTGACTCACTGAGACAAGTCGAGTTGTATTGTGTCGTAATACTGTGTGCACTTACGTGGGAAATGCGACCAGGTACAATGAATCTCTCGGGCGTTATTGCTCGATTGAGTGGCTGATTATAAATAATCCCTCGATCAAAAATAAATGGGACCGCATCACTTGGCATAAAATGTCAAGGTGCGCGCTAACGGACTGCGGCACCAAGTCAAAGAAAACAATAATAATCGCGGCGTAGTTTCACTACAAATACTAGGTATATCTGCGCGCCTCATGCGGAAAGTGCACGTGTTCTTGTATAAAGGACGCAGTGTAGTACAACAAACAGAAAGAACACATTATACGGAAGAGTGTATTGTTGGCACAGAAGCAAGTAAATCTTTAGTGTATATATCGTAGGTGCTGTAAACATATAACGAAGAAAAATACTCTGTAGGGTAGCTCAAGTAACATTGACCCAAGCGGTCTCTTAATGTAAGCAATTTACCAACAGCATCTGCGTGATCTGCAACATCGATAACTCAGAGTAATAATCGCGGTTGACATACGGTCACTGAAGAGATTGTAGGTAAGCTTGCGCTGTTTGCCGAATGAATGCCGAATGGCTTAGTGGAGAGGGATTCGTGAAATAAGAACGCTGCCATCCAATCCTTTGTTGCGCCAAGCTACTTGTAAAGAAAGCCAAAGTGACAAAACACTCGTTCTAGTGCGGGGTACGAACCATGGACCAATGGCAAGTGTTTGCATTCGTCAGTTAATTTTGAACCTACGTAATTTGTACAGTAATATATATATATATATATATATATATATATATATATATATATATATATATATATATACAAATCTGAGCATTGTTCCATTGCCTATCTAGAAATGTTATAGTCAGTGGACTATTTTTGTCCGCTGTCCGCAGCATCAATGAATTTTTCATGTTGGAAGTAAATTTTGAACAGAGATCGGAGAGAGCTTGACTGAGCGTCATAGCCTGTTACAGTATCTGTTAGACATAAGGAGGAAATGCGTAACTATGTTACGGTTACAAATCGGTTGAACTTACAGGTTTCCGTAAAATATTACAGAAGTGCTGCATTCTGCTTGGCGTCTTGCTATAGGAACTGGTGGATGTCGATTCTTTCTATTTCATTGGCATGCTCTTTTCGACTCTGATGTGCAGCTGCCCGATGGCAACTGTTCGTTTAACTCTATAACCGCTTGGTGAATGGATCTGTAATAGGTAACTTAATCAGACATTAATAGCGCGATCGCCAGACGGTGTCGCTAGATTGATGGGTGCTTCATTCTGTCAACGAAGCAATCGAACGACGTCCTACCGACAGGGCTTGCGTATGGCGTCCTGGCCGCCGCCGGAGCCATCAACGGTCTGTACGTGTCTGCCTTCCCGGCCATCATCTACTTCTTCATGGGAACCTCGAGGCACGTCTCCGTCGGTGAGCAGTTCCTCTTTCCATAACAGCTGTATATGTGCCTAACACGTCTACTGCGAAGGTACTGTGGATCTCGTAAGAAGCAAACAGCTTCATATAATGTCAGCAGAAATTGCGCAATTTTACACGCGTGCATGTGGTATGTGTGTGTGAGGGAGAGGTCGGCATTACCAACTAGAAACTTAAATAATTACTAGTCTTGCAAATCTGCCAGTATTGCTTGCTTAAGTAGTTCAGTAGGGCATGCTTCTCATTTATAAACAACTTAGCCCAAGTTAATATTCTGAGTAGTTGGCCTTTAGGTGTAGATGCATATCCCACTTGCATTAGGGATGTCAGTGTGGCACGCGATCTGACAGTCGAGCCATGCCTAGAGGTGATAACAGTTCGCAGTTCTAGGAACCATGCGTTTTATTTGTTTATTTTTGCCTGGCTTTTTGTAGCCTTCTCAGGCGCTGAAGTGCGCGTTGATTTTGTCAAGTCCCAAGAAAGAGGATACAGTCGATTTCCGAGTACAAAAGCAGAACGGGGACGAAAGAGTCGAAATGAAAGGAACGCCGTATTGGAGAGCTCCAGAAAACTAGGCAGCCTGTGTCCGATGTGCATAACGCGCAGTACGTGAACCTCTAGTATTTCGGCCCCATCGAAAAGTGACCGCCCCCCTGTCTTGTTGAACTGTGATTAATGTGCTCGCGTCGTCTCTGCACCGAACAGGCACGTTTGCCGTCGTGAGCCTATTGTCGGCGTCGGCGGTCGTCGAAATGAACGCCATCATACCCGGAGAGGTCGCCGAGTCGACGGCAGTGAACTCGACGCTAGATGGCGCCACTGGCACTCTCAGATCTCCTGGTCTCGACGGCACGGTTGACGATGTCCCGCCCACTAGCATGGAAGTCCTGGGTGCTCTGGCCGTCGTTGTGGGCATGGTGCAGGTTCGTTATCTTTACTAATGCGATAACAGTGGAACTGTCATAAAGTAAGAGGGTGGTGGGGGTGTATGCCGCAATAGTTCGCATAATATCAGTACCGTATTGTTAGGTGTGAAGTTAGCTTACGCTATATAAACATGACGAAAGGTAATTCTAAGACTGATCTTCCTCGCACATCCTTCCTGCTATCATGTGGTTTTTTGCAGCATTCGCCCATGCTCATAGTGTGGACATGATGTGATGAGGTCAGCGTTCGTCTATTGAACACGGAGAACAGGTCGTGTAGGCACCATTCCCAGTCATGTAGAGTAGCGTGTGTTTTATATGAGAAATTGCGGTTTTTCACTCAGTATAAGGCACGTAAGGACTGATCAAGTGACTCACGATTCATCGTTTATCAAAAGAGTGAAAAGGCGAATAATATTTGATATATACTTACAGCTCACGCAGAAGTCACATGCCGACTGAACACTGTATATGCTTCTTAAAGTTCGTTACAGGCATTCTGTGATCTATAATACAGCGGTTCACAGTGTGTATAAAACAGAAAAAGGAAACACGCGCGGAAAACAATCAGAAAGAATCGAAAAACTATGTGAAAATATCGCTTACAATTCGCGTGCTGTTGTTACAACAAGTGATATGCACGTTTTTTTTTTTTTAAAGCTTAACGGCTGGTCAACTAGATGGAGTCCCATTCCTGATAGGTCATTCCCGAGCGTGATTCGGTCGTCATGCCGTGTTGTAATAATGCAGCTGCTGATGGGCATGCTCCACCTGGGCATCCTGTCCATCTTCATGTCCGAGCCCATGGTGTCCGGTTTCACCACGGGGGCGGCCGTCCAGGTGGTGGTGTCCCAGACCAAGGGACTCTTCGACATTCGGGTGCGCCGGTACAGCGGAATATTCCAGAGCGTCTACGTGAGTGCTGCTTCCTATATAGGCAGGGATACCGGCTGTTGTTACTTTTCCCCGGCGAGTCACTAATGACGCGTTTGCACCGCAATAATCATCGGTTCGTGGTATTCGAGAGCAATCCGAAGCATTCGTTTCGCTGCTCTTGAAACCATTAGAGCATCACTACAAGACAGACAGACAGACAGACAGACAGACAGACAGACAGACAGACAGACAGATAGATAGATAGATAGATAGATAGATAGATAGATAGATAGATAGATAGATAGATAGATAGATAGATAGACAGATAGATAGACAGATAGACAGACAGACAGATAGACAGATAGACAGATAGATAGATAGATAGATAGACAGATAGATAGATAGACAGACAGACAGACAGACAGACAGACAGACAGATAGATAGATAGATAGATAGATAGATAGATAGATAGATAGATAGATAGATAGATAGATAGATAGATAGATAGATAGATAGATAGATAGATAGATAGAAAAGCTTTATTTCAGGTCCTGAAGTAATCCGCCGTCGTTTAACAGGGGGATGGTCACAGAAAATGTCAGCTACGCGAGCGGCAGTGTAAATTCGGGCTGCCTTCCGGTTCCTTTGACTGGTCGTTCGAAGTTTTTGCTGCCCGCTTAGCAGATAAAGAAACAATGTTTTTTCATGCTTGTGATTATGCTGTGTTAACAGTCAACTTCTTGCTCGAGACGCGGCATTGACATTTTCAGGCCTGGAATTTCGACCACATTGTGTTCTTTGACGTGTGACTGACATTGCGCAGTACACGGGCCTCTAGCATTGCGCCTAGATTGAAGTGCGGCCACCGCGGCCGGGTGCAGATCCCGCCACTTCCATGTTAAATCAATTGCCATAACCGCTAGACTACCGCGACGGGTCTGTAGGAAGAAACCCTCTGAATCAAGGCTCTTAGGCGCTCGCAGCTGGTCAGCATATATGGTCGAATGGATAGAATGGATTTAAAATGTGGCCTCTCGTGACGTCTTCAGGTGATTCGTGACGTGATCCAGAACCTTCACCAGACCAACCTGGTCACCCTCGCCATATCGATGACGGCCATGGTGGTGTGCGCCGTTGTGCACGAGTGCGTCAACGCCCGCTACAAGGCCAAGCTCAAGATGCCCGTACCTGTCGACCTTCTTGTGGTGAGCGCTCACCTTTAGCCTAATGTCGCCCAGCTCGGCATGACGCATATGTCCTCCCATATGTTCGATTAGACTGGCGTTGGCGTTCTGAAGTATATAGGGCGATGGGAATATATTACCTCCGCCAACTACTTTGGGCACCGCGTGCGAAAATTTACCGAAACTTGACTTTTTTTTTTTAGCGTGCCTAGAGGATGTGGAGACAATTTCGGTTGGTTGCGCATAGCTCGTGTAGTTTTGGCGACACTGCATCAGCGATGGCCCTAGAAGTGTTGCATTTTCGCCGTTGCTGCGAAATAGTAATGCGCGAACCTTGTTATCTGAAATCAGTAAAACCGATTAATTGAATGATTGATTGGTTGATTGGTTGATTGATTGATTGATTGATTGTTCTATCTTTGCAGATAATTGCTGCAACTGCAATCAGCTATTTATTCGAGTTCGATACTACGTATGGAGTGCGAGTGATAGGATACGTACCTACGGGGTGAGTTTTCCGCCTGCTCTTCTTTTCCCTGTCAAGTGCACTCGAGACAACAAAATTCCCTGTCGCTATGTTAACCCCCTGCGATGTCCATTTTTGATATTGTACGAATGACGTTTCGCTCAGCCCCCTCGCGTGACTGTGGCGTTACTAGTTACAAAAGTGATTCGCTAAAACAAAAAAAAAAGAATGAAAAGCGCATTCCCTTCTGCACACGCACATGCCGGGAAAACAAGGCCCACAGGAAACGTCGCTACTTCCAAGATCCCTATCAAACTATCGCTTATCTAACGCCATATAATCCTCGAACCGTTTCCCATTCCGTGTTCTCGATACTCGTTCTCAATCGTTCCTGTATCCACCATGACAGTTACGAATCCGGGCTCTCATGCAAATATCATGAAAAGCACTGCTAGCCCACATGCTACGACTGTTACGAGTTTACGAGTGTATACTGGGCAAGGCTTAGAGGAGCTCAAAGAAGGTGTAATAAATATGTCACCGGCACTCGCATCCCTCGACGGTCGACAGCGATTCGACGGTGCAAAACTGTCGTCGTCGTAGTGGTCGAGTGGCACGATGTCGCGAAATAAGGTTTCCTAATCAGCTCTCAGATGTGCACGCCGTCAATGTAATTGATTCGCGGAGGTGTGCGGGGGCACTAAAACATAAATATAAGACATTTCCCGCGGTCGTGCTAAACTAGCTCATCGGGATGTCACTGTTTCAAATTTGAACTATTCTCATCTTTCTTACGTGTCATCGACTGCGAAACTTCTTGAATGTGCAAGCGCCGAGCGTAAGAAGTTTCGCTCTAGAAAAAGAAAAGAAAATCGACACTGGTCCGGAAATGCTGCATCGTCTTTAATTACTAGCATTATTTTTAACACGATAACGTTACGGAGCTCACGGAGGAAAAAAAATATTTTCAACGAACCTGACCACCCAGGCCCTCCGCTACGGCTTGGATGCGTTAGTGAACCACATTGAACTTCTCAGAGTAGAGCCTGTGAGAAATATTTTAGGCTACTGTTCATATACAACCTGCACACATGATAGCTGAGATTATTTGAATGAACGAGAAAGCATAATTTTGCTACGAGAAAACCCAAATACAAGATCCTTTTCAATCATTTTATAGGGAAGGCGCTTGTTTTAATGAATGTTCCATGAGAAGGCAATGCGAACGGGGCCCGTTAACGCTGTTGCGTTCCACTCTCAAAGGCGAAACTCAAGCTTCACAGCGTGGCAGTTTGGGCTAGTTGGTTCATTGCCACAAAAGGTGTCATAGTGCTACCAGACGAGGACAATTAGCGCTCGTCCTGTTTTGTCTCTCTTGTCCCTGTCTGGTAGCACTACGACACCTTTTTATAGAAAGCTAAGCGTCCCCCAACGTTTAATAGCATATTATCATAGATTTCAATTCAGTCGTGAATATTTTTCTTTGCAGTTTCCCCACGCCTTCGATACCTCGCGCCGATCTCATGGCCAAGCTCATTCTGAACGGATTCGTGATCGCCATCGTGTCTTTCACCATCGCCCTCTCGATGGCCAAGCTTTTCGCCAAGAGGCATCACTACCAGATAGACCCCAACCAGGTAAGTCGGCGACAGTTCTTGCGCATGCGCGCGTGCTTTATACGGAATAGAGGTTACTCGTATGAAATGCACTGCATCAATTTCGATTGATTTATTTCTTCCTCTGCTGAACTTGGATACGTGTATGTAGAAAAAGTGATTTCGCTTATACATGCGTCGTGTTTCTCTCTTTTCTATTACTTTTTGCTATTGCGTTTGAATTTTATTCTGCGGCGATAACGTCCTTTGATTAGTTTGTGTTAATGTGACGGTGCGTTTTAATGATGTGATAATATTTCGATAACATGTTGTCATTTGTTGGTATTGACTGTTTTTTAGGGCTGTTGCCCACGTAACGATGATTACATGGGGTTGCGTAATAGTCAAGCCGCCTGTTGGCAGCTTGTTTGTACGTTGTCCTCCATCTGTAAAAACATCATCGAAATAAAGATTTGATTTGATTTGAAGTTGTGCGGCACCATTTGAAGTCTGCTGGCTTTCCTCTCTCTCTTTGTATACATGCCAACAGTCGCCATCATGTGAAGTTAGTCAGCGGCCGTAACGTTTTATCCTTCTATATATGCTACGGCGTCGATCGTCCTTGATATATTACTCGCCGCGGCGACCCCCATTCAGGACCGACGGCTAGCTGGAGCCTACAGTTAAGGAGGGCAACGGAAGCATACGAGGCTGCATTCATAGTTTTTCGTCAAACATGCAGTAACAGTGAGTTGAGGACTAAAAAAATATTAATGCTAGTTAATAAACAACTGGAAATTCCGCCTTCATGTCTACTTTGTGAAAGTGGATGTACAGCAAAGCTGTCAGACGAGGCACCACAACCACAATAAACGTTGGACGAGCCCAACCACTGCAGCCGCCGATGTAACTCTTTTATTCGCAACCCGTAGAGCGCGGATCGTTTCTACTGAACCTGTACGCACACATCGCATCCGCTAACCACCGCAGATTTCCCTGGATCGCGTCTCTTCCAGCGTTCTCTTATCGATAGCGAACGTTCGTGTGATTAAGCTTCAAATGCGCTTGTCTCGTCTTGTGCGGCCCTTCGTCGAGCGGGAACAAGGCGTGTTAGTGCTAGCCCTCACCAGGGTGAAAAGAAATGCTCTTCGGCCAATTGAACGGACAGCGGCCAGACTACGTTCGCAAAATATAATATCGCGGTTGACACACCAGGCCAATAGGTAACGCACTCGGGAAAGCATGCGCGAAGCGCCACCGCTGCGTTCGGCAGACCTACCGTCCGCCATTTTGCCCGTTTCCGGTCGTCGGTTACGGTCAACCGGGCTTGCCGTCCTCCGTTTGCGGCCAACCGCGGATAGAGGCCCAACTGCCGTTTCGCCTGCCATGCAACTGCGCCTGCTAATCGCGTTTAAAGATAACTGCGGTTAGTCTATGACCATGGTTATAATCGCCCGCGGTAAGCGTAACAGCGCCACGGTTTGGATGTGTGGTAAAGTTCTGTGGATTGTTATTATTATTATTATTATTATTATTATTATTATTATTATTATTATTATTATTATTATTATTATTCATTGTGCGTGGCTCCATGGCAGAACTGTTACTGCAGAGGATAAATTGTAATTTTCAAAGGTTCGTTCTCTGCGCGCCGGGACCGCTTTTGGACAGGGAATGAATACCTCGCGCCAGTAATTTCTCCCTTACCGTTCTGCGTCGCAGAACACGTCTTTGCTTTGGTCGAGTTGGTTCATACTTGAAAAGGAAAAAAAAACGGGGCCCTAAAAAAAACGACCGACCCAGGAGCAGGAGGGACACATCGCCTGTGCTGTGTCCCTCCTGCTCCTGTGTCCGTCGTTTCTTGTTGCTTCTACGTTCTACGTTCCTCCAACTTTTTTTTTGTCCTTTGCAGGAGCTGAATGCACTGGGTGCGGCAAATGTGATCACGTCATTTCTGGGCTGTTACCCGTGCGCCGTGTCCCTGTCGCGGAGCTCCGTTCAAGAGAAAGCCGGCGGTCAAACGCAGGTAAACCGAGTCGGCTTGCGTGCAGTCCTCTTAAACTGCGCTTCGGAGAACAAGTGCTTGCAATGACAAAAGGTGAAAGCGCCGACCACGACATAACACTGCAAAAGCAAAGCGAGGCGTCTTGGCCCCCGCACAGCAGCCGAAACGTCTTTTGTTTTGGTGTTAAAGTGTTTTATTTCGGTCGGCGCTTTTACCTTTTTTTCTGTATGCTTATATGCATGCCTATGTAAATTCCTATGCGCATTTAATGCCGAGAGTTGAAATAGTTGGTGCGGAATTAAAAATACTCGGCTGATCCCACGCATTGCAGGAATCAATGCCACGCGAAGCAACCACTGAGGTATTTGCCTATGCCAAAGTATTTGGCATTCAGCCATGTGTTACGACAGTATTAACGTCTATGTGCGAACAGAGCACAAGCGAAATAACCGCGACTAGTGATGCGATAGGTTCATTTGGAATACGTGAAGCGCTATAAGAGCAGCCGTGGACGAGTGATAGCGTGCTTGCCTGGCACCTCGGTGTCCCGGGTTCGATTCCCAACTGCCTAACGAGCGATAGCTTGACGCCTTGTCTATGTTTGCCCGCTTTGTTATGTCTACATTTGTTGTTGTTGTTGTGACCTCTATAATTGACACATACCCAATAGGGGGATTGGCCACACTACAGGTAATGATATATAGAACGGGAAAATTAAAAGGCCAAGGTTGAATCTAAAAAGAAAAATAAAACGTCTACATTTCAATCGCGAGCTACAAGGAACGGTGTGGCTTCGTCTTCCTTTAACGCGCGCCAACTGTGTTATAATGAAAATTTCACTTCGTTTGTCATTAACGTGAGCTGCGATGTTAAGAATGAATCGGTTGTCGCACATACCCGCATAGCATGGGCCGAGCACTACGGATATGAGCCAAGCATGATTGTATTGTTGTTAATCGTTACATATGTGACGAGTTTTGTCACTTCAGCAATGTCTAGATCAATCATGCATGTTCGCCGTGCATTCATGCCCTATCATCCCAATCTTGATGTGCACGAAGTGAGGACCAACAGAACACGGAAACGTATGCGACTAGACAGACAGACAGGCGCATAGATAGATAGATAGATAGATAGATAGATAGATAGATAGATAGATAGATAGATAGATAGATAGATAGATAGATAGATAGATAGATAGATAGATAGATAGATAGATAGATAGATAGATAGATAGATAGATAGATAGATAGATAGATAGATAGATAGATAGATTTTCGAGAAACGCGCCTTTGTGTCCCTTCTTAATGGCGCCGTCAAAATGTACCTCATCTCTGAAACACTTGCGTGAAAAAAATTTTTCGTCTGAGTTCTAGCCCGCACAAGTTTCGCTGCGAGTGTGCAGCATGTCTTGAGCTCCCGGGTTCGAACAAGGCAGCTCTTTTTCTATATTTTTTTTAATTTGCACTTCAAGAAAGTTACGGCGCCGCAGATATGCGCATCATTGCCCAATTGAACATTGGTTGTTGACCCGGCTCAAGGGGTCTGTGCACCTTTCTACGATCGTTTTTTTTTAACACCGAGCAATTCGTTCTTTTTCGCGCGAAGAATCTCGGCGCCTGTTGCTGGAAATCGCTGGACTGGACGCAATAGCCTGAAATGAATCGCCAGTTATTCATTACGGCACGATCGGTTCGCGTGTCTCCGCAGAATATGAAAGAGCGTGCAGTCCGCCTTTTGGGCGCACACTTTCGCACCCGCTGTGCTTCACCGCAGCGAGACCGTGTTCCTTCACCCGTTTACAAAACATGCTTAACGCGCTAGCAGCAACGCTGCAGTCACCACCATGTATATACTGCGTGAGATGCGAATATTGTACTCTGCACCGGAAAAGAGTTAAAAACTTGCAGCGGTTCGTTTTGATACGGGATCGCTGTATGCAATAAGCTGGCGCTATCCAATCGGGAGCTGGATACTTCCTCCCGCACGTTCTTTCAGTTGAATTCAATTCAGTGTCCTTATTTCCTTGAGCAGTCAACAGGGCGGCGAGGACTAAAGGCTTGCGAGCCTGACAAAGGTCCCCGCCTCCACATGCACTTCAGACAACGTTTAGCAATCTTCTTTATAACATATCGCTCTTATACGCTGGGATGAAACGATACCTTGACAGACAGTGCGCCGCGAGTCCCATTGTCTGCTCCGTCTCGACTGCAGGTGTCATGCGCTAGAGCACGCCCCGCAGCTCCCTTGCTTCACTGCTAAACTGTCTCGTATGTTTTGTGGCTATTATTAATGGTGTGGCTACGTTCGAAAATCGCGGATACCGAGTCGAATGGTGTCCTCTTGGATTGGATCTTCGTGACGAATATCCGTAATTTGTACAGCAGAATATATTTCGCGTAGTTCATGAATATTTCGAGCGTTAACTGCACTCGCTGGGAGGCATGTCATTAGACTATGCAACTCCGGTACAGGTCAAGAAAAAAACGACGTCTGCCCTTCAAAGGACCCCCTACCCCCTCCAGCCAATGATGCCGCTCTGTAAACGTGACGTCACTGCATACCACCTCCGCGCCGCGCTTAACAAAGACAGAGGCGGCCTTCCGCGGCGTCATGTGACAGTGCGGCGCCATTGGCTGGAGTGGGGGTCCTTTGACGGGCAGATGCCGCTTTATTTTTCTCTACCTGTGCCCGAGTATAGTTGGTTCATAGAGCAGGCAAAAAAATTTTAGCTGTTCGAAGACCACCACACATGAAGAACTTGCGGGTCTCTATGTCCCCTACATGTCGTCTTCTTCGCGCAGTTAAATCTTATTTGCTCAACACGTATATGAAACACGAAATTGGCGCAGTTGTAGGATAGGATATATGTTATCCCCGCGCAAGCGTCAATTCTGGCAACTTTCGTAGTAGAGCAGGCTACTTCGATCGAGGAGCACGACATTATTGACTGTACAGCGATCAGTTGTGTTTTATGAGCAGTCTAGATGTACGGAGTGTCCTCCAGTGGTTGCATTCGCGCTTCTGATGCTAAATTTAGAGATACGACGACGTCAACGTCGATTTGCATGAAATGTAAAAGTGACTGCCCAGTATTCGAGCGTTATTCGAAAGGCGTTCGGTATTTGATTCGATCTCCTAGAGCCACTGTTTCTTTCCGGATCCATGTTTGGTCTCACAGATCACCACTCGCACACCCTTAATCATTGTCGCTATCATTTGCGTCGAAGTACGTAAGGGAAGAAGTGACAAAATGACGTTATTTATTTATTTATTTATTTATTTATTTATTTATTTATTTATTTATTTATTTATTTATTTATTTCGAGTGTTTCGATAATCTGCGCATTACTGCACGCCTGCGCTACAGAAATAAAACAGCTAAAGCAGACTTCTCCGCAGAAGTTGTCTTACTGGGGAGAAGCCAGCTTTCGCGAAAGCTTTCAAGAGACACGATCCTGGTCTGTCGCGCCAGTTTGTGCAACATATTGTAGATGACAGGCGAGGAAATTAAGGACAAGACGGGGACCTACACATTAATGTCGTCACACATGAGCGCGTACCTAAACACATTGCCACGACTGCGTTCATTAAAACCTTCACGCACATATTATAATAGGATGTTTTGCGAGTGGTGATTTGCTGTACTTTCTTTACGGGTAATACCGTGGCGTCATGCTCGACACGTAGTTATTCCTGTCGGCAACGACGGCGCTAGTATCTCTGTGCGCGCAGTAGCGTGACGATAGGTTGAAAGTGTCTCTCAACCCATTCCTTCTAAGATAGCCTGTGCCGATGGCGCGGCAGTGGTTATTAGCGTCCTTGACGTATACGGTAATCCTCCGTTGCTATAGCACCCCAACTGTTACGTGGTGTGACGGAGAAGCTTGTGGTATTTTTACCGTGCTGTTCACACCTGTCGTCCTCTGTTTCAGGTTTCAGCGTTAATAGCGTCCGGCATACTCATCATCGTCATGGTGGCGGCTGGGCCGCTCTTCAGGACACTGCCAAACGTGAGTTCTTTTCCTTCCCCAACTTCAGATGGACTTCGCACGCGTTCCAGCCCTCGCGGTTGCGTCTGGTACGCGAACGCGATAAAGTATAACTTTGGAGATCTGCTCAAGGTGATTCCGAGGAAACCGTCCTTGGGGCGCGGATTCGAACACCGTTTCTCGCGGTAGAAATTATGCCGCCACATGAGACATGCGCGTCTCTTGTGTGTGTGTGTGTGTGTGTGTGTGTGTGTGTGTGTGTGTGTGTGTGTGTGTGTGTGCGTGTGCGTGTGTGCGCGCGCCGTTGCCGCCATGGCCGCTGTCCTTTTCAGTGTCTACGCCACAGGCGCAGTCCTACGACTGTGCTTGCGCACAGCGTGCACGTAGTCACGTGACCTGCTTCAATCTCACCTATAGGTGCGCTGGTTCGAGTGAACAGCGCCTTGTGAGTGAAGAGCATGAAAGGGCACACAGACAAGGCTGCCGTAACCTAGACCTTACCATGCTACGCGCTTTGTTCCCGCCATAGAAAAAACAAAAACGAACTAAGGCGGTGTAGCGGGATTTCGCTAGCCTTGACAAGCCTAACTCCTTTGACGCCATGTGCGCGGTGCCTTTCGGGTATGATTAGCGGCCCTTTATAGTTGCCGGACCACTCGAGGTTGTTTGGAAGCTGTAGCCTTTAGTGGCGCTTGACCGCGCATTATTCTATCGCTTGCCTATCACATGGCCGGGGCCCATTTCCCATGATTATTTTCTTTACCTTTTTATGACTAGGCTTCAAGACTGTCACGCCACGCCCTCTCCTAGCTTATTTGTTTCCTCCGCGCTTTCTGCTGCGCCTACTGCCCGGGTTCACGAAATTCGCTGAGTTATGGAGGCGGATAAATGAAGTTGTTACCAACCAACCAAAGGAGGCGGACTGTAGGTGAAGGAATGAAGTGCTTCGAAACGACTGACGACGTTGTGAACGCGAGCGGTAGCGACCATCGAGGGAACCTCGTTAATGCGTGCCAGCGAGTGCGTGACGCCACATTTGCTTAGTTAGCGAATATTTATATTGTAGCCTTTGCATCCCGTATACTACGGGCTTCATTGAGTGCAATACTTTAATACTCTGCTGTCGCTCCCATTGGTCATTTGTGTTCTGAATAAGACTTCGGCTTTTCAAGTCACCGCTTTTATCGTGTACATTTTATCGTGTACATTTTGGATACAATATTATTAGTGCGGCGACTGCAATAGCAGAAAGGATGATAAGAAGAAAGTAAGGAAGACATGGCCGTCTCTTTTTTGTGCTATTATAGTCACCATGATTTACGCACCCAACTTGCCGCACTTTTCAGTTTATAATTGGTATTACAACGCTAATTATAGTCTTTCTTGTGTTATTTCTTTTCAGTGCATTTTGTCTGCAGTCATCATAGTAGCCCTTAAAGGGATGTTGTTTCAAGTAAAGGATTGCGTCAACACGTGGAAGGTGTCTCGACTGGACGCAGTAAGAAATGAACTTCTTTTCACACTACGAGAATCCAAAATATTGTGCATGATGTGCTCAACTTTAGGGTATTTTATATACTGCAGGTTTTATAAACTAGGTGTAGCCTATAACTACCTTCTTTTTCTATCGCTGAAGAAGCATTCTTTTCTCATTTTTTTTTCTCCAAGCTCACTTGGATCATCACGTTCACGTCCGTCGTTATACTGGACATCGACATCGGCATCGCCGCTGGCATCGGCTTCTCGGTGGTCACCGTCATTCTGCGAACGCTGGTGTAAGTTTTCAAATTTCACTCGTATTCCGTGGGAGCAGAGCATTAAGTTTACTTTAAAAAAGGGCCCTGAAACATTTTTGAACATAGCGAGAAAACACCGCCGATCAATCGTGGAGGCCCCTGTTAACGTGTCAGCTGCGAATATTATTCACTGCATGCAGCAGATAACTTGCAATTTGGTTTTGAAATACAACTGGAAAGCTCCCGCTCTTCTTTCAACAAAACATGCCACAACTGTACTACCTCGATATAATTGGGAGAACTACCATTGGCTGATTCCCGTGTGCAGTTACCGCCTGCCGTGGAGTGGCGCCACGTCCCTGCAGTGAGTCAGGCCACAAGCTTGTCACTGCGGAAGCGCGAATACGTTCAACGAGGAAGAGAAAACGTTAAGGTCATGACACGTGATAGCCTGGATCCTTGCTCCCTCTATCACCCCCCCCCCCCCCGCTCCCCCTCTGTGAGACTCGGCGGGCTCGTTGCGACATAACGAGAGTGGACGCGCTAAGGAGGGTTGAATTCCTTCTCAGGCTCGACGCTGTAACTCTGCTACTAATACTTCAGAGATATGGAACGTTTCCTGCGGAAGGCGATTCGTGAGGCAATAATCTCCTTCACTGATGTCGCTTGATGATTACTTGAAGAAGTGTTGCAGGACTCCTCTAAGCATGCGGTCCTTATCTCTGCCTGAGTTGCTAAAAAATTACAAGTAGAGATGCTGCCCCGAAGTTCGGGCGATTAGCCGTGGCGTCGCAGATTACGAGAGGTTGTGCTCGGGCCTGTTTGCTTTCCGGCGCTCGATATCGACTTTTCTTCGTTCCGAAAAGAAAAAAATTGAGGAGCCCTCCAGCTATCCGGGAAATGGAGGCAAGCTATGTTTAGCGGTTCTTTCTTTCGTTCTTTCTTTCTTCACTTCACCTCACTTTTATTTCCTTGAACACCCTCTCTTCGAGGGTGTTACATTAGGGGTGGGGTTACAGCAGTAAACTTATAATAAAAGCCACGTATATACGGGAGAGGAATTTGTGTTTAAGAATTTCATCAAATGTTGATGGGCAGATGATTCTTTCTTTCTTTTCCTTGTGACTATCATTCCATCTTTCTCTGTTTCCTACTTTCAGTAATTCCTGTCTCTGTTGTTCTGTTGCCTTCTTCGGTAGAAAAAAAATGCAAGGCTCAGAAAGGTTCAAAATCTGCGTTTTCTGAGGATGCGCTGAAGATCGCTGCATGTACGCGTGCCTTGCGCCGCGTGTACTTCTTTATGCATATATAAACCCCGCTCGAAAGTGCGTGTATGACGAACGGACAGTGGCCGAACGGTTACCGTGGTGATCTCGCAAAACGGCGCTCGGTAGTTGGAATCGGCAGCCCAACAACCAATTGTTCTTTTCGGTTATCGGCGTGGTGCTTACCGAAGTGTGCAAGCCCGTAACGGAGTCATGATGATGATGATGATGATTGTGGTCCGGTTAGGAAAGGACGCTAAATTCTGCAGCCCATGTAGGCAGCACGGCTAAGCAACCGTGGGGGTAGGGGAAGGAAGTGAAAGATATAGGAATGAAAGGCCGTAGTGGAGGGCTCCGGAGATTTCGACCACCTGGGGTTCTTTAACGTGCCTGACATCGCACAGTACACGGGCCTCTGGCATTTTCGCCTCCATCGAAAATGCGACCGCCGCGGCCGGGTTCGAACCCGCGTTTTTTGGGTGGCAGCCAGGAGTTATTAGATGCGAAGCAGCTTATGGCGGGGGCTTTGTCCGTCCCTCCTTCCGTCCCGCGTCCCACACCCCCACTGCGCATGCGCGCCGCCTCCCTCTCTCTCTCCTCTCCTACGCTCCCCCTTTCTCTCCTCCTCTACTCTACGGAGCGGCGCGCACGACAGGTGGAACGACAGCTGCTTACTCTGCTGGGGGCGCCACGGTAGTTCCGCGGTATGAAAATGACAGAGCGCGCGCGCCTCATTCTCTCTCCTGTACAGCGCCACGATGAGCGCTCGGGACATCACGCAACCACCGCGTTCTCTCTGTTCTCTTATACATTCTCATTCGTCCTCTCAATAAAATTACACCATCTCCCGCTCAAGCTAACCATCTCCCCGCTGCTTCGCATCCACACATGGTTTCCTTTAGCGGGAGATGGTGTAGTTTTTAACTCTCCGTTTGACGCATTAGAGAATCTGAGATAAAAGACACATACAGCAGGCAAAAATTGTCTAAGTACGTCGATGTCAATCATATCTTTTAATAGCTGTGCGCAAAGGGCCCACGGAATGAACAAGCGTGGTTAACGCATTTTTGAAGGGCGTGCAGGCTGACATGTGGTAGAGATAGCATCGCATGTTGGCTCGGGTGTAGCGATACGTTCATCTGTTGCCTTTCCCTCGTCGTTTGCCTCGACTGTATGTTATTTTTAGGGCATGTATACCGCCACATAATTGGGCGAACTACCATTGTCTGATTCCCGTTTGCAGCTACCGCGGATGCCGTAGAGTGGCGCCACGTCCCTGCAGTGAGTCAGGCCACAAGCTTGTCACTGCGGAAGCGCGAATACGTTCAACGAGGAAGAGAAAACGCCAAGGTCATGACACGTGCTAGCCTGGATCCTTGCTCCCTCTTTCACCCCCCCCCCCCCCCGCTCCCCCTCTGTGCGACTCGGCGGGCTCGTTGCGACATAACGAGAGTGACGCGCTAAGGAGGGTTGAATTCCTTCTCAGACTCGACGCTGTAACTCTGCTACTAATACTTCAGAGATATGGAACGTTTCCTGCGGAAGGCGATTCGTGAGGCAATAATCTCCTTCACTGATGTCACTTGATGATTACTTGAAGAAGTGTTGCAGGACTCCTCTAAGCATGCGGTCCTTATCTCTGCCTGAGTTGCTAAAAAATTACGAGTAGAGATGCTGCCCCGAAGTTCGCGCGATTAGCCGTGGCGTCGCCGATTACGAGAGGTTGCGCTCGGGCCTGTTTGCTTTCCGGCGCTCGATATCGACTTTTCTTCGTTCCGAAGAAAAAAATTGAGGAGCCCTCCAGCTATCCGGGAAATGGGGGCAAGCGAAGTTCAGCGGTTCTTTCTTTCTCTCTTTCTTTCTTTCTTTACTTCACCTCACTTTTATTTCCTTGAACACCCTCTCTTCGAGGGTGTTACATTAGGGGTGGGGTTACAACAGTAAATTTATAATAAAAGCCACGTATATACGGGAGATAACGAAAGAGGAGGGGTCAAGGGCTCGTTCTTTATTTGTTAGAAACAAGTTAATGAGCAAACAGACAATGAAGCCTAGGAAAGCATAGGGGAAGTTACTTGTGGTATTTTAATTGTGGATAAAGTAGAAAGGAATTAAAGTGGACGAAAAGACAAGCCTGCCTTCGGTGGGACCCGAACCCACGACCTTCGGATGTCGCGTCCGATGCTCTACCAACTGAGCTACGAAGGCGGCCGTCCCCCCGTCCACTTTATTGTGTATTTATGTACATATTATCCTGGGAGTGTTAGGCAGCGCCACTCATGGCCAAGGCGGCGTGCGTGGAACGCACTTTCTTGCCAGGAGGCGTCACGTAGAACGTGAACTTAGCTGAGATGGCTGCTGCCCAATAAGCCCTCGCATGCTACCTAAGGCACCAAGTCTGCCGCAACGAGGCCCACGCTATGAAATAACGAAAGGGGAGGGGTCAAGGGCTCGTTCTTTATTTGTTAGAAACAAGTTAATGAGCAAACAGACAATGAAGCCTAGGAAAGCATAGGGGAAGTTACTTTAAAGGTGAACATTTGACAGAGATCTGTCTGGTTGGGACGAAATTAAAGGTGAAAAACAGGGGGACACCAACCAAATTGTAATCATTTAAAAGTAAAATTTACTTCTAAACATTAAAAAACCCGACGTTTCGGGTCCCACTCGGACCCTTCTTCAGGGGTGACTGGAGGGCACCAGACAGCAGCAGTGCTTATAAGGCCTTCTTTCTTCTCTCTTCCTTCCTTTCTCCCTCTTATTGGGCTTATTGGGCAGCAGCCATCTCAGCTAAGTTCACGTTCTACGTGACGCCTCCTGGCAAGAAAGTGCGTTCCACGCACGCCGCCTTGGCCATGAGTGGCGCTGCCTAACACTCCCAGGATAATATGTACATAAATACACAATAATGTGGACGGGACGGGGGGACGGCTGCCTTCGTAGCTCAGTTGGTAGAGCATCGGACGCGACATCCGAAGGTCGTGGGTTCGGGTCCCACCGAAGGCAGGCTTGTCTTTTCGTCCACTTTAATTCCTTTCTACTTTATCCACAATTAAAATACCACAAGTAACTTCCCCTATGCTTTCCTAGGCTTCATTGTCTGTTTGCTCATTAACTTGTATATACGGGAGAGGAATTTGTGTTTAAGAATTTCATCAAATGTTGATGGGCAGATGATTCTTTCTTTCTTTTCCTTATGACTATCATTCCATCTTTCTCTGTTTCCTACTTTCAGTAATTCCTGTCTCTGTTGTTTTCTTGCCTTCTTCGGTAGAAAAAAAATGCAAGGCATATTGCTCTGAAAGGTTCAAAATCTGCGTTTTCTGAGGATGCGCTGAAGATCGTGCAGTGTGCGTGCCTTGCGCCGCGTGTACGACGAATGGACAGTGGCCGAACGGTTACCGTGGTGATCTCGCAAAACGGCTCTCGGTGGTTGGAATCGACAGCCCAACAACCAATTGTTCTTTTCAGGTATCGGCGTGGTGCTTACCGAAGTGTGCAAGCCCGTAACGGAGTCATGGTGATGATGATGATTGTGGTCCGGTTAGGAAAGGACGCTAAATTCTGCAGCCCATGTAGGCAGCACGGCTAAGTAAGCGTGGGGGTAGGGGAAAGGGAGTGAAAGAGATAGGAGAGAAAGGCCGTAGTGGAGGGCTCCGGAAATTTCGACCACCTGGGGTTCTTTAACGTGCCTGACATCGCACAGTACACGGGCCTCTGGCATTTTCACCTCCATCGAAAATGCGACCGCCTCGGCCGGGTTCGAACCCGCGTTTTTTGGGTGGCACCCAGGAGTTATTAGATGCGAAGCAGCTTATGGCGGGGGCTTTGTCCGTCCCTCCTTCCGTCCCGCGTCCCACACCCCCACTGCGCATGCGCGCCCCCTCCCCCTCTCTATCTCTCTCCTCTCCTACGCTCCCCCTTTCTTTCTCCTCTACTCTACGGAGCGGCGTGCACGACAGGTGGAGCGACAGCTGCTTACTCCGCTGGGGGCGCCACGGTAGTTCCGTGGTATGAAAATGACAGACTGTGCGCGCGCGCGCGCCTCATTCTCTCTCCTGTACAGCTCCGCGATGAGCGCTCGGGCCATCACGCAACTTACGCGTTCTCTCTGTTCTCTTATACATTCTCATTCGTCCTCTCAATAAAATTACACGATCTCCCGCTCAAGCTAACCATCTCCCCGCTGCTTCGCATCTACGCATGGTTTCCTTTAGCGAGAGATGGTGTAGTTTTTACCTCTCCGTTTGACGCATTAGAGAATCTGAGATAAAAAACACATACAGCAGGCAAGAATTGTGTCTAAATACGATGTCAATCATATCTTTTAATAGCTGTGCGCAAAGGGCCCACGGAATGAACAAGCGTGGTTAACGCATTTTTGAAGGGCGTTCAGGCTGACATGTGGTAGAGATAGCACTGCATGTTGGCTCGGGTGGAGCGATACTTTGATCTCTTGCATTTCCCTCGTCGTTTGCCTCGACTGTATGTTATTTTTAGGGACATGTATACCGGCACATGTTCGCGAAGCTAGTACTCTATGCGAACGCTGTTCGTGCTGTGGCGTCGGCGTTGCCTCGACGAATACCACGGTCAATCACTGCCAGCTGCCCGTCCAGCAGTGCAGAAAATCTTTGACTGCTCGTGATTCGCTGGCTGTTGCAACAATTAGCAAAACATGCACGTTGAATAAACATTCCTCGTAAGGTGACACACCATTTTTCCGGTGTGAAAACAACAAATGGAATCTTCTATGCTGCCTTTTCAATCGGCATAAGGTCGTGATCTAATTTGAAGCCGGGTATGAGTCAACTTGAGGCGACATCTCGTGTGTTCGCAACAAGTTTGAGTGCCTATGTTCCAAGACTTGCCATTAGATATTTGTGTATATTAGCACGTTTGTATGTCTGATTCTTTGTTTATACGAGAGAGTTGCAGCCTGCAGTGACATCTGCGGGCGGTGATTTTGTCTTCTTTTCTGTACCTGTCGTCGCTGTGATGCTGTCCAGTTCACTTACGTTCAGGTGAACCGTTGGAATGAGTACCTGTATAGGCACACAGTCTTGCCCTCTTAGGGCCTAATCACGTGCAAGCTGCCCTGCCCCGTTTCAGTGTGCGGTCGCTGCTCAGCTGTCATTTGGGAGAAGGGGAAAAGACGGGGTTGATGTGAAGAAGAATGGCACAAATATCTTCTCCTCACCTCAAATCCGTTTCTCCCCCTCTCCCGGTCGCAGACGAATGGGTATCCGTACAGCTGAAGCGGGGCAGAGCGGCTGGAGAGTGAACGGGCTTAGTCGCGTGACTTCCGTGACGGAAGTGACGCTAGGCACTTCTCAGTGGGTGCCGGCATAAAACACTTTCGTGTCAAAATACTTCGAAGTGTGCGACGTCACACGATGTGGCGGCATGAAGGTTTGGTCGTAAGAATATTAGCATAATTAACTTAACCTTTTTCTCTGGCAGTCAGCCTGGTTACGAAAAATGAACAAAAATGTACGTCTGCTCATTTTCCTTCCACTTTCATACCTTACCACTTTGAATTCACTTACCCTTTCTTCTCTGTGTCCCTTCAATGCTCACTGCGATGCGTCTGATACGTGGCCCTCGATGCTTCAGAAATTAAGCTTGAAGCACGGTGCACTTGCACAGTGTTTTGAAAACTATCTCCCAAACATTTGTTGCAGTCTTAAACGTTCTTGCTTTATCTCAACGCTTAGTCTATATTATGTGTGGCTGTGTTTGTGTATAGCCGACAATCATCTCATTCCCTCTCATTTGCAGGCCTTACGTCTCTTTCCTGGGAAACGTTCCTGACACCGACATCTACTTGGACGTTAAACGATACAAAAAGGTGAGCTTCGCACAAGTGACAACGAGGCTTGTGCACTTGCCTGCACTATTATAGAATGTAACGGACGAACGCAATGTTCGGGGTATTTAGAATAATTTCAGCTGAGACGATTCATCCTTAACGATAAGATTGTGTCTCTTAGGGTTACTTGCTCCTGCATAGCGGAAGTTGTTAGGCACCGAAAAAAAATTTATGCAGGGATCATGGACAGATTTCATGCGATAGCACTTTCATGTCATTCGTGTCGTAAAAAGTACGTTGGCAGCATTGTCTTTGTGCTAAAGGTCTTAATGAATACAAAGATCCATGCTGCCGACGGGGACCACAAGCACCATTAGCAGCAACCAACAGCAGGTTGGCATCTGCGACCTCCCTGAGCCTTTCCAGCCGAGTGTCACAGACATAGGGAAATGGACCAGATGACAGCCTCTAAGTTCTTGAGGCGGTATTTGTGTCTCTGCAATCTATGCAAACGTAGTATGGCAACGCTGTCGCGTTCCACTCTTAAAGGCCAAGCTGAAGCATCCTCTAGTATATATTTCTTCTTGTAATGCGATATTGTGTGTTTCCCAGGCTCAAGAGATCCCGCGGGTCAAGATCTTCCACTTCAGCTCCGCGCTGTACTTCGCCAACAGAGACGTGTTCAAGAACAGTCTCATGGAAGCCATCATCGGCAACAGCGAGTACGTACGCGCTGAAGCATCATATCGAAGTTTCTGTTCTGGGAGATTGAAGTTATTGCTCAAAGGGGACTCTGCATGTAGCATATCTTCAAGTAATCGTTGAGTTACCACCAAAAGAGTTCATCGCCTCATAAATCGACTGCCGCAAAATTCTCTTTTCAAAGCCACAAGATATTAGCAGAGTTACCACGTCAAATCTGAGTGGACTTAGGCCCTTATTCGTAAACCTAACCTAACCTTATCACTGGTTTTCCTAATGGCCCCTGTGAAATTATGGTGCGTTAAAAGGACTAAAATGGTAATCGGTGCGAAACAGGCCCGTAGCCAGGAATTCTTTCTGGGGGGAAGGCGCACTTGCTGAATTGCTTGACTTTTTGAGAAAAAATTCACAGCATATCCACGGATTGAATGATGATGAGCGGGCGAAGCTCCGGAGGTTCATCGTAGATCGTGCCGAGTTCCGGATTAATTTAGTTAACGCGCACGCTACGAATCCGTATGGTTCAACTACGCACAAGTGAAATTTCCCACCGGCACTTCATTGCAAGTCAAGATATATATATATATATATATATGGGTGGCCGGTGAACGGTTCTCCAGCGCGAGCAGTCGGTATTTTTCAATCAAGAAACTCGCTAGGAGACGCTGCCTGCGTCAAGCTTGTCTCTCGCGGGTGAGGGCGCGTTCTTTAGCGCGTTCATCGAAGAAAGAGCGTTTCCATAGTCAACCGCGCCTTTCGCTATCTGTCTCTCTCTCTCTCTCTCACACACACAAGACAGCAGATGGAAGAGTGAGAGCTCGCGCGCCGGGAGGCACGCGCCGAGGGCACGCCTCCCACACGCGCCCTCCTAGTAGCGCGTTTCTAGTGGTAACGCGCTACAACAACGGACGGACAGGCCCAAACCTTAAGGAGCTTCGCCCCTAAAACATCTATTTCCATTATTTATATTCGGCAAAAATTGCAGTATATACATTAGGTGACCCTTTAAATGCAGCATAATAATTGGCTTAAATTTTATGTTATTAGCACAGCACTATGCATTAACACTACCTCCCAACCGAAATTTCGGGAGGGGCCCGGGCCCCTAGGGCACCCCCCCTGGCTACGAGCCTGGTGTGAAATTTGTTCGTGGACCATGATAAGGGCACAGGGAAGATAAGCAACACAAACGATAAGGATAAGGTAGGTTTATGAACACGGGCCTTACACTGTCCGAGAGCGTTCTCTATTTTCTGCGTTTTGGAGAACGCACTCCAAACTACACATCAGAGGCGTGGAAAAGGGTCAAGAAGATACGCCAGCGCGCGCCATGACCTTGAGCATTTTCGCTTTTTTTTGTTTGTTTGTTTTGAGGGTATTCGCGCTTGCGCACTGACGACACTCGCGTTGCCAGTGTTCCTGCCAGTGAACCTGCGGCGCCCCACGACGGCCTCTGTAACTGCATCCGCGAATCAGCCAATGGTAATGCTTTCATAATAGCCCGTGCTCTCCCACTGACGTGGTAATGTTCAGCGAGGCGCATTCCAGCTGCGTTTTGAAAGTGAACTGCAAATCATTCTGGAACGTGGACGTTCGGCTGACATGTCCACGGGAACATCCACAGCAAATTTGTAGCGTCTTATGGCTGCGATTCAATATGTGTTGTAGGGCTCCTTCAGTAAGCCATGTTTTTTCTTCTGCTTTTCTTTAATGTTTCGGGGATTCCCTATACGTAGCAGCCTAATGAGAAGGAAGTGGTCCCAGCATGTCTTAATGTGTTTGCTTTGCAACGCAGGATCAAAACACTTTCGCGTTAGTTTTTCAGTGAAGAGAAGGGGCGCTACGTTTAGTACGGTGAAATGCCGCCGTGGTGGCGCAGTGGTTGCGGGGCTTCGCTTCTGATCCGAAGGACACGGGTTCGATTCGTGCCGCGGTGGTCGCATTTTCGGTGGAGGCGACAATGCTAGGGGCGCGTGTTGTTTGCATTGTCAGTGCACGTTAAAGAACCCCAAGTTGGCGAAATTTCCGGCGTCCTCTATTACAGCATGCCTCGTAATAATACCGTGGTTTTTGGTATGTAATACCCCTGTAATTGTTGTTCAATGAATATGACGTCAGAGAAAAAAGCGTTTAAAGGGGTTATATGCCGAGCCTATTTGATTGGCACTGCTAATTAGCGTCCCGCGATGGAAATGTTCGCTCAGACTTATAAAACCCTCCGCCACAGTAGTCTAGTGGTTATCGAACTCGGCTGCTGATCCGAAGGTCGCGGGTTCGAATCCCACGGCGACTGCATTTCTATGGAGGCGAAATGTTGAGGTCCGTGTATTGCGATGTCGGTGCACGTTAAAGAACCCCGGGTGGTCGAAATTTCCGGATCTGTCCGCTACAGCGTCTCTCATAATGAATTCGTGGTTTTGGGACGTAAAACACCATTAATCAATCGAACTTACAAAGCCTAGAGTTGTCTGGCATAACATGATTAGTACAAACGCGATGGTGTGCTTCAAAACTTTCTGGGTCAATGGTCTCTACTGGATAGCATTCGACTGTTTGAGCCCTTTATTAACTTCGTTTCAAGCGTGTGAAGGGCATAGTTAAAGGCTCACTTTATTGCAGGGCTTTAATTAAGGGCTCGCCTGAATTTCATTGCAGTGAAACGCGCAGTCTTCTCGAAGACCAAGGCAAATACAACGCTGCCGATGAAGGATCCATAGCGGCTGTCATCCTGGATTGCTCTGCTTGTGTCTACATCGACTCCTCGGGAATCGAAACGCTAAAAGAGGTGAGTGTCATCACGTAGGAGACTGGACAGTAGATAACTGAATGCGGATTAGCTACAGCCGTCAAATAAGGGTGTTCAATACCTCGGATGAATTCCACAGCGGTCACAGAACTTGACATTAGAGAACGCAAAGCTTCTTGTACCCAGGAGCTTTTGTTCTGTGAGCAAAAATCGGTTTGCGTACGTACTGTCAACAGTAAAAGTTTACGGGATTCGAAACTTCGGAAAAACCTCTATTACTACTTATCTTCACAACGTAGCTTCAATGTAAGAGTTTCAGTGGGTAGATGTTTTTGCAATGTACAGGCTATAACATTTAACTCGAGGTCATGTTCAGAGGCTAAGTGGCAATATAGATTTTTCCGAAGTTTTGGATCCCGTAAACTTTTGCTGCTGACTGTACGCTAGCGGGGTACCCAAAGAAAGGGTAGCTGTCCAACTAAGGAAGTTGGAATTCGTGTTTGTCAAATGTGATTGCGTTTTGGCGTTCATACACTGCGTTTTTCTTTTTCCCAAGTTATTTGTTTAGTTCTGTCGCACGGCAGTTAGAAATGGATGAATCGTGTAGTTCCCGCTTGGAAGCCTTCCCTAGAACACCCAGCCTATAAGCAAGGCTGTTGGTTCCGAATGCTTGTGATCTTTTATACGTTGAAATGCTTTCATGTTTCATATACCCATGTGCTTCTTTCGTTTTGCTTGCAGATACTTAAAGAGCTTAGAGATTCGCAAGTTGTCGTCTACTTCGCTTGTTGTTCAGGTGAGGCTTGAACACCTTCATAGTTTATTCTCTTTCAACAGCGGAGATTTTTGTGCTTGAGTGCCCGCCGTGGCCGGCGATCGCTCAAAGCTCGGTGGAAAGCGTGTCAGATTAGGAGATCATGTGCAGAAAGACACAAGAGATAGGGTGAAAGTAATATAGGAATGAATAAGACGAGGCGGCAGCTGCGGGCGCTGCGGCGAGCGCGCGGCAGGCGAGGGAGAGAGTCACGTCAGCGCGCACTGCGAGGGGAGCGTGAAGTCAACGCGCAGCTGCGGCGTGACCTACTTGGCACCGCTCCAACACCTGCGGCGAGGGGAGCGCGTTGCGGCGCGTTTGTACGGACGGAGGGACAGCGTTACACAGGCTAGTCAAAGAGCTGCTTCGCATCTAAAAGAAAATGAATTTTCTTGACGAGGCGGGATTCGAACCCGGGCGCCCACGGTGGAGCGTCATAACCAGAAAGTTGTACACCCTCGCTTGCAGGACATATATAGGTACGTGAACCGCGGGATTTCGTTGTACCGACGATTGTAACACATGTCGGCGAGAGAAAAAGAGAGGAGGACCTTAAGGCCAAGCACACGAAGGTTAGCAGCGAAACACGGTGACGCGATGCGCGTCGCATTGCCGCGCGCCCGTGCATTTGAGGTCATGTGATCGCGAGCGCACCAGGAGAGGAGAGCACGCTTCCTTACGAACCACGTCGTGGATGCACTTGAATGTCTACTGGCCGAACGTTAAAGGTTGTCTGCTTTTGGTTTCAAGGCTCAGGGCACGGCGAGATGATAATAATAATAATAATAATAATAATAATTCTGACATATTGCACATGCACATTTGTGCTGTCCCCCGGCCTCCTATACAGTTGTAATTCCCGCAATGCGGGGTTTTGGAGATGCGGCGCTATGAAATGCTGTAATGGCGGCCGCATATAAAGTGTTCATTTAGCCAGAATGCTTACTACCTCCTCTGCTGTAAAGAAATTAATTTCGCCGCAAGGGCGAAGCAGTGAATGTGATGGCAACACCATAAAATATGCGAATCAAGTTTCTTATAGCAGCCTTAGGGGGAATCTGAATTGTAGTGAACGTGGTTTCAAGTAAGCATGCATGTGCGTAAAGTTGCATCTGATGATCCAGTGGCAGAGACAACAGCACAGTAGAACTGCGAGCTGAGTCATGTTGTTTCGATGTCTCCTGGCACGTGCTTCACATCGGACGACCGCGCTAAGCAGCGTGCATTTGCACCATCGAGAAACTTGGCCCAGCACAGCGGCATCAATCGAGCGCGTTCCCACTGGCAGTCGTAGACGCATTTCCGTGAGAGCTGTGTGGCGAGAGCGTTGCCGTCGTTGCGACCAGTATATGCAAGGTGCCTGGAACGGAGCAAGGTGATCACGGCGCTGCTACGAAGTACTCAGCACGTCTCATGGCTGCCGAGGTATCAGACGCGACAGCGATGGCGACCGCGCGAAGTCCACAGTCGCTCGCACAAAACCAGCCTCCCCCCTCCACCCCCTCGCGGCTTTTCATGCTCGTTAAAGACTGCACGCTTCTCCGCTTCGACGCAGTCCTCCCGAGCGGGGTGATGTTATCGCGTGCTCCCTCCCAGCCACGGAGATGTGCTTGACTCCTTTCATCTCTGCTTCAGCGGTGATTGTCGGCCCCGCTCGCGTGCTTTTACCCGTGGGTAGAAAGTACGATGCACGGGGGGTTATCAATTTAGACCTTACAGGGGACATATGTCGGTGCAACATGCTCAGTGACTTAACCCTTTCTTGACGAGACATTAAAATATTTGAAAAGAACATTTATTTCTTTTATATTTGTACTTACTATAGCATTATAAAGCACAATTTACAAGCACAAAAAATTACTACGTTCGCTTGCCAAGATTTGGCTTTGTTGCCTGTGGGCAACACTAGGCATGAATCCTAAAGGAGGCTTCATTGCAGGACGCCTACGGGTCAGTGTGGTACTTGTACAGGCACTCTTTTCCTGGTGTAAAACAGATGCACATCTAACTGCTCATCTTCACAGAGTTTTGGGATTTTGGTATCCCTCTGCATTTCGTGATCAGGAGTTCCAACAGGAGCCACACTTTGTACAGCCTGTCTCAGTCTGGGTCATTCTGGCCTGATACCTCTTGGTTGTCATTGAAATGCAATGACTGCTTCACTTCCTCCCATCTGACCCTTGTCATGGTGTCGGCAACTTGACTGATCCGGACTCTCTCCGACCAGTACATGCGCGTTTGGGGCTGCTTCATAACTGACATAGTGAGCACTATGGCCATAAACTGTTCTAAATCGCTGAGTCATTGAGGTAACCTTGTTGGGGTTCCTCTGAGCACTGTAGAGTGAGGACTGCTCACAAATCAAAGACAGCAAGTCCATATCAAAAAAACCTTCTGAAATAGTCAATGGGAGATTTCCACTCTGGCATGACACGACCAACTGAGCCTTGGACAACGCTCCATGTAGGGTGATTTTTCGAAGGCTTGGCGATTTTTTCATGTTCATCGCCCATGTTATCTGTGGTCAGGGTGTTAGACATCTTGGCAGTCCCTTGATAGAGCTGCGAAAATTCAACAGAAAGTGAATGTGGCATCAAACTAAAGCTAAACAAAAAGCACAAAATATATAAAATAAGACATTCGTGTGAATTCACAATCACTAAGGGCCCAAACTGAAAGAAGATCACAGCCTTCCTAAAAGGGCTAAGGAACGACAGCGTCTCAAGTGCGCTACGCTACCTTTACGTAGTCAGCGTAAAGAGAGCGCCAGACTCTACCAGGCGTCCCACGTATGTAGCGGCGTCTCTCGTCAGTAGCATCCACGGCTTCACGAGGATGCCAGTACATGCAGAGAGCTTAGCCTGATGTGACCAAGGTACACTGAGCGTTAGACGCCCGCAGCCAAAGGTGCAAAAGCATGCCAATCCCCTCCCCCTCTCCATATCGCATCCTTTCTCGATACGCCACAGCACCTGCACTTTCAATATCCGGGCACTTCTGGCTATTTCAATAAAAATACCTACATGCCTGGGCTGAACCAGCATTTTCTGGCTCGTCGTCGCTCGGTTCCAGATCCGAATCATCGCCGTATTCGGGAGGCACCTTTGCGGCTCTTTTGCCATAAAATGTGCCCGGATCCATTATTTGGGCCTATTTATGCGTCCGTGTGTCCTGTGTGACACCGCACAGCGTTCATGCCAGTGGTACAGACAAGATAGCAAGCTAGCAGCAAAGTCACCACACCATGCAATGTGCAGTACGAAAAACACCGCGTAGTGCCTGGTGTTGCCTACGGGCAACAAACACACGACGGGCCGCTGTGGGGTCAAATTTTGATTGTCACTTATATAACTTGACAGAGAGCAAGGCACAGCATTCTTATAAATAACTCTTAAAGGTCAGAGAGAAAAAAAAATGCTTACCACGAAATTTGCGTTTGCAGGTTGACAAGGTGTCGTCGAACGCTGTGTGCGCGTTCGCGCGCCTAACTTCTTTCTCTTCTTTCCCGATTTTCGACTTGCTTCACGATATGGCGCCACACGTTCATGTAACATTGTTGTGGGCACAGCTTCCACAAAAAAAGAGCCTCCCGAAACCGAAACTCGGCAAGCAAAAAAATATTTTTTGGTATGTTGCCTGTGGGCAAAACTTTGCTTGTATGTGTATTGTATCTGTACCAACTTTTCCTTATGTTGGTTCTTATTTTATGCTAATCTCTGTTTTGTTTGTGCAATGTGAAGTCCACAGCATGTTGCCCCCTGTAGGCCCCCAGGTCCCGTCAAGCTGTTTTCACAGCTTTTTGCCTGGGGAACCTCCAACAAGTGAGTTGGAAATAAAGTGGATTAGGATTTGGACATCACGGCCACGCCAAAACCCGTCGAGACTATCTATATAATTGCTATCATAATGAAATGGGGAAAGGGAGATTGTTAAGACTACACGTCGTACTTCATGTCGTTGCCTTACTTCGGTTTCGCCATCACTGCTCCGCTGTTCGAAATAAACTGCCCCACTCCGACCATTTATTTCGCCGGTTTCGTTCGCAGTGCCCACGTACAAGGTGCTGCTGCGTTCTGACATCCTGGAGATGTTCAGCACGCCCATCGTGTTCCCGACCATCCACGACGCGGTGCTCCACTTACCGCCCAGCATGAGGCCGCCCTGCCAGTGACTGTCGGGCGAACAGACCGATCGAGAGGGTGGAAGCCAAAAACCATCGTGGTGACACCAGGCGGCGCAGCGACGGGCAGGGGCCTCAGCGCCGCCTGCTGGCCGCTTCAACACAAGTGCTTCGCGGGACGGCGCCGAGAATGTGTGCCATAGGACAAAAAAAATACGCAGCCTAAAGATATGCCCGAGTGTCGGCGAAGCCGAAATGCCGCGTCAGAGATAATAGGCTCAGGGAGGAGGCCTATTCAGGCCACAACGCTCTAAGCAACAGTAGTTTACGTTTGCCTCTATTATTTTTTTTAAATATGGTTATTAGTGTTCGCGAACACAACTGCAAAGGAGGATGAGCTTTCGAGCGAGACAAAGTTTGAATATTGGTGCACTTCGGTTGTAACGAAAAGCGCTCCTCTTGATGACGTCATACGTGTACCGCGGCATTGCAGTGGTGGATGTTGCTGATAGGACTGCAGTGACTTGCAGGAAAGCAACTCTTTCACGAGGTGCATATTTATAGATGAGGCGGCAATTTTTTCTTTTGTATACGCACGTCTATATGATCAATATTTTTAGTGTCAATGCGTTGCTAGCTTTAAACATTCTTGTATGATGGATGGAGCTTATAATTCCTGCCTCGGGTAACCAAGCCTGTGCGAGTATTTTCTTCTTTGCTCCTTTTGCGGGTATGTTACATTTGAAAGTAGCATACTTGGCCCAATTAGGTATATTCGGTAGCTGGTGCTTTGACATTGGCGTTGGATGATGTCATGAGAATATACGAGTACATGGTGTGTCCTCATGGCATGACACATACTCGCTGCTTTGTATTTATTTTTTTTTCGTGGCGTAATTCGAAGATGAGGCCTTAATTGTATTAAGTGGATAGTTCGGCGCGAACGCTGCCAGTCCTGATTTGATTGTCGTGTGCGTATTGCCGGGGGTACACAATTAGTGCGGTGGTCCAGAACGACGTATTACACGGACAGGTGTGCCATTTTCACCCTCTAAAAGAAGCATTGCCGGGTCTGTGTGGAGGGCCAATGTAAAAATGCGTTGCATGCGGAGCATGCTCGGGCCTGGAGGGCGCAGTGCCACTAGGTTACAAATGTTTGTGGACGCAGTCTGCTTAAGGACTAGAGTTCTGCGCCTTGTTAGTAAGCAAACGTGCGAGACAGAGATGATAAAGGCAAAGTGCAAGGTTGCGTCACAAAACAAACCGGCCAATGAAAACTTGACCGCGATGCATGTGGCATGTTTCTTACGAGGCAGCATGTGTAAGAACAACGTTGTGATGTGTGAACACTTTGGCAGCTTTAGTATACCTGTAACAACCATGGGTCAACTGTGCTCAACAGAATGTGATAAGCGTACAATGACGTTCGGTGTGCCGAGAACACTTGCGAATGTGTGGCGCATATTATGCAGTCTTGGTAACGACAGTAATATGCGGAAATGTTGTGCGTTGTCGGTGAACCGCCGAACTTACGTTAATGGCCTCGACGCATGCGCGGCAAAGTTGTGCGCGTTCGTCGGCGGTGCTGTTGTGAGCTTACTTATTTCGCGAGCGCCTCGGCACGGCGCTTTTGTACGGCATTCTTTCGAAAGTTTGTTTTCGAACACGCAAACCGAGGTATTGTCGGCTTCCGATGTGTGGCAAATACATGTTAACTTAGTTATCTGCGTTTGGGCAGTTCGAAGCGCAGAAATAGGCGCCGCACCAGTAATGGAACACGTATATCGCCTTTCTCCTTGGGAGCCGAAGGCGGTGATCTGCAACAGGTGATAGAGACGGCACCGATATATATATAGAACGCGTCGCATGCTCGCCTATAGTTTCGTATTCCAATTGTCAAAGAGTATAGTTTTTTTATTGTATGCTACACCAGAAATCGCCGCAATTAAGGTGGTTTCACCAAAGAAGCCTGCGCGTCCGGACGTGCGAGCGGATGTTTCCGACATATAGTGAGACGATTCTGTTTTAGTCTGGTGCTTTCGTTTGTCTGTCCCTCTGTCTTTATTTTTTTACTGTATTTTTAAAATTTTTAATGTTTCTGCAAAATCTGACCTCGCGCGCGCGTACTCGGACATTTGTGAATCGTCCTTTTTTTTTTCTTGTGAGCATTTTATTTGTCGCTTCATACGTATTTCTCGTTCGTGGTATTCATTTTTTTTACCTCCACATCGAAGATGCATTTCATCCACTCGCGATGCGGAGCTTGTTTTTTCGTTTTTTTTTTTAGACGGGTCTCCGCTTGAGTTTTCGAAGCGTCGTTTCATGTAATCTTATGATGATGAAGGACCCCCGAAGGTGCTTCAACACCAGCCCCTGAAAAGGCGATATATATTTTTGTTAATGGTTTAACGCGTCTCACTTCAGTACTATACATTTGCGCGCGGGTTCGCAGTGTATAGACTGTGATAGGGCAGCGATACTACGGCAATGGTTGTTGCAAGCCACGCATGTTTCGGCTTATGTACCGTTTTTCTTTTTTTTTTTTTTCCACAAGTCGACCGTCTTGCCAACCACCTGAATGCATGCCGACTCGAAGTGTTGTCCCGTTGCCGTACTCCCATGCTGGCGCAGTTTCTTGTCTCTTTTCTTGAGTACGTAGCGCTGCCATTAGTGTAATTGCTACGACCATTACATTTAGATGTCGAAACGTGTGTGTGTATGTTCTTTTTTCTTTTCCTTGATGGAACTTCTGTGCGGGTAGAGAAGTGATAGTCCGTATACGCTGTTGCTGTTAGTGCGCCCATCTTCATGTTCCAGAAACGAAGCTCCTCCTCATTGTCTTTTATGGTGTTTGTTTGTATGTGATCTTTATCTTCTGATTATCATTATGATTGTCGAGTGTCTCTCTGACCTCCCGATATGTGCTGCCTGAAGCCACGAAGTGCCACGTCGGTTCGGACACCGAAACACAGCGGTCGCCATGCGCGCACGGCTGTTCTCGAATGTGATGGTGACAAAAGGCGAGAGACCCATCCAAAAAATACATATATATATACACATACATGTGGAAACCTATTTTGTACTTGTGTAAATATGCGCGCGTTTTAAGTGTTATATATTTAGTATATAGGTTTATATTGCAATAATTTGTATATGCAGACGTATGTTCTATAAAAGGAAACGTTGTTTCTGCTACGCAACCGACTCTGTGTTGTCTCACTCGACCAGTTTTTTTTTTTTTTTCGTCTACATTTATCATCATGCGTCGGAGCTCGGCCAAAAAGAACCGTCAAGCTGATGTAGGAGAGACTCGCCAGTATTATCTTAATAGCAGCGAAGCTGATCTAGGCCCCGCCACGGTGGTCTAGTGGCTATGTCACTCGGCTGCTGATCCGAGAGTCACAGGATCAAATACCGGAAGCGGCGGCTGCATTTCGGTGGAGGAGAAACGTTGAGTTCCGTGTACTGTGCTGTGTCAGTGCACGTTAAAAGAGCCCCAGCTGGTCGAAATTTCCGTTGCCCTCCACTACGGCGTCCCTCATGATCGTATCGTGGTTATGGGGCGTAAAACCCCAGAAACCAATCATCAATCAAATCAGTTCGACGTGCGGAGGAACTGAACCGCGTTAGGTGCAGAAAACTTCAGGCGCTGTGGAGGCAGTGCGTGTGGTTTCTGTGCGTTTAACTTGAAGTTGCGGGTTCGATTCCCGCAGCCGCGACTGCATTTCCACATCGCGAAATGGAAAAGAAATGCGAATAAAGAAAGAATGTATGTCCGTGACGATACACTGAGGCGCACGTTAATAAACCACAACACAACATTAATCCGAAGTTTTCCATTACGGTAGCAGGTCAGCCACACTAAGACAAAGAAAGGAAAGAAAGAACGACTGGAAGAGGGGGAGAAAAACTTTACGCCTCGAGGTAAGGGAGCGGTGGAAGTGGAGAAGCGTACCCGGGGTAGGTGTCCGCTACCTTCTGGTCCCAATCCTGGATCTGGTCCTGGACCTCGGACGCCGGGCTGCGCATGGCAGCCTCCCACTGCTCTTTACTTTTGATATCAAAGCATCTCCTGTTTGGGACGAGGGCCTTGGTGCAACTAACACATCTTCCCTGTTCGCGGATGGAAGGGTCGGCGATATTCAACAGCGGAGCTGTTTGAGCTTGGCAATTGCGCTGGCGGCATATAAAACTGGGTAGGCTTCGCGGGTATGCGCCACAGCTAGGAAGCGGGTATATGTGAAGCAGCTCCTAACATACCACAGCCATGCGTAGCAAGGGTGTGGACAGGAGAAGGGAAGCTGAGGAGGAGGAAAAGGAGTAGAGAGTGCAGTATAGAAAGCGATATTGCAACATGATTAAGGTGATAAAGAAATATTAAAGACGATAAAGGAGGGTGAAAGGACTCAGTCTGCGTTCGCCAGCTGGTGGCATATTTGCTTGCCAGCTCCGCTGTTGACTCAGACTTCACAGGCGTGGAACTGGCCTTAATTTCTTTTTTACAATTCCTTGAACAAAAAGCGTTTTCACGCAATGATTGGCTGCGTATAACGTTACAATATCGTGGAACTACGTTGTGCGTATGCTCTTTGACGACCGTACGTTCACATGTGCACTTTATTCGTACACTTTCGCGTGCGTGTGCGAGTATGCTGTCCCACATCTGGGTCTTCATATCTATCTCCTACACCAAGAAAGCGTGGCTGTCAATACAAATTACGATAAGTCCAACTCTTTTTGTATCTCCAAAGTGTCGTCATTGACTCCCAAAACCTTAAGCCATGGCGTAGATCATATTTTAAGAACTTGCTAAGTTGCGATTAGATCGACATAGAATTCACACGTCGTTTTGCAAAGCAACTGCCGTTTTGATTAGATCTGATGATAGCGTTTCAACTTGCGACGATTATGATGGTTCCTGTCCAGGTTGACCAACTGGCTTTCTCCGTTTTTCGGTGACCTCCAAACGGGCAAAGGTGACGAGTACGGAAAACAAAAAAAAAAAATATGCCACAGCGAAAAATGCGCGATAACCACAACGTTATCCCGAGGTTTACATATGTAAAGAAAAGGCGCGCAAGACACGAACACCATACCTGAGCATGCGCAGATAAGTTGTGTGTCTTTCTCTTTCGCCTCAGTGCTCTTCATCAATCGGTAGTCAGCGTTCGTGTCGTCCACTTCTGTGTCCGTGTATCGCACGCCTTTTTTTTTACATAATGAACCCTTACCTGCTCGCTCAACTTCCTGCCCTTTTGGCTTGAGGTGCAGCCTCCTAAGAGCTTGCCGTACACACCTTGGAGGTGCGCAATTACTCGAGCACAAAACGTTGTTTAATACGCGCTCATTTTAGGCACTTTCAGATCTCGAAACCACGGTGTGAATAATATTCACTTTGATGGTATGAACACTACGTGGTTCACGAGCACGTTATCCACATACGACCATAACGGGACCGTAGAAATATTGCTTATGGCAGTCCAGTTTATGTCAGGCTACGAGAGCGGCTGTATTGCCACTTCCATAAAGGGAACTATGGCAGCTACGGTCGGCTTGTCTGTCACGTCATGGCTATCATGTGGTAAACAGCCTGCCAGCCACGACAGGCTGTCAGCACTGTCATGGCTGGCTCTGCGATAAACTCTAGACTCCCACAGCCAAATTCCTGTATTGAATTCCAGCGGGAGAAGGGATTTTCTTTTCGACGTGCGATAGCGGCGACACGCATCAGCGGGAGACGGGATCACCACCGATATTGACTGTTTGACTGAGCCCATAACAGTTGATGCTGTGAAAAAGCTTTAGGGGCTTGCTCTGCAAGCTTCTTATGCTCGCGCCTTGTCCGGCGGCGGCGGCGTGTACACGCCGCTCAAGGCGCCGGCTTTCCGGTGATTTCAAGAATGCTCACTAGATGGCGGCGCTGCTCAAGGCGACGCATCGGGTTCTCCGGTTGCCTGAGGACCCGAAGTTACAGAGCGAAATTCAATAAAGAAGGGGATACATGTACGTGCTGTGGAAAAGCTAGAGAAACGACAGATCATATTTTGGTTGAATGTACAGATGTCCACCCAGGTGTAGCTGTGGACACTACCCTACAGGAGGCCATGGGTTTCAGGGGTAGCACGGGAAAGCTGAACATGTCGGCATAGAGATAAGTAAAAGGCGCTTAGAGTATTGGAGGCGCAAAAGTATGGAGCAAACAGAAACACAAGGTAGTTCGGGTAAGATTGTTACATCACGGCGGAACGATAATAGATAAAATAGGCAGGCGAGGAGATAAATTAGTTGTGAAAATATGTGTGATTCGGGAAAAGAAATGTTTGTAGAGGAAAAAGAAATAAAGCTAGAGCTTGGTGGCCCAGCTACCGCCCCGTTATAAAGGGGACGCTTCTAATATCCATCCATCCATCCATCCATCCACGCACACCACTCTCAGCACGTGCGCTTCCTTTCTCTTCACCAGGAGCTCACGCAATGAACTTTCTTCGTTACCGCTCGGCCGCATGAACACCGCACAAGCCAAGGCAGCAGCGCGGCATGCTCGTAACGCAGCAGTAGCTCAGGCTCGCTGCAAAGACCCTGCGGTGACAGCCCGGGAGGCCGAAGCGGAGAGGGCTCGCCGTCAAGCAAACCCAGAGCTGCGGGCCAGCGAACCAGAAGCGAAGGGTGCTCGCCGTCAAGCAAACCCGGAGCTGCGGGCCAGCGAAGCACAAGCGGCCCGCAGCTCCGGGTTGCATCATAGAGCAATAATCTTTCAAGGAAACGAGTGCCCGAGCTCATCGAAGGACGCCCTTCTTGTACTTTGCAAAAGAACATTTCTTGCGTATATAGTCCATCAAAATGTATAGAGAGAGTAAAGGTCGTCGGAAAAAGTCGGAAATTACGGTAGTCCGAGATGGTCGAGTATGCGCCGGAGAATGCGTACAGCCACGTGGCGGACATGCGGGGCAGGGGGTGACCATTGTTGGAATTCGTTGTACAGCTGGGAACAGGGCAGCTGGCAACTGGGAACCGGCTTGACAGGTGTTTGGCAGCCCCAGGGAAATGTGTAGTTCAGGCAGCCTGTCGAGGAATGTCTGTAGTCACCAGCTGGTTAAGATTGGGTTTGGCATCATCTTAGACATGAGGGGTTCTGTTTGTTTGATGTCCGCATGTTGCAAGGTGATTGGCCCTTTGCAGGGTGTTTGGCACTTTGCAAGGGCTTTCGCATTGACCTCTCTCTCCTCCTCCAAGTGTGCAGTAAAAGGAGAGGGGGAGGTAGGAGGAGTGCCCAGTGTGAAAGATTGTGATTTGCTGTCGGGGATTCAGGGGCGGAGCAAGCAGTGTTTATAAGGTGGCCCCTCGTCTCTGTCAGAGAGGTTGGAAGCCAGTTTCAAGGCTGAAGGTTGTGGAGGACGGAGCGGATAGTGCTAGAGAGGACATCTAGTACGCGTCCGGGTGGTGATTCTGGTCGCAGGAGCGGTGCTATGCACTGGTACGCTCTGCCGAATTGAAGCGACGGTCACACCTAAGTCCTGCCAACCAAGGCCGCTGTCTGTAAATTGTATATACTGTCTTGTATATAAAGTCAAGTTGTGTTTGTGTGAGAAAAAGGCTCGTCTACATCCTTCAAGTAGAGACAACGCGACCAACGACGGACAGGCAGTAGGGAAGGCTTCCACCCATCCTTCTTCGCAGGAGCAACGTCAGCTGGGGGAGCTCGGTTCCACGAGGAAGTGAAGAAGTAGGAGGAAGGAGAAGGTGTGAACTGAGTACAAGTTCACCGCATCAGATCGCCTTCTTCCACGAAATTTACTTAGAGCATCCAAATGTAAATTAATAAGCATTGTGTATATAACAACTTTGTCACATCTATATATGATGGTAGCAGATGTGTACGGAGGATTCACGGGTTACCCGATCATCTCCCAGCAAGCTCCTCTAGCATCATTCACTTTGTGGATATGGCGGTGCTTTTTCTTACAACGTCGTTAAGCGCCCACATGAGATGTTTAAGAAAAGAAAGACTCTGAGATTACTTCGTCATATCTTTTTATTGGGGTGCTCCGTAAACCGCACTCACGATGCGCTTGCGCACCACGATGTGCCAAGACGATGGACACGAAACACATATCGCACTTTTAAGTCTCCTGGTGAGTGCCGAAGTTTCACCGCTATATGGACATTATAACTGCTGGGCATGCATAATCATAAATAATCCGGTTCACAATGTACCAATAAAGGGCGCGACTGCTGGGCGTTCGCAGGCCAGCAGCTAAACAGACCAACGAATGTGCTCAAAGAAGTACACTGCGCATCACACACTGTCAGAAGCACCACAACAGACAATACATCGAAAGCAAACACATCTCACTCTTCGCATAAGTATGAAGCATCACAGAAGTGTTTAATTTTTTTTATTATTATTTCGTCTACGCTCAGCCACCGGCGTCCCTGCTTAGAAAGAGAGCAGTACGGTAGTTCTTGTGCTTGCTCACAGAGGCGCCACTGTAATTAGGCGCAGCTCAGCTTTGCACCCGGCCATGTGCTGCGCAAATGGCGAGGCGGTTTTATCTGTGTGCCTCAACAGGATGACAACGAAAGGCTTCTCTCAATTAACCACGTTAATGCTTAAAGGAACACGGGGTAGAAACTGACGTTTCAATCGTTCAACCTGTATAGTAATCATGGTGAGTAAATTGTATAGGTTTTAGACATGGAAAGGCTTTCACTTAAAAGGGCACGTCTGGGCTTGTTTCAATGCTTAACTTCATTAGCGTACTTCTCTTGCAACGCCTGTCCAATTCAATCAAGCTTTTAACGTTCAAGATGATTATAATTTTCCGCAGGTTTCCAGCGCACAATGTAATGCCCCAAAACGCTTATAAGCATGTCAGTTACATTGTCAGTGATGTCTCCCCGACCCTTAAATGTGACGAACATTTCCAGCAGACGTGTTATCAAATGTAGATTACACTCGAACGTTTTCCCTCAGCGTGGTTATTATTTTTGGTATTGATGGAATATCACACCGTAACGCCCCGAATATAACATTCCGTATGAGTGCACTCACTAGACATGGCATGTCGCTAATGATCACTAACCAACAAATGTTTTACGAGAGTTTTAAAGCAGTTGATGGAAAGAAAAAAAAAGGAAAGGACGTTTGAAGACAAAAGGATGGCATCTAGTCAAACCCATGCACTGCCCATCAGCTTTATATTGCCCAACAGCAATTCTGGCGGCCCTTCCATGCAGGACACCAGCGCCTCCACTGTATCCACCAGCCTTACTGGCAACATGTCAAGACACCCGGAAAATTTTGACCTCCATTACAAATGAAGGCTACGCAAAGCCACCAAAGGCGAGGTGCCGTGATAGCACCACTATCGTTCCTACACTGGCGACCCATGTTCATTATAAACGGCGACAATCTGTCCTAAGCAAGCAGCGCCTTCTGGAAGGCCAAGGCCTAAACACAACGCTGCACACTACTACTGCAATCTAGGCAGGGATGACAGAGGCTGTTCGCACACGATTCACATTTGCGTACAGGTTTGCTACACTACTATAACCAGGAAGCCGCGACAAACAGTGCAACAAATACAACGTGCAATGGTTGTTCGTAACATCTGCAGAAATGACGCTGAGGCCTTCCTGCAGACAAGGCAAGACACGGCAAGTTCAAGACGTTGGCATCACTGAGAACGCCATAGAAACAAAGTGTCGCAATAAGGATAGAAGCCCATTAACACGATCACCAGACACTAGAGTGATACTAACCGGCTACTGTGACAAAAAAAAAAGGATAACTAGAAGCTTTCACATAAGCGTTATATTCAGCGCAAGTTAGCGACCGTGCTAGGGTAAACCAATAAATAAGACTGCGTCATCCGAACTTTTTATTCCTGTGCTGCTGTTTCGCTTTCAACGAATCACAACCACACCGACACACACATGATGATCCATGCCTTAATTAAACGTCAAGAATAAAAAAAAATTTATGGCGGCCGTTTAGTGCACGTGATTTCAGGGTTACAAAAGGCAACATACATTGATACATACTGTTGTTTCCCTCGAACTACACTGACCATTAAAGAAATGAAGCTTCCCGTAAACGCTCTATATATTTACTCTACATTTAGGTTTCCTGTATAGTTTCAAATATATCAGTGAACTGTGACAGTACGAAGATAATATATACGTAACAACACTCTGGTTTAGGAATAAATAACACTACAACGTCGTCAGCGCTTGTAAATAATCTCAGTTCGCTGAGAATCTCCACAATATAACATAACAGTTTTAACTATCACATTTCTGCGAAAAGAAATAAAAAAGAAGGCGATTACAGAAGACTGAGATTACAGCAGCGCAGTGTAACGATAAACTACAGTACCACTTAGCTAACGTCTCCATCAGCTGATGCAGTGGTACTTTTGCTGCTATTGTGCTATCACCCCCATATAAATATTTCTTGGCGAGATCCTTTAATGCTTCACCGACATACCCCTAATACCGCTTACTAAAGTCACAATTCGTAACAAACGCAACAAGCGAGGGAGCATTGGAACTGGATCGAATTCATGAGTCAGCTACTCTTCGTACGGCTTGTATCAGGATGCCTTATTCGACCTAATTCTTCAGACAGCGAAGCCAGGCAAACGTCGTTGTCGTTCGCACATGTTACATCCCTTAAGCCACTAAAGCTTATGTAATAATGTCTGAATGAAAAAATAGTTCCCTCAGAACTGACAAAAACGAAATTACAAACACGACGTTCCCGATGGGACCTACAGTGCTTGGTGCTCATATCAGACTTGTCAAGGAAACGCCAGTCCTTTAAGAGGCCAGATTCTGAACTCGTCGCAACGATAAAAAGAAAAGTTAAACGCTCAAATAACATCGTATATTTCAGCTAGCTACGATGGAAACTGAAATCAAAAGAGAATCATCCTTAGGAAACTGCACAGTTCAAGCGAAATTACCGCCTATAGCAGGTATTGCACAATATGTACTAAGTTCAAGACAAAGTACTCTTCATTTCCACATCTTCGAATTCAAACGTAAGTTCGATCTAACCGAACGAACGATCTCTTCAGACGTCAGAGCTACGAAGAGAGGTTACGTGCCGAAGAGACAGCAAATTCTAACAGATCACTTAGGACACCTAACGACATCGTATTCCGCGAGTAGATGTTTGCCATTCACAAACCTGACAGACAAGTATGAAAGACAAGCTCACTCCCAAAGTTTTACAGACTCCAATGACAATGAAATTAAGGACATGTCACACACGCCATCAGTGTAAGTACAGGCAATAAGAATAAATGGATAAGCAATGTTGGAATCATTTTACCCACACTGTTTAAAGCTAGGAATAATTCTCAAGTCGATAAAACTTGCAGCTGGGTTATATGGTTGGTTCATAATGCTTTCGGTCCAGAATAATTACTGAAATGTGCAGATCAACTTAAATGTAATCTACAAATCGGCATCCGTGAAACGGAAAGCATCCCAGAGTTTCTTCCTTATACGAGTGAAACAAGACGGCACGAAAAAATATAATACTATAACAAGTATCACGTCCAGCTTTATGACAGAGAAGGTGATGTCTCCTTGCGCCAAATGTTCAAGAACTTTTGTGTTGCTGAGTGACTGAACTTTGCTCCTTTGTGCGTATGTGCGCTTTATGGTTTTACTGTAAGGTTATGTAAGATACGAGACGATTTTAAGTGCCACTTTATCTGACTTTTTTACGATCTCTGTGAAACTCTCTATTATACATATAATGAGAGACATCAAGGTTTTAGCGTCATATAACATAAGAGCGTCATTACTTCCCTGACATTGCAGATTTTAACAAAAATGCTCAAGTTACAACTAGTCAGCCTGGTCAAATAGTGCGGTGCTTTTCGGACCATGTTATTAATCCTAGCGTACAAAGTACGACACCTTTGGCGTCCTCTCAGGGATGCAGCCAGAAAGCTATGCATGGTGCATTCGTGCCATAACAGAAAGCGAAGAAGATAAAAAAAGTTTCACCGGTTTTGCACCGACACTCGACTGTAAAATCAGCAATGTCAGCTAGACTTGAAGGCGATGCGATTCGAGACCTGCACAAAATAGGCCTGATAACAATCCGCGCACTAAAAAACTAGAAATAAAAAATAGATTCGCGCGACGATTGGCCAGTCGGATTTGCTGAAGCAAATGGAGGTCCCCGTTTCTTATCAGCCTCTACAACCGTACAGATTGATAACGATGGCAGCAAGATATCCTGTCTACGTCTTCACATCTAAGCCAACGCCCCCTTTCCCAACATTTCGCTGTTGCGCAAACCATCCTCGTCTCCATCGATCTCCAAACCACCTAACCGCAACATCGTGCAGGAAGATAAAATGCAATAATGTGTTTAACACTTCAGTAAAAAATAATGCGTGGTAAGCTCGTAAACAGCTTCACAATCCCTTGTATAGCTGTAGCTTCAGCTCCTGCTCGAATGCTGCCATCACCGCAAGTAACGAGGATTGTGTGCTATAGGTCGACTACACTGGAACCAAGACCAATAGAAGAGGCTTCTAACGGCATCGAGGCAAAACCAAGAAGGAAGAAGGGTGATGTTGACTTGAAGCCGGATAGGTATATGAAGCTGTACTTTATCATATCCGGTTTATCTTATCGAATCAAGTAAGGTCAGCGCCATCGGCTCTCTCCTGATTCCATAAGTCTCGTCCGCGTTGGCGTCAAGTGCAGAGTACAGTGCTCTAAGTAATTCAATTGTTGCGTGCAGTACACGAGGCGGTGCTTGAAAGACGCGCGTATATAGTACGCTTTAAAGATGCGACGCTGGAACTCTTCAGGCTGAACGATGACAACGAACGAAACAACGAGAGAAAGAGATGGTGCCCGCACGTCTACTTGACCTTGACGGTACCGGGGTAGCTGAAGTCGTACTGCTTGCTCTGCAGGAACGCCATCTTGTCCTTGGGCTCGGGCTTGACGGTCGCCACTCCGGTGGCGTAGAAGTGGGACGCCAGTTCGGCGGCGATGTTCAGCGACACCTCGTGGATGTCCGAGAGCGGCGGGTAGACGCGACCTTCGTTCAGGTTCTGCTCCGTCACTGTGTTGGCCACGGTCTGCGCATGCGCGTCAAGGGCGTCAGAAATCGAAACAATAAACACTGCTGGTACAAAGCAATAACCATTGGAAGAAAACCATAAAGAAAAGTAAGCACTACCCATCCGCGAAGGCGGATGACAGTTGAAGCTGAGCACACGACACAGAAGTCACATGGTGGAGGCCAGTTTAGTATCAAAGATCAGGTTACGACGCCCTTGCCAAGCGATAGCGTCGGATCCACTAGAACTAGACTCACCAGCATCTCTCTTTATCGCTGCACAACGTTCTCTCATTCGTACCACGCCTTCGCAATCGTACGCTGTTGTCCCGAGGTGCGCGTGTGTCCTGGCAGAGCGTGCATGGCTGCCGCCATCCCGGGAAGCCCGAGGAAACTAGATTTTTCGTGCCCGGACGCCACAGAACACCGGAGGCTAGCCATATACAGCTTCTTTGTGCACATAAACGTTTCGCCTAATGGTTTGAATCGATGAACACATCGCTATAGAACGATGTAGAACAGGGAATGTCGCTGCAGCCAACGTTTCGACAAGTGGACTTGTCTTCGTCAAGACGGCAACTCCCTTCTCGAGCGTTCGTTTCTGTACGCCTTTGCGCGCTCTCCCCCGTCCACCGAAGGAGAGGTGGAGAAGAGCGCCACGTGCGAACAACAACAAAAAAAGAGCGCAGACCAACCGGCCGCTAGCATCCATAACAAAGTACTCCAATGCTCTACCAAACGTAAATAATATTCTTCGTAAACACTGTGCAATACTAACAATCAACGATAGCCTTAGAAAAGCGTTTCCCGAAATACCAAGAGTCACCGACCGCCGTAATAGAAACATTAAGGACTTGTTAGTACACGCCAAAGTAAACCCTCAGCGCACCGCCCGCGTAATAACTTGCTCCCGTCTTAGATGTAAGACTCGGAAGCATATTCAAAATGTTGTGTTGTTATGTGGGGTTTAACGTCCCAAAACCAGTTCTGATTATGAGAGACCCCGTAGTGGAGGGCTCCGGAAATTTCGACCACCTGGGGTTCTTTAACGTGCACTGACATCGCACAGCGCACGGGCCTCAACATTTCGCCTCCATCGAAATGCAGCCGCCGCGGCCGGGATTCGATCCCGCGACCCTCGGATCTGCAGCCGAGTACCATAGCCACTAGACCACCGTGGCGGGGCCATACTCAAAATGGGAATTCAATGGGAATCCATATTCAAAGCACGGGAAGCGACTATGTCCATCATATAAAATAAAGCTTCACTTGCACTAGTTCAAACGTTATTTACATGTTGGAATGTTCACACTGTCACAAGCAATACATTGGCGAAACTGGTCAACCAATTAATGTTAGATCAAACGGGCACCGCACGGCCACCGTGAATAACCTGCCGAAGGCAGTGCCACAGCCTTTTAATATGGCAGGCCATAATTTGGAGGAAATCAAACTCTATACGTACTCCAGACAAACTTCCGCTCGCCGAGGGACAGAAAATAGAGGGAATAATATCTCATCTACAAGTTAAATACCCTCCAGCCTACAGCAATAAACGTTTCAAAGGGAACCCTTGAGTCCATTAGATACCGTGCGGTGTTAACAAAGACGACAGAAGGTTAAAGTATTTCGCCTGTACAAGCTAACAATGTTTCTTCCTGAAAGTCCGTTTTCGGGTGCTGATCCCCCATCCAGTTCGACAAGAACAACGGCGTTAAACAGTGTAGTCATTTTTTTACCGAGAAAACGAATGGCGTGAGCTACTCAAGCCGCTCAAGTCGATTGGTCGACGATCGGCAACGCTGATGACACTGCCGGCTCGAGTGCCGTATCGCGTTTTCTATCGCGCACCGTTCAGATAGAAAACAGGGCGTGCAGCCTCCTTTGGGGTGGAAGACACGCAGATGACGACGACACACGCATGAGACGCCCACATAAGGAGCCTTGTTAGCGTAGGCCTATAGTTGTGTGCAAGCCTTTCACCTCACAATGCGTCAATACCGTGCGACGGCGTTTACATGTGCCATCCGCTTTGCCAGAAGCAAGCCGGAACCCGTTTCCTGAAGTCCGCGTTGCCGGTGAGTGTAGCCGACTTCCTCGTCTCAAGCTGCTCTCTCTTGCCGCAGCATTAATGTCATACCACTTTCTAGCGCGTTGTAAATGCCTACATGGACGCGACGCTCTAGAGCTACGAAGTAATGCGCCGCTTATCACATTCGTGCATGAACATGCGCGGTTTATGGCTGCAAACTTACCGCTGCAGCTACTGCTGATACAAGGCAGCGTATGTAATACAATAGTAATGCCGCATGATGGCACAATCAGAAAAATCGCGGTCGCGCAAACGCTTCGTCGACCTCGGCGACACCAGCGAAACAGACAGGCCTTCGCAGTGGTACAATGCCTGGCGTGCTCGGCCGCTGAAAGAGACACGACACAGGTTCGATACTGGCTGCGGTGGTCGCAGAGTTCGATGGCAGCGCAGTGCCAGAGGCCCGTGTACTGTGCATATTCAGTGCACTTTGAAGAAGCGGCCAAGATTTCTAGATTTCCTTTACGGCGTGCCTCATATTGTAGCTTTGGCACGTAAAACCCCCAGCAATTTTCGTTGTCAGCATACGTTGGCAGCGGTCAGTTTCAGTGGTCACCTACCACGACCCACAACGGTGCGGTATTTATTCCATGCAATCTTCAAGCGAGCCCATCCCCATCGTGGCGCCGATCATAACGGGAGAACACTCCTTTGATAATGTGGGCGAAAAATCACGGTCGTGCTACTGTTAAACGGTTAATCAGATTTTAGAACGAGACGGAAACGGCCGTTTTTGTGGAGACGAGACATACCATTAATAAATGCTGGGATTTTACATGCAAGTGAAAAAAGAAAAAAAAAGAAGGAAGAAGCGGACTTGCACAAGCGACTGTAACAGCACGCAGCATGCAAGAGTGAGGGACTGTCGCTGTTCGAATGCGTGTGCTCTACCATCTTTCTCTCTCTTCTAACTTTCCTCTCCCTCATCCCGCTCCCACGTGAAGGGCAGCAAACCGGTTGTCTTGAACCGGTTAACCTTCATGCCCTCTCCCCATTTCTTCTTTCTTACGCGCGAAAACCAGCATATGATTATCAGGCACGGCGTAGCGGATGGCTCCGGAACTTTCAACCGCCTGGAACTCTCGAACGTACCCTGACATCGCACAGTACACGGGCCTCTAGCATTTTGGCCTCCGCCGAAGATGTGATCGCCACGGACAGGGTCGAACCCGCATCCTACGGGTCAGTAGCCGAGCACCGTAACCATTGCACCACCGCGTCGGACACAGGACACCCTGCTGACGTGGCTGTATTGCAAGAAATGTTGTCATAGCGCGAGCAGACAACGACGAGAAAGACACGAGGGAAGAAGCGCAGGATAACGCTTGTCCTTTTGTGTCTTTCTGCATGGTCCATGTCTGCTTGTGCTACCACACCATTTATTGCGAGGAACCAACTAGTCCAAAGAGCCACAGTGGCTGTATTACCTTCGCGGCAATGAGGAACACTTCGTCGCCGATGGTGGTGACTCCGCAGGCGGACACGGCGAGAGCGATGCCAGGGAAGATGTACGCATTGTTGCCCTGTCCCGGATAGAAGGTCTTGCCCTTGTACTTGAAAGGCGGGAACGGGCTGCCACTGGCATACACGCATTTGCCCTGCGAAACATGGCAAAACACAGGAAAGGCGAAAATTTCTCTTTGTTCTTTATCATACCTGACTTATAACAGCTCTGTTTGCACCACACTCGAAAAAAAAAAAAAGCGATTACACGACCTAAGAAGGCTTATGCCGCAAAGCATAAATGACGTACGTAGGTTACCATTTACGGTTTAATTACAACTGGAACGGTGTTCCATGCGCCACCTTCTGGTGAAACGCTGACGCTGTCTTTTTTATCGAGAGTGGCGTAAATGTGGTATACGCCACTTCTGATACGATCAACAGTTTATTTATCTTTTTTTTTTTGCGCCGTTCCGCCTAGTGTGGTGTAAATGGCACACACACAGCTCTCGATAAAAACACAATTTACAACATTTCACCAAAAACGGTGTATAAGCACCGTCCCAGTCGTCATGCTGTAATATTACAAAGGGCAACATGCGTTTCTGTGGTTTATGGCATGAGCCCTTAAATGGTGTAAACCTTTTATTGGGTGCAACATAGACTCTTGGTATGCAGCAAAGGAAACTAGAAGCAACACAAGCTGCGCAACGATTACCGTGAAGGCGGGAGATAAGCAGCAAAGGGTGGGAATGTGTTCTTCAGTGTATCCTACCCAAGTCACATTGCCTCTACGCGCACCGTGTAATAGAAATGCCCGTAGCGTTTAATGTGTCTGCAAGTCCGCTACGCTGTTCAGATTTCACGCGTATAATTATTGTTTCGCATTCACCGACTGGAGCGACAAAAGAAAAAAAAAACGCTGCCGCCGCCTACGTCATAGAGTGACGTTTGTTAGAAGCTTTCACATTCATCCTAGCGAAGCAGAACGTTGCTTCCCGCTGTGAAATATATACCAGTGTAATTACGCAGGTGCAACAACTGCAGTTGTTACCCTGACGAAGACAAAGCCCATCTGCCGAAACTTCTCCCATCCCCCATTCAATGGCATTTTTGCAACGAATTATTTCCGAGAGGCCATTCTGATACCGAAGTCCCAACGTATTTGAGAAGCCGGGCCAAGATCGGCAGTTAGTATAATCAACAGAGTACTAATTCGGTATGGCGCATCATCATGATCATGATCATTATCATAGTCATCTTCGGTATGGCTGGTGCATATAACATGGGCTCAGAAACGGCGTTCTTGAATGGGACGCTCAGAAGCGCTGCTACCTCGCGCATACGTTCGTATACTCACGTCGGTGTACGTGTACGCAGCTTCGGCGGTACATTCAGCCTTGTGGGTGGGGTTGCTCAGGGCGAACACCACGGGTCGCTCAGCATTGGCGCACATGTACTCCAAGATCTCCTTGTTGAACGCGTTGCTCTGCGCCGACGCACCTGCAAATGAGGACACAAATGGCGGCGCAGTTCGGTGTCGCTCTAAGAATGTCGCACGCGCGCGAGCTACACTAAGTGCCGATTGTAAGCAGCTACACCCTTGACTGCTGTGCCTAGAGCCAAAGCTCATCTCAGGTCGCGCACGACGGTGTTAAGAACGATAACGTAAACATTAGTACAGAAGCTGAGGAGAAGATAGAAGCTTGAATCGATGAATAGATCGCTAAAAACGATGGAGAACAGGGGAATATCGCTGGAGCCAACGTTTCGACAAGAGGTCTTCTCCTCGTCAGGACGAGAACTCAGAACGCCCGGATGCCAGTTGCAGTCGTTGCAAAGACAAGTCCAGTTGTCGAAACGTTGGCTACAGCGAACATTCCCTGTTCTCCATCGTTTTTAGCCATCTGCAGGTCTGCATGTTACAACGTTTACGTTGATGAACACGTTCGTCAACGTAAACATTGTAACGTAAGATACCATGTTCCAAGGCAAACATCTGGCCCGGTTCACCTGTACTACTGATGTTCAAGCGTCTTCGTACACGATTGCGAGCAGTCTGTGAACGAATGTATGTGGACGTCAACAATGAGGCTGCACAAGGCCCAACTCGAGGAGCATCTTCGTTTGCTCGCTGCAAGAAAACGCAAACTCGCGTTGCTTTGCGCTGCTTTTTCCGGTGAATCCTCACCAACTCGTCCAATTGTCTGTTTACTAAACTTATACAAGCGTCACATTTGCTTAAGATGGCTTTAATGAATGCGCAGTCTCTCCTCGTTGGAATTTCGGGCATTCGCTTTTGCGACTCCTGCAGAAAATGTGAATAGACTATGGAACATGTGTTCTCCTTTTAGGATGGTTTCGACGTCGAAAAGACGAAGTTCTTCAGGCTGCCTTACTCTCTTCTGCATATCGTTTTCTGAGAAGAATTCTAGGGACATTGTCATACAAGTCGCCAGCTTGCGAAGCAACACGGGCATCACTATACTATTCTTTAAATCGACCCGCCGCGGTGGTCTACTGGAAATGGCACTCGGCTGCTGATCCGGAAGTCGCAGGATCGAATCCTGGCCGCGGCGGCTGCGTTTCGATGGAGTGCGACGTCAGATGCATGTTAAAAAACCCCACAGGTGGTCGAAATTTCTGGGGCCATCCACTACGGCGCCTCTCATAATCGTATCGTGGTTTTGGAACGTAATGCCCCACAAATCAATCATTAAGCTTTTTAAATCAACTAACTTCAGTGATCCGGGTTCCCCTTAGTGGACAACGGCGCAACTTCCTCTTTCCTTCGCCCCCCACAAGAAGCAAACCGGAGCGCGTATGTTTGCCCTCGCAGCGTTCACTACTTTCCATTTCTCTTTCAGTCGCAGCTCTTCCTATATTCACTGCCGTCTTTCCTTACCACGCCAGCCTGTTTTTAGCCTGTATGTGCAAAACTTGTCGGACCAAGGGGAGCAACGAAACATCCTTGACATGCTGTGCGACCTTCGAGTGCCTACAATGCTAAGTGGCTGTGAGCGACGAAAGGATGACGAGCTCTCTCAAATAAGCATAGCGAGTAATCTCTCTCTCTCTCTCTCACACACACACACAAACACACACACGCACGCGCGCGCGCGACATAGGCATGCTTTTCTGTATACGCGATTCATCGATATGATATCGCGTTCCTTAAAAGAAGCACGCACGAAGCAGGTTGGCCTTACCGATGAGAACGGTGGGCTTGACGAACTTGACGATCTCGGGCAGGTTGTTCATCTGCTTGGCGTCCTTGGCAAACTTCTCCTTGTGAGACTGCGTGCTGTCACCGTTCGGAGCGCGATCCTGCCATGCGCACGACGCGGAGAAGGGATCGTCAGCGTAAAAGTTCATATAGGACTGTGGACCAAAGACTTAAGGTATATTTTACTTAATAGGATGTGCTAGTGCATGTGCAAGAAGTCTGCGTAGATGGAATTGGTGAGCACTTAAGAAAACTAGTGCCTTAACTAGGGCCATTGCGTTCCATTCATAAGGGAAACGTGAAACGATTTACGCGAGGTATTTCTCTCGGATGCATGTAGAAGAGTATGGAAGCCGTTTAATCAACTAGAGACGGGGTGCGAAAGAATAATGGGAATGCATGTGTAGCCACAAGTGTGCTAGTTAGCACCTATGTTCTATATACGATAACACAATGAAATAAGGAGCACTACCAATATCGCACCGTTGCGCAAAATAGATGCATTAAGCACGTCTTTCCTTTGAAAGGGCGAATAACCTTTTTCGGAGGGATTCGGCTGTTCGCTTCAGAATGACAATCATCGCCGATGCATTGTACGCATTATTTTCCCCAATCTCTCATTTTCCCTTTTGACATGCGATAATGAACGAAGGAAGGAAGAACAAGCACGGAGGAAGGAAGAACACAGAAAGAAGAGCTTTGTTTGCTTCTTCCTTCATTCGTATACTTGCGCAGTACACTACCCGCTCGACATGAACCAACTTGCCTGCAAGAAGGTTTTAATTGCAACGGTAATGAACAGAGTGAACAAAACGAAATCATGCAGACATGCAACTCCCGTATCGTCGCTTCTGTTCAGACCCCCAAAAAGCCACAGCCACTGTGCTCAAGCTGAACTACACCTTTTCAAGTCTGCAACATGTTTTAGAAAGTACATACGCTTGTAGCACTCCGCCCAGCTCCCAGCGTAATAATAAACAAGCGCCTACCACGCTGCGCTGCCTATGCAGAGCGTTCAATCGTGTAAGTGCTCACTGTCCTCCATGTCTTGCCTACGGCATGGCCAGGCTAACGTTAGGCAAGCCAGTGTAGTTTTTCGACAGGTACAGTATGCGCAGTATTCGGGTATTTGTACTCTTCCGCCTCCAACAAAAAAAAAAAAAAAAACGTTCCGTACGTTTACTTGACCAATTACAAAAATCAGCTACGAACAGTGCATCCCGCGTCCGCTGACATGGTCACCTTACTGCTGCTCTTCGAAGCGCATTACAGTGCGTTTAGATGTAGTAGATTTTCAATTGCGAATCAAAACCCAGGCACATCAAACAGCTAAGTTTTACCTATATGAGGTTAGCAAAGAAACCTTCTATTTAAGATCTCTATAAACGCCTATTGAAAGAAGCACCAAGAATAGAAGGAAGTCATATCCGATTTATAATCCGTAGCTACCTTGCGTAGTATTCGGATAATATGCACCTAGCTATAACGTGGTGAACAAAGACAGTAACAGGTTGTACCGCAACTGTTGCTATTAAAGGAGCCCTGAAACCATATTTTACTCGCTGAGTTTTGCATCGAAACGGGTTCTTTGTATTGTCCTCAGGTAAATGCAAAAAGAATTTTCGAGATCGATGCAGGCAAACGCAAGTTATTCAACTTACAAATTCAAAATAAAAGCAGATGACAGACATCGGCATCCCGAGAAGTACACGCTGCTTCCAATCAAAACGCGGCTTGCATCTTCCAGAACCAGAACCGTGCTGCCCCCTGTGGCCTTCCTACCACAACAACCGCATGGGCCGCACAGCGCTCCTTGTGTCAGTTACAAGCAAAATGAAATTGTAACGCACAAATTCATACCCTTTAGTAGACTTCGCAAGCATAAAACACGTTCCCAATTTGAAATGTCTTATATCCGATGCATTGTAAGCGTGTGTGATGCATATTTTTATTTTCCTGGCCAATCAGAACCTGCAGCAAAGCCAGCATGCTGATGTCATATCCGCTCGGAAAAGCTGTTGATGTATGGTGCTTCACTCAGCGCGGAAACCGATTTTAGGTACAAATTAAAATATGATACGGTTAGATTTCACCGCTTTCACTGGTGTTTCGGTCATCATCAAGCCCCACACAAAGCAAGGTAAAATGAAATCAATGTTCGTGAAATGCGTTTCAGTGCCCCTTTAAGGGTATCATCGACGGCGGCTCCTGAACTTCTTTCGTGCGAGTGCCGCATGCAATGCAACGTGCATTCGCCTCTATAGCCACATTCGTCGCAGCAATACCCAGCAAAATCTGAACGAGCTCCCATGCTCCCATATGTTTATCCACAGGCATATTAATCTGTGTTCACCCGAACCACCGGGTTTTCATCTTACCTTGTTCGGTGGATTGTTCTGTACAATAAGAAAAGAACAGAAAATTGTGCGTGTAAGCATCACAAAGAAGACACCGTGCAGAAGAGCAGCTCGCACTTGTCGGCACATGTCATTGGTATGGCGCATACTTGGATAGGGGTAAAGTAAGTGCGTTTGTCGTCTAGCTTGCACAGTCCCTGCCTAGATACGCGCTATTCCACTGGCGTTACCGTGCACAGCGTCTATGCAAACCCGACTACATTGTTGTCTGAAGGCCTTTCCAATGACGGGACATCGTACGTTGCTTAGTCGAACGTTTAAAGATGCTGTAATATACAGCCAGCCCAGTACGCGCCAATTAAGGCTCTGTTAGAACAATATTAGTGCACTTCTCAAGGCGAAACCAGGCTATCATTAGCTTCATCAGCGTTGAAATTTAGGCCTACCGGTACGGTATCTAACAGCGCTACGCGAACAGCAACACAAGAGCGCACAACGGCGCAATACGATGTGTCGTTACGCGTATTTCTCTCCCCGTTCACCCAGCTCTATTCACTACGACCGTTATTGTCGTTAGTTCGCGAGAACATAAGAATTTTCTAGGGCCATACACTCCCTTCATCTATTGAATAACAAAAAAAAAATGTGGGCACATGGCCAGCGCAAGCTTCCGATAAAGAAAGCGCAGGAAGTCTCGGAGCTAGTGTGCTAGTGTATTCGATCGTAGACATTCTTCTCTGCTAACAGAGCTGAGAACGTATCGTCGAAGAAAATATAGGCGATAGGAGACGCAAGCACGTGTCACATGCAGAGCATGAATAAAGAGGAAGACTAAACTCCCACCTTGACGATAAGCCCCCTGGAGTCGAGCATCCAGATGCTGTTTCTGGCATCCGCCTCGTTGGCACCTTCTTTGACCATGGCCATGACGAGCAGCTCGGCGATGCCCAGGGAGGCCTGCGGGTGGTGCACGTTCGGGTACCAGCACAGCGTTGGAACGAAAAGCGTGCCACAAGACGAATAACAGCGATACAGTACAAGAGCATTGTCTTGTCCCGCGCGTCTTGCCTCCCGCGTTTTTTTCGCGCGTAGTTTCGTTCATTATCAACTCGGCCGACAATCCGTTCTTCTAAGAAATTATGTACAAGGACGTGATCGAATTTGGGGTCTTCGTCGACGCAAACTTTTTTGTAGGCCGTCCTTATAACGAGTAAAACTCTCACCGTACTTCTTTCGTGACTGTCGCAAATTACTTCGAACGAGCCACCAATTTATGCGCCCCACGTCACACTTCGAGAAATGATCGTTGGGAAGGCAAAGGGGAAATTGTACATAAACACACCTTCACTTTAAGACTTTCAGTCTGAAATGTAGTACCTCTGTTACCCTTCGAAACGAGCTCCTCCGGCACCCGCAGGGCCTAGTTATCGATCGCCGTCGCGACCCGAATTCGCCCAAATTTCTCTTTAGCTCAGTCACTTCAGTTTGTTTGCGCAAGCTGTCCTGGGGAATTTGAAGCCCATCCGTGCATTCTTCGATCTGTTCACATTCTTTGCAGTGCCGCGGCCACTTTTCGCCTATGGCTAACGTTGCCAACGGACTTTGACACGAGCTCCTTGACAGTACTGCGTTAACATCTCCAAACTTTCATTGTAGCAATAATTTCTCTTGTGCACCCTCTCCGATACGCCGCCGCTTTCGGCATTCAAAGCCCACGTACTCCCGCCCCCTCGATGCTTTCGAAAATGGAAGAGCTACTCGTTCGAGCCCTGTAACATCATTTGCCTGCATGGTCCTTTTCAAATGACTCCTATAAGAGCGCGTTGCATGCGAATGGCTTGCGAGTTCGCACAATAAAATCACTGTTTCGCCAGAAGGGCGAAGCAAAGAATGCGATAGCAATGCATGATATAATATACGAAGTAACAGTAGCATCTTTAGGAGCAATATGAATTGTAGTGAACGTGGGCTTACGAAGTAAGCATGCAGTTGCGTAAAGTATCATGTGACGGTGAAGCGGCAGAGACAACGGCCCAGCAGAGCCTCGAGCTAAGCCATGTTGTTTTGATGTCTTCTGACACCCGCTTCACACCGCGCGACCGCGCTAAGCAGCGTGCACTTCGCACCATCGAGAAACTTGGCCCAGCTCAGCGTGATCAAGCGAGCACGTTCCTCCCGGCACTCGTAGACGCATTTGCGTGAGCGCTGTGTGGCGCGAGGACATTGCCGTCGCTGCGACTAGACGCCTGGAAAGGAGCACGCGATCAAGGCTACACGTCTCATGGCTGCTGAGATAGCGCACGCGCCAATCGATGACGACCGCGCGAAGTCCACAGTTGACAGCACGCCCCCCCCCCCCCCCCCCACCGCACCGCGTCTGTTGATGCTACGGGCGGGGCGTTTTTCCTCCGCTTCGACGCAGGCTTCCGAGCGGTGTGATGTTATCGCACGCGCGCTCCGAGGGACGGAAATGAGCCGGGGTCGTTTGATCTCTGCTTCAGCCGCGTTCGTTCCCCGCTCGCGTGCTTTTACCCGCGGGTAGGAGGTACGATGCGCGGAAGGTTGATATAAATTTGGACTTTATACGGGACGTGACGGCGACGGCAAAAACCCGCCTAAACTATCCATATGGTTGCTATCACAATGAAATAAATGATCGCTAATAATATCCACCGTGCCAATGCCTGTCACAACTAAAAAAAAAGCACGTACCATCTCTATGGCTCACGGAGTTGACATGTATGTCACTCGTGAAAGGATTTCCCAACGTCGTTCTTACCTCTCCGGCTCCCATGAAGAGGAACTTGTTAGAAGACAGCGGCGTCTTGGTGATGCGCATGCTGGCCAGCAGACCGGCCACAGCCACAGACGCCGTACCTGCGATGCGTATGGACATGCAGCGTTAAAGCGACCACTGAACTGTCTTCGGCTGTCGAACGGTGCTTTTGTGGTTGGCGCACGACGATAGAATAAAGATCTACAGGAGTGAGGGAGACAGCAATGAATGGAGTGGAAGGTGCGCGGTAGATGCGGCCGGAGGAAGGAGAAAGAGATCACGTGAATGGTCGGAGCACAGGGTCAAATAAGAGAATTCGCACGCAAGCTACGACGCCTTGACGGCGCCAGCTGAAAGCCGCCATGCCGTGGACGAGGTTTGTTTACCTTCGCAGCTAACGCAGAAATAGGCTCGCCAGAAACAGGTACACTATTGTGAAACCTCATAAAGAGCGAATCACGGCTAACCCAACGATCCCCGTTACGCGCCGAAAAAGCGCCGAAGGAGGAGGAATAGCGCGCTTGGCGAGACGGCGGCGCCCTCTTGTGCGTCGCGGGTACCGGTGGGACGTTTCAGAAGCGTCTTTTGCGAATTTGTCTAATTAATGCGGTTAATTATGGATTCTTGCTGTTATTTAAGTTATTTTAGAGCTTGTTGGTTTCTTGTTACTTGATTTTGAGCTGTTCTATCCTTGTTTCAGACCTTGTTCTGAAACTTTTATTGATAGTGATCACGCGACAGGAGACAGGTTGCTACTCATGCGACAGAAGACTGTCGTCGATAATGACCTAAAAGTATTGTGAGGAAACTTGGTGTGCTCTTAAGCGACGTTTCGGCGAGAGTCAGTGAGACTTCAGGCCTCAAGTCATTTCGAGGTAAAGCAACAGCGGTACTATAAATAGTCCGAAGGTGTGGGTTCGACTGTCGCTATGTTTCGGCTTCGATTTATGTCGTGTTCATGAACCTACGTTCCAGGCGGCTCCCCCTAACTTCTAATAAAGCGGCGCTATGCCAGTTTCTTACTGATTCAAAGGGATCGCCCTGTATTTAGGAAAGGTCGCTTGTTCGAGTAAAACAGGTTACGAAGTTAGGTGTTTATGCTTAATATCTGCTTGAATTCCAAACGGCATCGTATTACCTCTATGTCCGGAGGATCTACTGGCACTTTTGTGGTGCCCCAAGTCTTTTAATTAACTTTAATTTTTATTACCGTCGGTAGCTACGCGTTTCTAAGCTCCATTTCATCGCCTAAACTACATACAGCCATTAGCTAGAACAAAAGAATACTACTTGTCAGGGCCATATTTCATTCTGGACTTTTCTGACGTCCGCGTCGCGGTTCCAAAAGGCACAACTTCGCACGATGCACTCATGCCTAAGGCTGTGAAAAGTATAAATAAATAAAAAAATGTGGCTGATCTCCCTGTTATAGGAATCGGTATAATAAGAAAATGAAATGACCGAACTGCACCGAGCTGCGCTTTCGGAAGGTAGCCTCAGCGAGAGCGCTGACGCTACTCTACCCAGGCCGAACTATAGGTGCTCTTTGGTGCTATGACGATATTTGGCTGTACCGATTTTAGGTGGCGGCACGGCCCGAACCAACGGAGAACACAACTAGAAGAGAGATGGAGAAAGCTTAAATGAAGGGTTATAAGGCGCATTCCTGCTACCTCTAACATGACGAAGGATAGTTCAGTCGGTAGCGCGGCGGGCGCCTTTCGTCGCGGTTCGAGCGATCGTAGGTTCGATCTTGGCCACGTTAGTGCAAATTTTCTGCTTGCTTTTTCTTTGTCATTGTTTAGGTTAATTTTACTGCATCATATCCGTTACGGTAATGACGTATAGTGACGTATAGTGACGTAATAAAGCCATGGTGGACCCCGGCATAAAACACTTTCGTGTTAAAATATCATAAGGGGCAGTTAGGAGTGATATCCTCGCGAGCTACCGCTTCATTTCTGTCGTTTTTTATGCGACATTTTCTTGCAGCAATACTTTCCACTGTTTACTCGCTTTCGCATTTCCTGTCCAACTCACTTTCTTTTACTTTTCTAAGTTGACCGTGCCAATCCGAAGAAATTTCGAATATATCACTAGTGCCTATTGATTTCTCTTTATTTTTCGATCAACGTGCTGTCCTGTACCTACGTACTTCCGCAAGAAGCACAACACGTACAGGTTGTATTACACCTGAATGGCTTGGCGGGTTACGAACCGGTGCATCGCTGTAATTGCGCATTTAAGTTCGCTGCTTATTCGATGATTTACTATTGGCGAGGAAGGTAACGAGCCAGCAGCTTCAAGAGCGTGCCGTGCTCTCATGACGTATTATTTCCAATTCTACACCGCGTCGTCCACGACATGCAATAGTGTATTGTTGGAGCACTATTTTACAAATTTCCCATGTCAAGGGCCACGAGAGCGTACACACCTCAAACTCTGCAAGCGACTTCCGCAGACCGAGTGACAAACTGCGGTGTCAGTGCGCACCACCTGAGCGAAGTAGCAGTGATCCTTGGAGTTGGGGATAAAGACTGTTTTCTGCAGCCCTTATGGGAGAACGGCTCGGCGTCTGGGGAAGGGGAAGTGGGAAAAGAAAGTGGATAGGGAAAGGAGAGGACTCCTTCACGAGGCAGGAGATTACCCGCACCCCCGAGCGCCAGGTCAGGGTACCTATCTCCCTATTGGAAAAACCGGTGGGTGCCCGGCGGCAGTGGGAATCGAACCCAATACCTCCCGCACTGGAGGCGGACGCGTGTAGCGCTGTGTAGCAAACCGGACGCGAGTCTGTTTAACCTTCCCGCCTTGCCCTGCTTCACCCTCTTTCTTTCTTTCGCTCTCTCTCTCTCTCTCTCTGCTATGACGACCACATTCTCACCCTGGATGTCGTCGTTGAAGGTGCAGTAGCTGTTTTTGTACTTGGCGAGCAGCTTGAAGGCGTTCCGGTTGCCAAAGTCCTCGAACTGGATCAGGCAGTTCTTTCCGAACCTGGAAAGGGGCAGAGCCAATCGCGATAACAACGTAAAACGAAAGTTCCTGAGTAAGGACCAATGCGCAATGCAACGAAGAAAACAGCTGGGCTACAAAGACACAGAACGTGAAACTACTCAATGAGCGCGCCCTGTGACAGACAGGTCTTCTTCCACTGGCCGCCTCCTTAACCGCTTAAGTGTTCTGGACGAGCACAGCCAATAACGATCGAGACTCCAGCCTATTAAACAGCTGCTGGAATTCCCACAGCCAGGCAGAACCCGCCCAAACTAAAGTGTCGCCAAACCGTCTTGGACGAAAGTAGCTTGTACTGCCAGAACGCAGGTACTGCTCTTGAGTGTTCGTGGTGCAAACAATTGTTTGAACACACAGTATTTGCTCTCTTTTTCCCACAAGGTGAGTTGAAATCAGCAACTGAAAAATAGCCACTGTTAGGAAATATTCAGAGAAAGACTTGAATAGTTAAGCTTGTTTCAGGAGCAATCGTTAACCAGTGACTCTGTATCTCCGCTTAACGTGAAGTGCGTGTCCATTGTTTTGTGAGTTCATCGACGTACTGACGATTTCTCTTCCTACTAATATTTGTGTATAGGACCGCTCATCAATCCTTTCATTCAATAGTAAGTAAACAAATTACTTTCGTACAACCCGGCACCTCAGGTGTCCGCGCGAGTCCTGGATGTCTATTTTCATTTTAAACGCACAAACTTGATATTTCGTCATCCGTCGTTAGTTCTTTTGCCTTTTTGGTACACCGCTGTGTTCCTTACGTTTCCTTTTTTTTCTTTTTTTTTTTTGGGGGGGGGAGGCTGTACGTTCTTTGTACGGCGATAAGCGAACCAAGGAGCGGTCTCCTTTCCGTAACACGCACATCAAGCGAACGCTCTGGGGTTAATTTGCAACAGGAAGGCACCTTGCGAAGCGTTCCGCTCCTTTTAGCAGGGAAACGTAGCGGCTGCTCCGCGCGCGCGCACAATTAATGTGCGTTATGAGGCAGGGGCTCTCCCGGAGAAAAATGCGAGCAAGGGCCAGCGTCGCATTTAAACGAACCAAAATACACGGCAGAAAAAAAAAATTGGCCGCGTATCTCCGTGCTTCGCTGCAAATGCCGTCGAAAGACGATAGCCTTCTACCGGCCGTACTACATGAGTCCCGTTTCGCGTGTTTCTATTCCCCCCGAGGAGTTGCGCAAGCGAGAGGGAAAACGAAGAGACGCGAGGAGAGAAAGGGACCGGCCGGAGCGGCGGGCGGCCGTTCCCTGCCTTCCGTTCGGCACGAGCGCGAGATAAGGGCGCCATCTGGCCATGGTTACGGGAAACGCAAGAAGCTTGCCTAGTACATGAAACGTCCGCTTTTGCGCATCCTAACAAGCACTAGGGTCTTTAGAATTACGCATCTATGTATTTTCTACTAAAGGAACACACCGTCCAATACATACGTGTTGATGTTGCGCCTCAGATATGCGTAATATTTGCTTTTTGGCCGACTGTGTTCAGAAGTATGAAGGTAGCCACCAGTTCAAGCTGGGTGGCCGTTGAGGAAGGGGTTCACCTTTCGCAGCAGGACAGACCCACTAACCCACACACACACACACACACACACAGACAGACAGAACAAAATTTCTGCGTTGAAGTATCCCAAGAAAGACTATCGTCTTTAAAAAAACGGAAAGTGGTCTTGCAAACGTTACAAGCGTTATACGTACAGTGAAACGACGGAATCGTGTAGGCACACAGCGACGCTATATCGTTACCCGGAAGAGATCCAGACCCCTTGTGTAACATATTAAACATCACGTCTAAACATTTCCTCTTTAGGTGGCGTTTTTAATGATACTCTACTTCTTTTTGCGTCTTGCGATAGCACTACACGGTCGCATTTTTTTCTCCTGTTTAACATGCCACAGAAATTTCCCTCGCGTCCTTAGCTATCACATAAGAGACGCAAATGCGAAAGCCTTACGTGAACTCCAGCATGATGACTTTCTTTACATTTCATTTTCGGTTTTTCTTTGGGCTGCACACTTTCACCATTATAAGACCACACCTTAATCCGCTTTGACCTTCCTTTACCCAAGTAACGTCTTCCGTTTATCTGCAGTTTATCATTCGGCACCAATCTTATCATTATTATATAATTAGCTACCTAAATTATTCAATAATCACTACTATCTAATAAATCATTGTTAGCTATGCGACTCACCATTCCACACACATTCCACACACGGCTGGCATGCTTCAGTTCTCCTGTGGGCTGCCTTCGGTCACGTGATATTTTTAGTGCCAACTGAAATCCGAAGGTCGCGGGATCGAATCCCGGCCGCGGCGGCTGCATTTCGATGGAGGCGAAATGTTGAGGCCCGTGTGCTGTGCGATGTCAGTGCACGTTAAAGAACCCCAGGTGGTCGAAATTTCCGGAGACCCCCACTACGGCGTCTCTCATAATCAGAGCTGGTTTTGGGACGTTAAACCCCACAAATCAATCAATTAGTGCCAACTGAAGCGAAGCTGCTATAGGCCGGTTTCCAGTGGATCGCCGCATTAGTGGACAGCTAGGGCGCGAAGACCAAGAACTGTTGGTCGACTCCCGAAGGCGTGGTAAACCGTACGAGGTGCAGAAAGCTTCAAGCGTTCCTCCGCTAGTTATCCACCTTCAGATAGTGGAATGGCTGTTAACTTTTTTGTGTCGTTCGTGTCGATGCCAAGGACGTTCGAGGACACCTCCCAGCAAGACATACAAGGCATTAACGATCCGTCTGCGTTACTAGTGACTATCGTTCCTTTTAGCCCACTAACAATCATTATAATTCAGCTCTGGAGCGATTGTAGCTTCCGTATTATTCAGGTGCTAAGGCTCCTGTCACCACAACGGAATCTTGTGACGTACAGAAGCAGACTCGGAGGCGGGTAAAGCGTAATACCCTCAAGACAGGAACGGCAAGTTTCTGTAAAATACAAACAAACAAACAAACGCACCTCTTGACGGCCGCCTGCATGAACTCGTCCACGAAGTCGTCGTACTGGGCGCCGCGGATCCTCTTCTGACGCAGACCGATGTAGTACGGGTCGGCCAGCAGAATCTGCGGGAACAAACGGCCCCGATGTCACATGCGAAATAAATCACTGCGGCTGTTGCAAGAAAATCATCCCTACGTTGATCTTAGGAACCAGCACGTTTTCAAGTTCGCTTTTGCGGCGAGCTTGTTTCGGGTGATTACGCAACGATTTCCATGTGGTGGTGTCTGCTTGAGATAGAGCAATACAGAATGCTATTCAGTGCTAGTCCTACCTGACTGGTCAGTTCTGCCCTGACAGGCAGAACTGGCCGATCCTGAATGTCTGATTGGTCAGTCATGCCTGTGTAGGCAGAACTGACCAATCAGGAAGGGCAAACACGGAACAGTATTCCGTATTCCGCGGTACCTTATAGGGGCCACGCACCTTGACCGCGCCGATTGACCGGTGCGTTTTATTTCAGACGTTCAATGCAATGCTGGTACGAGCGTGCACAAACAAACGTCAGATTATTTGTCATCATAATGACACATTCGTATTGCGCCACCTCCCTCTCAGTTCACAGCGCAGTCAGTCCAGCTTGACACCTCCACCAGTCGACACCGGCTTTGTCGCCCCCTTGCCAACCCCCCCCCACCCCACCCCTTAACACTATCTTAGCGTTATCGAAGATCCACTCATTCTCGAATGTCATGCCTCAGAGGCTGAGTCGTTAACGTATTGTCGGCACGCACATTCAGCAAAAAAGACGGCATGGTGGAGCGTTGCTCTTGCTGCCTCCGACTTCTTTGTGCATTTGCGAGGCGGGTAGGTCTGTATCTTTGGCGGCTGCTTTTATAGACACCAAAATAACCGTGGTTCAGTGCTTGCTTAAAAAATGACAGCCCGAAATTCGCTTTTGAGAACAGTTCTAAATATACTTTCCTGAATTGAGTAGTTTCATGCCGCGTGAACTTGCTTGCTCTATCATTTTATTTATATTATTCCGTATGGCAAGTGGCGCCAATGAAAAAAAAGAAGAGTAATGGCTTTTGTCATGACAGTGTTCTTTTTTTCCTCATTCTTTAAAATAACGCCTGGTTTACGCTGACGTTACTGCAATTGTCCCCTCAGACAATGCTTCATGGACATCAGTAAGGTAATAAGTACGTTATTTTTCATTGCTTAAGATGGTTTCTTTGGATATGGACTTGGAATTACTTTACTACACACGCAGCAACGTGATGTTCGTGCCCATAGTACTGTTGAACCCATAGTATGTTGTCTGTGCGGCCTCCACCCATAGTACGGAAGGAGGCCACACGTACAACAGAAAAGCACCTGTAACGTCCGAATTGCGTTGTCCAACTAATCAATATATACCTCGTTGTTGGTGCCGAGGTCGAGCATGACGGGCAGTGTCCGTTCGGGATGTATGCCTGCCAGCGCCGTGTACAGGGCGAGCTTGCCGACGGGGATGCCCATGCCGTTGGCGCCCAGGTCGCCCAAACCTAGGATGCGCTCGCCGTCCGTCACCACGATGGCCTGCGAAGCATAGAGGTTTCGTAAAACAGCGTGCCTGAAGACGGCGTGAGAAGACGCCGGCGGCATTCGTCCAACAACGAATGCCGCCTGCCTAACTTTTGTCGAGGAGACCTGCGTGTACGTGGGGGCATCAAGACAGGTTCTCTCGCCGAAATGTCACTTCCAAAGGCATTTTATATTTTGCTCATTGACTTCGCATCATCTGAGGCCTACGGCTATTTGTATTTCTACTGACAAAAATGTTGGCCGCAAGTTAAGTTTGAGCAGTGCCTATAAGACCACTGGCGTGGTCATCAGACAGATCTTTGTACAGTCGAACGCCTCTATAACTGATGGTGTCTATAACAAAAGAATTTGGACGGCTACATTTACATCGAAGTGGCCTGTATAACGAATTATTCTGAATGTACCGAGCACTTCAACCGCCGCAAAATTATTCTTATCGCAACTAAACAATCGCAGCTCCAGAGTGTGCTACGGTGGTTTTGATGAACAAAGAAACGACCCCCCCCCCTTCCCTCATTCAATTCCCTTTCTTTCTTTCTTGCATTTTATACCTAGGTTATCACATCAGTATTGTTCGATGCATTTAGGGCAGCATGCGAGGTTTTACTGATCTGGTGCCAGCTCGTACGAAAGTATTACGTTCTGCGTGACGCCATCAAGTAACGAGGAATGTGGACTCCAGACTCGACGGCAATGGTTCGGTTAAGTTTCAGGTGGACTTAGACTGAATGTATGCTTATCGCATTAAAAAAGGTCATTGACGAGACAACATCCCATGTCGTTCATTTTTCCCACAAAACGACACCTGTTAGTCTTGGTTACGTCAGGTCACGTCCAGCCCGTACATGTTAGGTTAGGACGTGTTACATTTAAGATTAGAAAGTCAAGGTGGCATAGATGCCCGCCACGTCACACAGCCGCTTCTTAGGGCGCCTGTAAATGCTTCGCATTTATCGACTACATCCCGACGTCTCCTGTAAACGCTTCGCATTTATCGACCACAATCCCGACGCCTCCTGCGTTATACAGTATAGTCGCTGATACGTCACGTGACACTCACGTCGACCTGCTTCTCGGGCCAGTTGCCGAGCACCTCGTACAGCTTGCCGGCGTCCTGCGCCGTCAGGAAGAGGCCCTTGGGCCGGCGGTAGATGAGACTGTACTTGAGGCACGCCTCGCCCACCACGGGAGTGTACACCAGAGGCATCAGCTCCTCCGTGTACTCCTTCAGCGCACGGAAGAAAAGCTTCTCGTTGTAGTCCTGCAAATGTACATTCGTGCACTTGGCATGCGCTACATCTATGAATCTTTGCGAGTGTGTATACGTGAACGACCTCCAGAGCAACTCCACGCAAGACAAGCACAATGACCATGTACACACCTCACGGCATGTACCCATCGTCGTACAGAGGCTAGTGTGTTGCTTTGCTCAGCTCCAGGTCACGGGTTCGTTTCCCGGCCAAGAAGAAAGGGCCATTTAGATGAAGGGAAACGCAAAAACACCCGTGTACTTAGATTTAGGTGTAAGTTAAAGAAAAAGAGAAAACATGTGTCCAGAATTAATCCGGAGCCATCCACTACGGCCTGCCTCATACTCACAGCGTGGTTCTGGCGCGTAAAATACCCCAGGAATTATTCTTATCGCCCTACGGCATGGGCAGAGTACGTTTGTGTAATACTTAGAGGTGTACGAGTAGTAAATTTTGAAAGCGAACCGAATACACGTTGAGTGTATTTTAGTCATTTCGAGTTTTTCTCTTCACGAGTGTGCACGGTTTGCTGAATTATGTTCCTTCCTCAAGGGACGAGATCGAAGGACGTGTTAAATAATGGCCATAAATGAATCGAATGGAATCAAATATTTTTGAACATTTCTCGAACACAGTACAGCAGTTCTTGCAATTCGTATAAATCAATGTTCACTAACTGGCATTCATTACTTCATCATGAAAAACACAAATTCAGCGTATGCAGGAAATAAACAGACCCTTCCGATCCCCGGAACTGTTGAGAAAGAGCGAATGACCGTAGTATTACCAGTAAAATCACGCTCTCCAAGCGAAGAAGCCACTGAACTACGCAAGCTCTCATCTCTTGCGCGCACATTATGTCAGTGGCTATGAAACTGTTATCGCACTTGCGCGACAATTTCGCGCTCTTTTCGATGCAGTTACCATATTCCCGATGTTCGGAAACTATGCGAAAAAATATTCAGGTTTACGTATAACGGTCATTTGATTCGATGTTTCAAACATCCGTGCACCCCTAGGAATATTACACTTACCTTTCCAAGCGTGTCAGTCTGACCATGAGTATGCCACGTGTGACAGTCTTTGGCTATATGAACACTAGTCCTTTATTAAGCCGGCAGAACCACGATGTATGGTCAATTTCTTTTCCTTGCATCCACTCAATCGTTTCTTCCCCTAACTTAGTGCAGAATAGCCAACCGTACTCCGCCTAGGTTAACCTCCCTGCCTTTCCATTAGCATCTTCTTTCTTCGCTCCTTGGCAAGCATGGTTAAAATTTGTAAAACTTGAATGATGCCAAGTTGTTACAACACCCTTAGTCGCAAGCTTCCTGCGTGACTGTTATGAAGAAAGTAAAAGGCGAACTTAAAGTGGGGGACGGGACGAATAAGCAAGCCCTTCTATCAGAATAAGAGAACGTACATGATCGTACCGGTTTCTTCTTTTCTTTTATTTTTTTGTCATATCATTCCTTATGAGTGCACACGTGCGCCAACCGTGTAACGGTGAAAAGTCATTTAACACGCAATACCGCTGATGCCCACGTTTCGACAAGTTGACTTGTGTTCGTCAGCACAGCGACTTCTCATGACGAAGGAAACGGTAGCATGCAGCTGACTGCATTATTTCATAATGGGCGCTTTTTTCAGTGGACACTCAAGACAGACAAGGACTCAAGGTAAGAATACAAACAAGCGTTCCATAGTGTGCGCTGAAGCAAGCGTCCATTATGAATTCAGACCAATTCGCCCAGCCTTCAATCCTTTTTTTTGTACGATGCCACTGCGGGTGTATGTAGTGTACTCACGTGCAGTTCCCGCAGGTAGAGGTACTTAGCCAGTCCCGACTCGTACAGCTTGATGTTGTCCATGACCGCCTGCAGCTCGATCTCCACGGAGCGCACTGCCGGCGGTATCAGGCCGCGCAGGGACATGTTGTCCCGGTCACGGGCGCTGAATGCCAGGTTCTGCGCGGTAACGAAGAAAGAAAAACATACGTAGTACTCTTTTTTTCACAGCAACAGCTAACCGAACCACGTAAGTTGCCGAGAATTGGCTGCATAGCATGCTGTATAGCAAGAAGGAGCTGTGAGAGTATGCTTAAGTTTGAACAGTTTGCAAATGTGGCATGAGATACACCACACTGACAAAGACATTACCGCAGAAACCAGAAGATGTCGATTATAACTGTCGATACAAACGGCCCAACGGCAACTCGACGACTGCGACAGCGTTGTCAAAGTATGCCAAGCGGGAATATTTAAAGGTGTCCATGGTGCCTGGTGTGGAATGCTCATCTATATTATACTGTATTATGGTCAGAGCATCGGATTTCGGATGCAGAGGACTACAGTTTTACTGAAGTGTGTGTGTGTGTGTGTGTGTGTGTGTGTGTGTGTGTGTGTGTGTGTGTGTGTGTGTGTGTGTGTGTGTGTGTGTGTGTGTGTGTGTGTGTGTGTGTGTGTGTGTGTGTGTGTGTGTGTGTTGAGCGCAACGTTCACGATACGTGACCTTACGATGTAACGTCACGTGGTGATGCCATCATGATTCCATCATTGATGGCACTACACGATGTCACACGATCACGCAATTGCTTGGCTAATGCCACTGACGACATTAAGTATCGACGATGCTAGGTTTTATTGTGAGAGCCTTGTATATATCTCATTGGGACGTACCCTTGAACGGTATCTATGCGAACAGCACACAAAAAGTACAAATAATGTCACACAAGCCAGTGAAGGCCAGAATCGAACGAAAGCAAGGAAGCTGCGTATAAAATATGACTAATGGTTATCAAAGTTATGTGCGAATGAGTAGTGATTGATAGTATAATCATCCGTGGTTATTTTAATTTGGTAATGCAAGATGACATTGGAGTCCAGTGATACATTGCATTCGAACCCAGAACCGCGCTTTGAATAAGATAGATTGACCTATATTAAGACCGATTTAAAGTGTGAACTTAATTATTAAACAGATCTCATGAGGCTTTCGCCTTCAGCGTCTCTTGGATATAGTTAAATAAATCTAAAAATTTTTTGCACCCCACGCGACACATAATGCTTTCGCAATAACGAAGAACACCTCGGAAACCCCTTAGCGCTTGTCCCGGCCTCTTATCCACGTATGTACATACAAGGAGGCTCGGAAGCCGCAATCACGCGCACGGTTATCTCGGCCACGCGCGTATTATCCCCGCTGTGGGCACAGCACGCGCAGTGAGAAAGAACGCGTTAGCTTGGGATCGTGCGCACGAGTTGGCGGAAAGCAGACACAAGCGTTTCCGCAAGACGTCCAAAGACACACGTAGCCTTTCTTTCATTTTTTTTTTTCGGTCCGGGGGAGCACTATGCGTAACGTACATAAAAGAAAGAAACTAGGGCTGACGCGGGTCGTTTGCCTTCGTGTATAGGTTGCACGACATCTCGGCGCTGAGCGCGTGCTCTGAGACAGCGTTGTATGCCTCCTGTGCTCCACTGCACTTTGTCGCTGTAGGAGAAGCGTGTCGCTTCTTTCTTTCCGGTTCCTTGATTCTCGTTTCTCGTGTTTTCTCTGTAACCTGTAGAACTCCCGTGCCTCCTCTTTTGTTACTTTTTTTCTTTTCTTTTTTCTTTTTGCCTACCACGATCTTTGGGGCAGTTACGTAACGTGAAATTACTGTTGTCGTCCCACGCTGAGATATACCGATGCCCTACTCGATGACGCGGGCACGTAGAATTAACAGAACGATGCCTATAGGATAACTCGCTGCTGGGTGAGTTGGGGAATACTTCGCGTCAATACTTTTAGCGTACTATAAAAGATGACGAGCACATGAGAGATGGCAGGACAAGCGTCTGTCCTATCATCTCTGGAGGGTTAGTCCTTTTTTTTTATCTTAGTGCTAAGGATCACGTCGTCAAGTGAAAGAACAAGCTAGTATATACTCGTGGTTACATTTTGTACGCTTGAGATCATCATTATGTCCGAACTAATAACAATAATTGCGTGAGTTTTACGCGACATAAAGCATGTTACAATTATGAGGCACAAAACACTGGAAGGGTCTGGAAATTTTGACCAGTTGGCATCTTTTTAATGTGCACCGAAAAAGCACCCTGCAAGGGCCTCTAGCATTTTCACCTCCATCCAAAACTCTGCCGCCGCCGCCAAGGTAGAACCCACGTCCTTTACGTCAACAAGCCGAGCACGCTAGCCGCCGTTAACCCCGCGCTGGACATCGTAGTGTCCTGAAGGTGGCAGAGCCACCTTGAAAGCACGACACGCAAGGATGTCATACCCCTAACACACAGGCACGCTAAGGACGCTAAGGTACTTTAGGTATAAAGGAGACATGGTAGAAAAATGGGTTCACTACAAAGGACTTTATCTTTGCCCGGGTGTCAGAGGTATTATATACGTACACCGCATTAGTGGAGTGATTACGTGGCCGCTGGCATGAACCATGCGGATTCAATCACGGCCGCGGCGGTCACATATCGATGGAAGCAAAATGCTAAACGCGCATATACTTAAAGATCCGGTTACACTTTAAAGAGCAGCAACCACGGCTGCTGGACTGATTCGCGACCGATCACCTAAAGTGTGTTGTGTCTTGTGCTGATACTGAAGTAGACAGCGCTTCCCAGAAAGATAACGTATGGCAGAGTTGTAGTTGAACACTAGTTGCAATGGTTCGAGTTATTTCATGCATTCCTCTTTTAGTCAGGAGTCAAAGCTCGACGCCGCAGTACGGAAAATATGACTACAGAATTCGTGCGAACAAGTCTGCGTCTCTCCTGCCCCGGCACGGTGGTCTAGTGGCTATGGTACTCGGCTGCTGATCCGAGGGTCGTGGAATCGAATCCCGACCGCGGCGGCTGCAATTCGATGGAGGCGAAACGTTGAGGCCAGTGCACTGTGCGATGTCAGTGCACGTTAAAGAACCCCAGATGGTCGAAATTCCCGAAGCCCTCCACTACGGCGTCTCTCATTGTCATACCTGGTGTTGGGACGTAAAGCCCCACGAATCAATCAAGTCTGCGTCTTGCGTAAACTGCGAAGACTGCACAGGGCAATGTGTAATAGCGGCGGCTTGCAAGCTGTCACTGCAGGCAACAACGTTGCGAGTCTTGGGCAAGAAACTAAATAGAAGCGCAAAAGTCATCACACCTAAACAGACGGCAATGGGTGCTGTTCGATGGTGTCCTTCCTGCATTAATTACCAGGGGCTTAAGGCGTTGGACAACGACAGAACTACTCCCGTTTCAACGGTTATACTTCTTCATAACAGTAAGTTCTCCGTCGCTGACGCTCGTGGCCGCTAAAATTTCGCGGCCAGTATCGGGGAACAAAGGTAGCAGTACAGGCGAAATCGATCCACGATGTTATACCAACGCCAAAGCAATTAACATCTGCCAGCAGCACAAAAAAAAAAGGAAAGAAAAAGCTCTCAAGTTGTTACCACTACATGAGAGATTACCCGTGAAAAATGAGTCACTGAAGGCGACCTCCGAAACACATTATGTGTAAACACGCAAGACGTTTTGGACTCCTCACCGCGAGCCTTATTCTGAGACTATCGCTTTTCGGAGGTTGTCCTTCTTCGAGGCGGCTTATACACAGTATCCCCTTCAATGTTTTGCACACGCCCCTTCCCCTCAAGACATCTCCACCTAGCATCACCTCTCTCCCACCCCATTCCCCACAGTTTGGTAGCCCCGACGTCGCCCTCCTCCCTCCTCCAACACACCAGAATCCTAGGAGAGGTTCTACGCTCCTACGCGAGCGCACCGCAGTCGTTTCGCAGTGTTCCTGCTCTCATCAGCTGTGTCTCGTCCTAACAGCGCGACTCCGGCAGAGCCAGCAGCCACGGAAGAACATCTCGCGAGCACGCAACGATGCCTCACTCCACGCTCGCACACACAATGAATGCATCGTCCCAGACGAAACGGCTTCGAAACACGCGATGGCCGGTTCATGGCTGCGGCAGTTCCGCGTCGCGGCGTCTCACACGCGCAACAGAGCTACCGCCGCCGCCGAGCGCTTCCGCGCGCACGCGCCAGCGCTTGCGCAACGGGCGCGCAGCCAACCTGGCCGGCACGCCATCTTTCATCACCGCTGACGCGGCCACCGCACACCGTCGCTACCGTGAACAACACCAGGAATGATGATCACGACGTCTCTGACGAATGGGCCACTCGAAAGCGTGTACGCGGAAGAGGAGTGTACGTCGAAGAAGATGGAAGAACTGGAGTGTTGCCGCCAAGCGCCGTGTTGAGACGGAGACAGGCTGCACGGGACGGTTGTAACATTTGGATGGTGGGTTCGCGGCTGAGTACACCGGCTCTGCAAGTGTGCAGCGGCGGGACATTTTGTAAATAGAAAACGGGAAGGGGAGACATGCAGGGTTACTACCGCTGGACTCAAGCGCTGTGCAGTTTGTGCACCTTGTGAGGTGCGTTTTACGCCCTTGGTTGTGGTCGTGCATGAACACACGGGACCTCCAATAGACAAATTCAGTCTCGCGCACTGCACCACGGCGCGCCTCATAATCACAACGATGCTCGCACTAATTCTACTTCATTTTCTTTTTCCGTTTCTCTCACTGTTCACAGTGAAAATTCGTCACACATGACGGACAATGCCTTTCCTTTTGCAAACCTCCACGTCCATCCCACTTTGCACTTATCTGGTCCATTCTTTTCGATTAATTAAATGTACAATGGTTGCAATCTTTACTCTCTCTTTGAGGACCTTACAGGAGTGCGCTGCCCGTTGACGCTGCGCTGTACTACGCGGACGAAAGGCACCTGCTTCGAAGTAACGGTTAAGACGCTGTGCAAGGCGTACTTCAAGATTCATACTAGCCAGGATGTCTTCACGATTCCTTTTTCCTCTCATTGAAGCAACTCTACCCACAAAAAAACACCCAACTCCACGTGGTGCAACCGTCGGTGTTAACAAACGTAAACACGTCTCTTAGCCACGAAAGAACTCGTTTACGAACGCAGTGACTGACGTCGAAGTTCGCACGACATGACAGCGCGGTGTCACAGCATGGCTTCCCTAGATCCAGCGGTAGGCGGTTTCACGTAAGCGCGCGTCTCGGTGCGTGGTCCTGCGATCTTCTATCGGGCATCGCGGCTCGCGAAACACCGTGTACGCAGTGTATCAGGGCGTGACGGCGACCGCGCTTCGGACAACGACACGTACGCGGCCTCCTCTGCTCCCGCGCCTCATCGTCGTCCGAGCAACGAGCACCATCACCTCGTCCGCCGTCGAAACGTGTGCAGGCCAACGATTCCACCACAAAAGGCGCCGCCCCCGTTTCCCCTCCAGTGACGCGCCACGCGCAATCGCGCAGCGTCTCGCCTGCATGACCCCATCCTCCCCCCCCCCCCCCCGCTTTTTTCATCATTTGGGGCATTGTCAATGCAAGAACTCGCAGCCGTTTTCGTGTCAAACCACGCTATAGAGGGCGCCAAATACGGCGAATTCCTTATATATGCCATATATTACGCCATACGTATGGAAGAGAAGCTCAGGGGAAGAGGGAGGCTTGAATCTATGGGAAAAAAAATGGATAAAAACGACGTAGAAAGGGGAATGTCGCTGGAGCCAACGTTTCGACAAGTGGACTTGTCTTCGTCAGGATGGTAGCCGTCCTGACAAAGACAAGTCCACTTGTCGAAACGTTAGCTCCAGCGACAATTCCTGCTCCCCTATCGTTTTTAGCTATCTGTTAAATACGCCATGTATGTCAGTCCTTGTTTAACGACAGTCGACTAATTGATTTATTGATTGATTTCTGGGGTTGTACGCCACAAAAACGATATGATTTTGAGAGATGTTGTAGTGGAAAGCTCCGACGATTTCAACCACCTGGGGTTACTTAACGTGCACTGAAATCGTACAGCATACGGGCCCCGAAATTTAGCCTACACCAAAATGCAGCCACCTAGGCCGGGATTCGATCGCGCGGCCTTCGGATCAGCAGCCGACTGCCACAGCCACTAGACCACCGTGGCAGGGCTGTCTCACGACAGTCGGTCTGGCTGAGTGGCAATATATTCCTGCACGCGTTTTTCCTTTCTTTCTCCTTCTTACAGCGAAGCTGTATACCTCTTGATGTTCGGAAAATTTCGTGGCGTAAACACAAAACGCGAGGTTAAAAACTGAAGGCAAACGGCATTTCCTTCTGTGCACTAAGGCATACAGCCTAGAGCTTAGTATTCACGAATAATAATACTGCGCAAACGAGGGCCTTTCGGTAAAAGTTCATGTGTTAGTTATAGAAACTAGTATTGTGGGTTGAACGAACATAAATATATTCGGGGCTTACATGACTAGACCTAGATGTTACCAAGAAACCTCGTGGTACTTCTGTGCCGGGTAAGAAAGAACCCAAATCCACAAAACAAGAATCAAAACCTAGGCGCCTGCCAACAATGGGAACACTCTCCTCGCGCGTTCCCGGTAAAGATTATGTCGCAGCTGCTTTGCAAAGGGCCGCTAGACGTCATTCGAAGCCTTCGTGTGAAGTAAAAACCGCGCAATCAACATGTGTGGTGTTTGATACAGCTTCGTTGGACATTCACGTTTGCAGGGCTGGATGGTGGCCATCTTTTTCATTGGCTCTCCTTCAGCACTACGGCACAGCGGTATATTTCAGCACAGCGGTATATTTTAGTTATTATTATTAAGTTGTCGCCGACTATACATTTTCCGCTTTAAGAAACTACAAAAGTATCTAGATCTTCCGTTATCTTAAAGAGGAAAATCTAGGGACTTTCGTGTATGATAGACTATACAGCGTATCAAACGATGTTGTCACATCCTTTCGTGTGTTTTTCTTTCTTTTTCTCAGGAGCATAGAGGACTCTCACCGCGTTCTTATCGACGTAAAAACCGGTACTGCATTACTACCAAGGAGGTTTCAAAAAGAAAAGGCTATAATGAGGAGATACTGCGGTCTAAAGTTAAAGTCGCCGGCCGCCATATTACCATAGGTATTGCTCAATAGCGTTCAGGCAGCAAAAAGCAGCAAGCATTTTCCACTGATCCCCAATAGCTTGCCGGATGGCGCTTCGAGATCTCCGGCGCTCGTCCCGGAAGTCGTGCAAACGACCACGGTGAAAGCACAGCTAGGTGCTGCGTTTCATCAAAGTTGCCTGCGTACTTCTCCGTAAACTGTACAAACAGGCCGCAGAAATCGCCTTGGAAGACTCTTGTAACCATTGCGATTTGCTGTACGCACGACATACGAGATAGGCAGATATAAGCGCTCAGGTCATATGCCAGTTTTCGAGCTGTGCGTAGATTCCCTCGCTCTAAGCCGCATGTCTTTGCGCTATGCCGGAAACTTAAGCAGATACAAATGAACATCATCACCAGGCAGCGCGCTCTTTAGCAACCGCTTTACGGTCGCTTTACGGGCGACCTCTTCACGGGCGCACGAACCCGGCTGCTGCCTGACGCAGTTCCCACGGTAGCTTTCCTTCCAAAAGCATACAGGTTGTTAAAATATCCACGTGAGCGTTACGAAAATGCCACCAGTATTGTTTACTCTCGCCTTGATTATATCAGACAATTTGTATAATTGAACTCGTCTAATTTATTTTTGATTAACTGTGCGACTTGTAAAGTGCTGCCTTAAACGCAAAATGTTCACTTGAAAAGCTACACAGCACGTCAATTAGTGTGCGGATAATATGCTTTTATAATAATAATTACAGTGGTTTGAATTTTTTCGGGCTTCAAGAAGGTGCGTAGGACTTGAAGAATTACCACGTGTCTAGGCGCTTGCGCGCCATGACATTATCTGTTTATGCCTGCGGTATCCATGCGTCATCGATAGTATTGTCGTACAGCACGTTTAAGAGCACTAAATTCAAGGCGCATAATCGCCTAGTAGCATGGTAATTTTTCAAACGTCGGGCCATTTCTTAAAATCCCGGGAACCACCGCCTTTATTATTATGAAAGTACATTATTCATACACCAGCTAACAAGCTCCACAACTTCTCCAAGGAACATTTTTCGCTTTCAGGGACAGTTTAATTGTTGATCAGTCAATACTGATTAATTACCTGAGCTCATTAAAATAGTCCGAGACTGTCAAGACGACAGTAAACGACACTAAGCTGCTCTGCGTTCTCGTAACGCGCACGCGAATATTTTTATGATTTGTGCAAGTTAACTCAAACATCCTCTATACAAAGACGACGCATTCTAGGCCTTCACATTTCGGCTTAGTGGCTGTGAAAAAAATAGAATAGTGTTAGGCCATGGAACTTAGATCGCTTAGCGTATACGCACATAACCTGAGTTACAGTGAATGTAATGCCTACTATACACTGAAAATCACGTGCACTGCACGACCTGCTTTCTCAGTACCTTTAATTGTACTACAGCCTGTTTGCAAACGGCGTGCTACAAATTAACGTGACACACAATAAAGTCTTCGTGAAGTTGGTGACAAATCGGCACTGTATGCGCCCACCGGGCAGTTGTCCCTGCATACTACAGCCATGAATGTGTTCACTGAAGCTACACATTTTCCTTCCGGAGCAAATGCTTAATGTTGGCATTTGTGCACATCGAAGCACATTTCAAATGAATAAACAATGGCCTGTTTGAAACTACACTGGGATTTCTTTGCTCGCAGAACTGCGCAAGGCTCTGATGTATTGGCTTCTAAAGTTAAAATACGAGCAAGGAGCGAACTTTAGTAATTTTCACGTTATTTACTTTTTTCCCTGTCGATATCGAACTTACTCGTTGTATTTTCGTATGCGCCAGTTGGAGTCTCTGTTCATCCAAACGCCCTCACGAATATTAGTTCAATGGAAGACTGACACCTTAACACAGGCTGCAGTGTCCGCTTGCGAGCATGAATCCAGTTCGAGCGGACAAACTCAAGACGCACGTGATATTTTGCTTCCCTACTAAATCATGCCTCATATTCACATCGCATATTTTGTCGCCGTAGAGTTCAGGTCCGGAGGAAATGCATATCGTAAAAGGGAGCACTACGCTGTGAAATAAAGGCCAAAATATGCAATCGAGAACTCTAACCAGCGGCTGAGAAGCGTAGCAGACGCTGACTTCCGGGATGCAAGCCTTCATACTTCCGCTTGCCGTGCGCGCGCCCGAACGCGACAGCAGCGGAGAGGCATCCAGAACCCCAGTGGACCCCCCTGGCATTTTACTCACGCTTCCACAGTCGTTTAGGGCTGTCACTTTTGCTGGATAGTTATACTGACCGAAGTGCTTGTTTGTGTAGCTGCTTTTTCTTTTTATTTTTAGATGAAAATTGAGCATCCCGACAATTCGTATCCACGGTCATGGTACCCGAATATCGGTATGATTCAATCAGAAACAACGTCCAAATCTTACATTGCAATTAGCCTAGAATTCGCACTATCAGATAAAGAACGTTTCAGCTTTAACTGCTTTTTTGGCTGCTTTGTCTAGCTTTCGATCTCATGTATATGCGAAGGCCGACTCCTCCCATGGCGGTAAGGTTCAGCGGGTGCGGCTTCCTTAACCCCCCCCCCCCCCCCCCCCCTGGTTGCTACAGCGGTGCTGGATACGTATCTCACATCGTGGTTGCTGTAGTCTGTCTTCAGAGCGTGCCAGGGACACTGCGTTTACGACGCAGCACAGAATGCATCGCGTGCGATCCGCCGGTTTGCTTTCACTATCGTCGCGGCTACGGCGCTGATCTGGTTAACTTGCTAACCGCGTTGCGACGCCGTCGATAACCCTCGCAGCGTCTCCCCCCAGGCCAACTGCCGCAAACGTATACGTGCTGTACCTACCGGCGCCGCCCACGGTGTCAGGGAGAACCTGGCTCTTCCAGAGTGGGCGACATTCTCGGCGATGCCGACGGAAGCGCGTAACAGGTTAAAGGACCTCAACAACATCGTCGCGGAAGGAGCGAGGCACAGCTGTCTTCGAGCACACTGCACGAACGGCCTTCGACCTCTCGTCTAATTGGACCACGAACGACGACGCACCGCCGTCAGGGTTTGTTGCGTCCTTCACACACGCACGCCTATATGATGCATCCTGTGGGATTCGCTCCAGCTGTCAGCCGAACGCGAGACGCGACAAGTGTTCGGTGTTAAAATTGCGACACGCAGTAAACTCTCCTATCGTTCACGCTTCAAGCGCGGTGACATCACGTTGTTCTTGTTCCTTGTTCACCTGACAATGTATGGCTCACACCCACTGTCGGGGGACTGGCCAAGAATTGGGTGCTACAAAAATTTAATATTTAGATACGCGGCAATTTACACAGAGAAATGGCGAAGAGGTATTGAGGATCGTTATGTTATATAGGGAGGAAAAATAAAAACACTTACTATGGGCGCTTCATTTAAATGTTTTCTTAAGATATTAAATTAAAGGCATGAACGTAGTGGTACTTTCGGTACAAACTGCCGGGAATGCCGTTCGTAGTTTCCTTAGAAACTTGCATTAAAATATAATAAACCGACCCAAGACACCTGGGCTTGCAAGGAGGGTCAAGTAGATGGCCCGCCACGGCCCTCATCGAAATGCAACCGCCCACATACTATGCAATGGCAGTGCATGTTAAAGTACCACGGATGGTCGAAATTTCCGGGACATGATCATATGATGGCTTTGGAACGTAAAAAAAAAAAATTACAGCATATCCACGGAGTGAATGATGATGAGTGAGCGAAGCTCGGGAGGTTCATCGTAGATCGTGCCGAGTTCCGGATTATTTAGCTGGAGGTTCATCGTAGATCGTGCCGAGTTCCGGATTAATTTAGTTAACGCGCACGCTACGAATCCTCATGGTTCAACTATGCACAAGTGAGATCTCCCACCGGCACTTCATTGCAAGTCAAGATCCAGTGCCTATATTAAAGCGAAGCTTTGTACCTCTACCAGCCAAGGGTTCTGTCGTGTCCGTCGCTGTAAGCGAAAAACGATCCCGACGAACCGCTCGCGCTCGCGCTCGGCGCGTGCCTCCTGGCGCGCTACCTCTCTCACTCTTCCATCTGCTGTCATGTGAGAGAGAGAGAGCGAAAGGCGCGCGTCGCCTATGGAAACGCTCTTTCTTCGATGAACGCTCGACCAGCTCGCAAAGAAGGAGAACGCGCCCTTACCCGCGAGAGACGAGCTTGAGGCACGCAGCGTCTTCTAGCGAGCTTCAAAACAAGCTTCAAAGCGATGAGCCAACATGATGGATGATAAGGGCTGCGGGCAAACAACGGAAACAGGCTCGGCGCGGTCCGTAAGATTAGATTGCAGCTGTTGCAAAGCTTATGCAGCTGCTCGAAAGAGGGTTGACGTCACTCGAAACCCTTCCAGCCTAGTAACTGCTTCGGTTCATTTCTAGACTACCCCACTATGGGTAGACCACCGAAAGTAAAGACGGCAGAAGAAGACCGTGAATATAAGGATCGGCGGAAAGAACAAAAATCGTCTCGCTCAACAGCGTCGTAAGCAAAACCCAGCAGCTCTCGCCGTCACCGTGAGGGTGGCGTAAAAAGCTTCGCTTTCCAACCACCTTCACAGGGTGGATTGGCGGGCAATTTATATATATATATATATATATATATATATATATATATATATATATATATGGGTTGCCGGTGAACGCTTCTCCAACGCGAGCAGTCGGTATTTCTCAATCAAGAAACTCGCTAGGAGACGCTGCCTGCGCCAACGTTGTCTCTCGCAGGTGAGGGCGCGTTCTTTGCGAGCTGGTAGCGTTCCTCTAAGAAAGAGCGTTTCCATAGCCAACGCGCGCCTTTCGCTCTCTCTGTCTCTCTCTCTCTCATAAGACAGCAGAGGCACGCGCCGGGAGAGAGAGAGGCACGCGCCGGGAAGCACGCGCCGAGGGCGAGCGCCGAGGGCGAGCGCGTGCCTCCCGGCACGCGGGTTACGCCTGACGACTGACGCGTGACAAGGTTAGATTAAGAGGAGCTTCGCCCCTAAAAATCGCAGCATATCCACGAGGTGAATGATGATGAGTGGGCGAAGCTCCGGAGGGAATCATCGGTAAACCGTGAACCTTCCGTGTAATTCGCCCAGTCGATCACCATGTAAAGACGTCTTACGCAGCCCCTTACACAGGCCGGAACGCGCACCGCGTTTGCCGACGCCATCACATGACTGCTGAAAGAGTATAAGGCGGAGAGGCCACAGCGTCTTACACCAGCTTCTTACACGGGCCGTAACGCGCTAGCACAAACGCGTTAGAAACGCGCAGTCTTTCGTTAATGTTGGGTATTTACTGTCATCGTGGTGCATGTGTCCATGTGCGCTTCGTGGCGTAGTGGCTAGCGCCGCGCGTTCGGAAGCGAGGGGTGCCGGGTTCGATTCCGCGCTTCGGACACAACGTTCGGAATTTTTTTCTCATCCATGTTCCACCAAGCGCGATCCGACGCGTACGGCGACGATCCAGGAGAATGAGAGGAGCGCTCACCGCGCAGCAGCCAATTGGAGAGCAGCTGCACCGCCAACGCCATCTAGCGTACCTTCACCCAACCCCATATTGTACGCATGTCTATGGGACAGCGCCCTCTCGGAAACGAGACGAGAAATGGAGATGACGACACAGAATGCGTACAGCGCCATCTAGTGTATCGTCACCCAACTGCAGTTTGCATGCATCTCTATGGGACAGCGCCATCTATTGTATGCTATTGTATGCTAAGGGAGACGCTACTGGCTACGCAGGATGCATGGACAACCGAGAACCGCCCAGGTGATGCCATAAGGAGCTTCGCCCCTAAAACTCTAATGATTCACATGATAAAATAATCGAATAGTAGAAAAAGACTAAAATTTGTATTGAACGTTAGTTATGTATTTGAATAAATATAACGAAATTTCCTGGCTATTTAAAAACGATCTGCTTCATTAACGTAACGTTCTTTCGCGTGCCGTGGAAAACGGCCCGGGCTTTGGCTCCCGAAAGGCGCGAATTCAAACGTGGCCGCGGCGGTCGCATTTCTGTGGTAGGTGAAATCATGATGATGATCGTGCTTCGCTTAAGGAAAAGACGCCACTGGCTGCAGCGCATGTCGGGAGAACAGCTATAGTACCTAGGTATTTCTTTCCGTTTCTTAAGCGAAAAAAATCTGGCGACTTGAGGCTAAGCGTCCATGAGGATAGGGAAATTGGGTTGAAAGAGATCGAAAGTAGTGGAACGCCGTAGTGGAGGGCTCCGGAAACTGACCACCTGTGGTTCTTTAACGTGCACTGACAACTCACAGTACACCGGCCTCTGGCATTTTCGCCTCCATCGAAAATGCAGCCTCCGCGGCCGGGTTTGAACCGGTTTGAACCCGCGTGCTTCTTTTTTTTTTTTGGGGGGGGGGGGGGGGGATTGCAGTCGGACGCCATAACCACTACACCACTATGGCCGACAAGAGGTGAAGTCCTAGAAGCCGGTACACTAATTAAAACTTTCGGGGTAGGGTACCCTCAGCGGGAGCGCTGACACTACCCTACCCAGGCCGAACTATAGGAGTTCTTTGGTGCTATGACGATATTTGGCTGTACCGATTCTAGGTGGCGGCACGGCCCCAGCCAACGGAGAATACCACGAGAAAGAGAGAGATGGAGAACGTTTAAAAGGGTTATAAGGCGCGTTCGTGCTTCTTGTAACACGGCCAAGGAAGGATAGCGCAGTCGGTGGCGCGGCGGGCACAAGGAGGTTTAAACCTCCTTGGGCGGGCACCTTTCGTCGCGCTTCGAGCGATCGTGGGTTCGATCCCGGCCGCGTTAGTGGAAACTTTCCTGCTTGCTTTTTTCTTTGTCATTGTTTGTGTAAGCTTTACTGCATCATATCCGTTACGGCAGTGACGTATAGTGACGTAGTAAAGCCGTGGTGGACCCCGGCATAAAACACCTTCGTGTTAAAAACCTAAAGCCAATTTCACACCCGCAGTATCTAACAGAACAGCACTGGCAATGGTGTCAAGGTCACTATCATGTAGCTGTGGGCAGAGGGCAAGGATGGTGGCAGTGGGTCGACGGCAGGCTCGTGTCCGCCTTTCCTTTCTTCGCAACCCGGGACATTTCTTTATTAGATGCGAAGCAGCTTATGGTCGGGGCTATGTCACTCTCTCCCTCCATCCATCCGCCGCGCGGCGTCCACACCCGCACTGCGCATGCGCATTCTCCTCCCCCTCCTCTCCTTGTCTCCTCTCCTCTCGGCATTCCTCTTCTCCTCTCCGACGCTCCTCTCCTCTCCGGATTGCGCAACGAATGGCAACACCTGCGGCTCCGCGCGCGATAATACGAAGCAGCTGGGGTTAGAGGAGCGACTGTAGACCACCGCGTTCTCCCTCTTCTGTTATACATTCTCATTCGTCCTCTCAATAAAATTACACCATCTCCCGCTCAAGCTAACCATCTCCCCGCTGCTTCACATCCACACATGGTTCCCTTTAGCGGAAGATGGAACACTTCTTTCCTTCTTCTTTGCACTCTTTCTTTCTTCGCGTAATAGCTACCATGCAGCAGTGTGCCAAGGGCAAGAGAGGGTCCGCTTTTGCCTTCTGCGTGACGGCTCCGCTGTTAACTGCGAGCGCCACTAAGCACGGTTTTACCTCGACCCTACGCTCCTCCACCGTGGTCTAGTGGTTATGGTACTCGGCTGCTGATCACGGGATCGAATCCCGGCCGCGGCGGCTGCATTTTGATGGAAGCGAAATGCCGAGGCCCGTTGCACTGTGCGATGCCAGTGCACGTCAAAGAAATTCAGGTGGTCGAAATTTCCAGAGCCGGCGTCTCTCATTATTCATATCGCGGTTCCGGGACGTAAAACCCGAGAAAGCAATCAACCTCGACCCTAAATATCTCAGCTGTTAATGATTGCGACCCTGTTAAGGAAAGGGCGATATTTTCTGCATCTCTTGTCGGGAGCACGGCTCACCGTCCGGAAGTGTAGGGAGGGGAAAAAGAATGAAAGAGATAGAAAGGACAGCAACGCCGTAGATGAAGGCTCCGGAAATTTTGAGGTTCTTTTCGATCCCGGCCGCGGTGGTCGCATTTTCGATGGAGGCGAAAATGCCAGACACCCATGTACTGTGCATCGTCAGTGCACGTTAAAGAACTCCAGGCGGCCAAAATTTCCGGAGCCCTCCACTACGACTTTTCTCTCTTTTCTATCTCTGTCACTCCCTTTCCCCCCACCCCCACGGACGCTTAGCCGTGCTCTCTACATGGGCTGCAGAAATTTGCGTCCTTTCCTCAACCAAACCACAATCAATAAATCAGGTTCTTTCTAACGTGCACCGAGAACGCACAGTACACGGGCCTCTCGCAATGCTGCCTCCATCGTGTTCGAACGCGGCCGCGGCTGTCGCATTTTCGTTGGAGGCGACAGCCGCGATGGCAACATTGCTCGTCTCCGGCCACACTCATACATATGGTGTGGACTTGCACGCGCTACAACAAAGACAACACGAACACTCTGGAGTCGTGGGAGTCCCTCCTGCGTGTCTCCGAGCCAGCAGGCCAGCGCCGGCTCATCCAGCGCGCGGTGGAGGCTGCGGTATCCCAAGGGATCACCGCCGACCTCCTCTAAGAGAGCGCTGCCAGTCTTCAGACTGGTCCCCATTTTCTGTGGGCGAAATAAATAAATCACCACCGCCACCGCGATGGACCGTATACTGTGCGTTGTGATGATGCTGATTGTGGTTCGGTTAGGAAAGGACGCTAATTTCTGCAGCCCATGTAGGGAGCACGGCTAAGCGTCCGTAGGGGAGGGGGAAAGGGAGTGAAAGAGATAGAGAGGAGAGCAAGGCCGTAGTGGAGGACTCGGGAAATTTAGACCACCTGGGGTTCTTTAACGTGCACTGACAACGCACAGTAGACGGGCCTCTGGCATTTTCGCCTCCATCGAAAATGCGACAGCCGCAGCCGGGATCGAACCCGCGCTTTTTGGGTGGCAGCCGAGTACCGTAACCACTACACCACCGCGGCGGACCCCCAAGTGGTCAAAATTTCCGGTGCCCTCCACTACGGCCTTTCTCTCCTTCCTATCTATTTCAACCTCTTTCCCCTACACCCACGGACGCTTAGCCGTGCTCCCGACATGGGCTGCAGAAATTAGCATCCTTTCCGTAACCGAACCACAAATTCATAAGCAGCCTATATTTCATTCGAACGAAGCGCATTAAAAGCAGCACTTGAAAAACACTTCTCTCAGTGGGCGACCTCAATTCGGTATCCGTTGAGGGCATTGTTATTTCTTTTTCGGCACTGTAACAAGCAAATAATAATCTTGGGGGTTCTACCATCCCGAAACCACGATATTACTATCAAAGACGCCGTAGCATGTGGGCCGGGTAACTTGTGCGTGGAGTTCCTGTGAATTTTTCGGTAAGCCGCGTAGTGTACGCAGAAGCGCGTGGTCGGCTAACTCTGCTATTTCTATAACCGTTGGTATATTCATTTAATGTTCGTGTAGATGAACTGGGCGTTATTTATAAATGTTAAAGGGCCTCTAAATATACCGGAAGTAATATACTTGGCCAGTGAGGAAATGGTGTATGGCCTAGCTGTTACTTCTGCGGGCCATTCTACAGTAAAATATAGGCTACAGCAACACTTTCACTTTAAGCTGCAGCGCTAATAAGAGGGATTACCGGCCTATTATGTCGTAATACTAATTAGCACGTGCCAGCGTTGACCCAAGTTTCGTTGGGAAGGTCCACAAAACGATGCATAAAACGAATGCGAAATAAAACGAAAACGCTGACATATAAGACACGCCCGGTACCACTGCACAAAAGCCTTCGTTTCCTGGATTTTCTAGACCTCCCTGCGCAAGTCGTCCTGTTACCTTCCGTACAAGGCACCGCCCTGGCGTACGCAACCGCAACGTTCCACTTCTTACGTGCCACATAGGAAGCTGTTCGGCACACAAAGAGAAGGCTGAGGCCTAAGCCCCGACTGTAATTTCAAGGGAGGCCACATAAGCAGGCCGAAGCGGATGACAGGCGCTTGCGGAACTAATCGGTGTCATAGCTGCCCAACCAAAACGGGGTGGTCGACCGAGAAGCAAAGGCGACGGGCTGCAGCATCTTTGTGCCGAAGCAAATACGTGTATCTATCTATGTATGGCGCCGAGCCTTCGAGTTCCAAGAAGTATGAGTCGATTGATCTATCTATCTATCTATCTATCTATCTATCTATCTATCTATCTATCTATCTATCTATCTATCTATCTATCTATCTATCTATCTATCTATCTATCTATCTATCTATCTTGTGTGTGTTATAGGCACAATAGGCGAAGCATGGATGGCCATCAAAACTCCAACACCATGCGGGCTTGCACATCATAATTGTGACAACTAAATGAATTATGTTAATTTTCTTACGAGAACACGCGCTCGTGCACTTTGAATTGACAGCGCATCACTATGATACCCCGAGGGCCCCTCCTGCACGGGGTTGAAGTAATATTACAAATTCGTTCCGCGCATGCGCAATGTAGATGGCTGTAACTAATATGCACAGTCACTTGAAGAAAAAGTTTCGAGTCGGTGCCTATTCTTGAAGTTAATTTGTTATGGCATTCTTGGTCCTTGAGGTTCCAACATGCTTAAGACACTTGACCTTCCATCAAGCGACCGTGGTCCCCGACTCCCACTATTTATCCACGTTCTTCTGTCACGCACTGACCATAGCGATGCCTGCTATAGTCGTTACCCCGAGATTGCTTCTGGGATTCTAGGTGTAAGCTGCGTTGCTGGCTTCCGCTGGCACTTGATGTGGCAGTCAAAACCACCGTTAGAAAGTCGCTTTCAAAGTTTTTTTAACAGGCTAACACTGAAGACGCTCAGTGAAAGTATTGCGGGGTCGAGTTCACGAAACCCCTATTTCGTATGCTCTCTCTTTCTTTCTTTCTTTCTCCGTCTTTTTTTTTTTTTCATTGGTCAACCGGCTTCGCTAATAGGCTTCGTTAATCAACCGGCTTCGCTCCTCGTCGTCTTTCTCTATTCGCCTCTTGACGGTCGGTGGCACGGGTCCGTAGCAATATGTTCCATATTGTGATTGGCTGAAATATATTTTTTTAGGAAAACAAAAGTTTAGCGTAAGGCATAAATGTGAATACGTTGCTAGACGCGGCCCTGCTTTATTTGCCATAGTTCCTAGCCATTACTGAGATTTTATACTTTTTTGATGCATCCAGAATAGAGAGCGTTCTGTACAGTTTCAGTGCCCATAGGCACACGAAGACAGACACTATAGGCACCAATGCCAATACGGACAATCACGGTGCGCAGGTTTTGAAACAGTGAATCCACGAGGAGTCTTGCATTCGATTAAACCGGGAGGCTCTGGGATAAAAAGCGCCGGATTCTCAACGCGATGTTTCACGATCTGCAACGTGGAAGGCAGAATAAAGGAACCTTCGTGCGGAAACACGCGAAGGAGGTTTCACGGAGCGCATCGTTCTCACGACACCACGCAGCGGATGAAGTTTTCCCGTGTGAAGCTAAACATTTGACTTGACTTGGCCTCCCTTCGTCCATCGTTCACAGGCGCATTTGTACATTTTCCTCGGATTCCACGACTTCTCATTTATGTGCAAGTCCTAAAATGGCAAAGACGTTCGCGCACTTTGGGTGCTTATTGGATATCACGCCTAACAACGACGAAATTAGGCGTTATGTCGAACGAGAACGCGCCCTTGCCCAACACATAAAAGGCAGCACGTCAAAAGGTGTACATATGCCAGAACGGCGCACACTGAGACAGCTCTTGGTTACTCTTTCGTAAAGCTTTATTAATAATTTCTGGGATTTCTCGTCCCAAAAACTCGATATGATTAAGACAGACGCCGTAGCGGACGGCTCCGGGAATTTCATATCGCATCGTGGTTTTGGCACGTAAAACCCCAGAGATCAATCAATCAACAGAATAGCTTTTTCCTGAACAGCTATAAAGGGCACTGAAGGTTTGCCGTACTCTACTGTAACCTTGACAGTGACAGCACTAAGAGCTGCGAAAAACCGTTTGTTTAGCGCCAACTTATTCAGCTTTGTTCAAAATGCTGGCCTCATTGAGATGCTTTGGTTTGTGAAGTGTTGTGTACTCTGTGTTTGTTCGGTATCTTGCGGAACGCTTGCGAGAGGCCGCTTCACTGGTGCCCAGTTTTCGAGCTTTCTTATAAAGATGCTGGCATGGTCGATATGTGTTAATCTAAGCACGTTCAATAAAGCTTTGACACTTGCCATCCTTTAATATTCTGCGCTAAACTATTACAAGGGGACGAATAACACACACACACATTGTGCATATGTGCGCCTGGTATTTGTGTGCTCGTGCTATTTTTTGTTCCCTCGTAACAGCTTAGCGCAGAACACTAAAGGACGTCTTAGTCTGTTGAGTGTTGTGGTGAGTTTGCCACGCAAATTCACCACAGCACTGAACGTGTTGCCACACAGGGCGTGGAAAAAGCCATCTGCGTTTGCCACGCCCGGTGTGGACTCTATCAGGTCATTCTTCACCAATAGCGTGCTAGGCGAAGCGTCAGGTATTCTTCACAGTCGTCCAATAATGAACCTCTCACCTTTCTTTGTCTCTCTCTCTCTTTCTCTCACTCCCTTGTGAAAATGGTAAATTTTAGTAAACTGCATAATTAATGATCCTGAACTTTCTTCTTCCATGTTACGAGCCTCTCATGTTTCGCCACTGCAGCTATAGACGATTTCCCTTCATAGCCTCATGGGCACCGCCATCTCGGGCTGATACACAAATGATTTCCCAGTTTTCTGCGCCTTAGCCTCAAATAAACAATGTCATAACACGTCGACTGCACGCGTACAATCGCTATCGTGCAAACCAGAACGTTATATTATTATCGTACAGATGCTGCAGGTGGAAAACGACAACGATACGAGTCCAATATGTCGGTGCGTATAGGCCGTTTCACAGGAGGCATGGATCACCGCAATATTGGGCTGTTCACAGCACCGTTTGTCTTCGCCTGTGTGCGCTGTTTGATAATGAAGACCTTCCAACTCGCCAAAATTGCTACTACAAAACCTCGGCAGTGCTTTTTGGAGGGTCACGCACAGCCCAGCGGGAGTTATGGCGGCGCCCAGGGAGCCTTTTCTGAAAAGGTTTATAAACGCGCTCAGAAAATGGCCTATATATGAACGATCACAGTGTTTCCAAGGGACTCTACGCAGGGCATTTCGGCGCACTATTCCCGATTCTACGATGCGTGACGAAGCGACGTGGATGATGGTCGTGTATGGAGTCAAGCGTCCGCGACCTTCGCGGGGTCGGTCCAGAGAGGCGCTGCGAAACTTTTGAGGTGTTGCATCAATGGCGAGAGAAGCGCAAAGGGGTCTTGTTTTGACTTAAGCCCATTGTTTGCCACCGTGACTCGGAAGAGGAGAAGGCCACACTTTTCGGAGAGATTGCGGGAGGCCGGACAATCGTCGTGATACGGGAGAGTCGCGATGAGTCCTGCGACAGACTCTCGGACGTGTCCCTGACCGAGAAAGACAAAACAAACGTTTCGCGAGACCGATGGAACGTGCCATTGTAGAAGGACGCCACGGGTTATTACAAAGAGTGGTCAACTACGGAACAGTGTGTATGGCAGTACTTCCTGAAGGGCTAGTTGATGAAACGTTTCTGAAAGAAAGGCGCAAATTTCGACACCACAAAAGCAAGACAGAAGACTCTTGGGTTCAGAATCTCTTGGACAGAATCTCTTGGTTGTGCTGTGGGTGCCGCGTACCGCATTCCCTTGCCCTGTGGCAAGTCCTACATAGGACAAAGAGGCCAATGAATCAACGACCGGGTTCGGGAACATGCGAGGACAGTGAGGAATGAAGGTGCGCACTTAGCAGCACATTGCAATGCCTGCAGATGTGAACCACGTTTCTCAGGCGTAGAAATTTTCGGAAGGAACAAGAACCCTCTTGCCAGAGAAATTTGAGAGGCATACCAGATCGAGCAATATGGTGATAACTGTGCCAGTGAACCTTCAGTATCTTTGTATACCTCAGAACGTGCCTTGCTCGATAACATCGTTTCATGTTGAAAAAACTTCTTCTCTTGTTCTCCTGGTTATGATTTGCGCATGTGACACCTCGCAGCAGTGCTATATATGCTGAAGCGTGAAGGCCGATAAAATCAGTTCGTAGTGGCGCTCGTCCTGTCTTCTATCGTGCTTTCGTGGTGTCGAAATATGCGCCTTTCTTCTAGGAAAGTGTGTATGGCGGAGGCGGAATGTTCGTGCGAACGAGAGACCCTGGCGGTCCTGTAGTATAGGTTTAACACTGTCACAGGAACTGTTACGGCTCCACGGCGTCAAGTTTACGGAAGAAGCAACGCGGGACAGGTTAAAACTACCTTCAGGGTGCTCGTTGGAATACATACTACGTTGAGTGAGGTCCGTGTCTTCGAACGTACAGCAAATGTTTCGTAAGTTGACACGTTGTGCTGGAATTAGCATTAGGGGTGGACGAGTATATTCGAATTTTTGAATTTTCGTCGCATATTACACTGTTCGAATTTTCCGAATATTCGAGGTGATTCGAATATGCTAAACTTTTCAATATGCGACCCAGCCATTTTCGCCCTGGTGTTTGGCGTTTACGGAATGTGCCGAGACCAGCAATGCCTACGCGGTAATCATGGGTAGTGCACGCAGGCGTGATGACGGTCGACGATGAGAGCGTCAGTACGTATCACTTGTCGCCACCAACATGCAGTGTCACCATAAGCATCTTCAACTACGGGCTCGGCGGCGCCGTTGGTGTTCATGTAGTCGTGCCGGCGTACTGAAGCTGCAGAGTGAGTGAGGCATGTAGTGCCTGTGTACACCTGCCCCACTAACGTATCGCAGGTCGTGTTGTCATGCTGTACTGCGAGCTCTGCCACTTGAAGCCGCATCCTTATGCGGGGCATCTCTTCGGCATGCATTAGAGCAGCGTGAACGCGTCGGCCAACCAGCATTCCTTCGTGATAACCCTTAGTGTTCGTTGTCACTTGCCTCACTCTGTGATACATTAGCAATACAGCATGGAACATGACAAGCTAGTTTCTAGATGATGTGTCCTTGATAGTAATATCTTTTGTATTGATAGTTTATTAGCGTCTTTTCTTATCATAAAAAATACGATTACCAATATTCTGTATCCGATTCGATATTCGAAGCTAGATATTCGTACTTGCTTCGTATTTGAAGAATTTTCTTTATTGTCTCGTATTTGTCATTGGTCCCTTGCATTAGAGCCACACAGCTCCCACTTCCGCATTCCCCTTCGCACTCCTTCCGTACATTTGTTCTGCGCGTGGCTAACAACCTACAGACACCCACATACTAAATCTGAGTGACCACGGCACGAAAGCGTTACCAGAACACTGTATGTTGCACTGCATTAACGATGAAGCCTCATTACAAACCACGTTAAGGCTCTTGTGGAGGCGCAGGTCACGCACAGTACACAGCGATCAAGATCGGCCCACCAAACTGATGTGTTCTGATGCGCAGTCTCCAAGATGAGCTGGTTAATATTGAACACTGCGCTTGTTGGCGTGACTAATCAAGTTGCGGCGCTTCAGACACGGACACGGAAGTAAGAAGTAGTCAAACGGCGGCGCTCAGTTGAGCTTTACCACAGATAGAACCACTTGTATAAATACGCCGTCTGTATAACCGTCGTTTGTACCTTTCTTTCGTTGTCCCCGCCTGTAATTAAGATGGATCAGCGCATATTACTCGGCGACAGATCGAACACCGGTCGGCCACTCCAGACCTCGTGGACGCACGCAAAGGAAGTTCCGCTTTAAATGCAGTGACCAAAAAGTCTTGAACGCCCTCACAGGACCTACACATTGTACGCACAGCTGCTCGAGCCGCACCATGGCGGGGTTAATTGTGCGGTTCCTGCAGTACATATAACTGTCAAGTTTCTCAAAGGTGTCACGAAGCCCCGTCCATCGCCAAGACGCTGCTAGCTGCCGCTGTCACTGAGAAGGGATAATCACAACGACGCTATCCCCTTTCTGTAGTCGTCGGGTGTTGTGACTGCTAAATTGTAGCTCCGTATAGTGGCCCTCCTTTAAACAATAGCGCAGTGAGAAGTCTTCTCTTTTCTCGGTCACACGTACACGCCTACCCGATCGCGCGCACTCGAGCGCGGTTTTCGCTTCAAAGCGACAGGCAGTGTCATTCACATGGCCCTTGCGTCCCTCGTGGTTCTGACGCCCAAGTCCTGCGTGTGTGGCCTTTCAACGGACCCTACTGTTTAGCCACGCGGCCAAGCAAAACTGAAGCTCGAAGTGGAGGTGTGTGCTTTGGGGCCCCAGCTGTCGCAGCTGTAGCGGAACGGGACAAGAGCCTTGTGCTTTCATGCGTCTTGTCTTCTCTTTCGGCAAGTGGGTTAGCGCACTGAAAATTGGGCCACGCTGTTTTCCCTGAAGAAAAGGTACACCCGAAAGAAGCAATAAACGTTTGCTGTTAGATACAGCGACAAATTGTGCCCTTTCAGCCCAAGGTGCGTGGCTTTCTTAGTCCAGAAATCCGTTGGCCAATACCGCTGCCCGTACCCGGTCCAACGGACTTCGCTGGTCCTCTGAGCTCCGTGCCGTTCATATTGCCTCTTAAGCTTCTTCCATGACTTGTAACGGTTCTGGTATTTCAGCGGGGGGAGACAAAATGGTTGAATCGACTGTTTCGCGCCCTTTGAAGCAGCATGGACTGTCATGCGTTGGAAAACAAGAATAAAAATTCATATAATGAAATTATGCAATAAGACCTGATTGCTTATTGAGAGACGAAGAATAACCAACTTGCGACAAATGCAATGAACCATTAACGCTGCTGCACGTCATAATTTCGCGCCCACATCTTTAGAAACACACAGACAAGAACATCACGTTTTGAACAAGTTGCATAGACAACTTCATCCGATGTTAATTTTAGGTGACGGACTGGTCCCAGTTACTGACGCGATTAGCTTTTTGCATGAAATGTGGTCATTTATATGCTCGAAGTACGGCAGCGCTAGCAGCAACCACTATATTTTATTATGCGGTGTGGCTGGCGCAGGCGTAGCGTTGCTTGCTTTTACGCCATTAAACTATCCACCTAATTAACTAACAAATCCTCCTTCAATCGGACACACTAAATGGCGTCAGGTACGGTAACCTTCACGTCTATTCAGAAAAGAAAAACACGCCTTCAAAATCGGAACATGTCCACACAGATGACGTTGAATATGCATAAGGAGGCGATTCGACAGAAGGAAGGTTATGGTTAATTAAACCACACGTAGTGCTCGTACCTCGATGCTGTTTCCTAAAGCTTCTTTCCTCATACACAATATGCGCAGTTATCCTCATTGTAATTCTACAAAGCGAGCTTTTCTTGCCGCATTGTAAAGCGGGCCGTCCATGGCGTACGTGCAAAGTGCACTAGTTTATATATACATAAACGAGATTACGAGCTAAATAAAGAAAAGAGAGCCCCCCCACCCCTCATTTCTCTTTTTTTTAACAGGCGGTCGTTTTACGAGATATTCTCTGCGCGTCCGTTACCCACTTCGCTTCCTATACAATATTAGTATTCCCTGTCACTCCCTCAGCACGCTGCATCAGAATGAGAGCAGGCAGAGAAGGTGACGCGACAGACTGGTACCGTTTGTGTGGAGTGGCTCCCAGCCAACAACACTCATCCTTCAACATATAGTTTTACCACTGTCCACGCCAAATCGACAAAAAAAAAATATAATAATCATGACAGCTCGACTAACGTGAAATCTGGGAAGGTGCGAAGCGTGCGGTGATGCGCCCCGTGTTTCCCACAGGAAACGTCAGTCACTGCTGATGGGCTTGATTTATCGTGGCCAGGACGACGACGACGACGTTAGACGCCGACAGCTCGTACGCATTAGCGGAAACTCGTTAGAATCGCCCCTGACACGACAACCCTACACTGTCTGGGTACACTGCCTACAGGATGGGCCCACACAATTTTCGCAACCGAATTTAACAAATTTCTGTAATTAATGCAATAAAATCCTGACTATTCCTTTATTTTAAATTAGTTTAAATCATGTTAGTTTATTTCGGACCGCTTTTACCCATTTTATACTTGTTATTTCACCATCGTCTAACAACTTGATTTACCGTGACGACAGGACACGACAAGACACACAGCCTGAGACCCCAAGGTGCTTCGCCCCTGCGTGGCAAGACGCCGTCGTGGCGAGAATGACGTCGTGGCAAGAACTCCGTGGCAAGATTACGTCGTTATACCACAGCTGCTAGCTTCTATCACTCTCTCGCCTATAATGCCTAGAAGTACATAGTCTCGCCGCGCCGATGCAGGTCGAACGCGCGCAAGCGATAGGGTTCGACGTGTTTCGCCCTGTCCTTGCACGCGACGCTGGCTGCCGCCGTCGGCAAGTTTCCGGATACGGGTCGACCGGCTGCCGAGGTAGCAACAAAAAGAGTTATGCCACCAGGCAAGGTCGATGACGGATGGAGAAAAGCCGCCGCCTTGATCAAGCGCCGTTGACTCAACGCGGGCCGGCCGGGCGTGTTCGCCGATATAGATTCCGAGAATCGGCTCGCGAACGGATATACACCGGAAAGCACGCATTGCGAGTCCGCTGTTTGTCCGGGACACGGCTAGACTGGAGAGTGTACGCAATGCTCACGGCGAGTGGACCGCCACGCTGAGGGTTTCGGAGAAGCTGGGGAGTGTAAAAAGTACAAGCAGGGTCATTTGGCACTTTGGACGGGCCTACTGGAGTTGGTGACGCTCTGCACAGATGAGCACGCCGAAAGGACCCACACAGAAATGGAAGTGACATGACACGTTGCGTCCGTTTAGTGTGTTTACCTGTGAAGCGCGTCACCAACTCCTGTATGCCATACCAACTGGCCCAGTGCCCAGCCATCTGGCACTTTGGAGGGCCGTGGTGGAATTGAAAAATCCCGACTAGGCAGCGTTACCAACGTAAGCTGCGGAGAACGCCTTTGGCGAGGATACCAATTCCCTACATTTTATGCCGTCATCATTTCTTCATTCCACCACGGGCCCCTTCAGAAAGTGCCATAGGCCGGTCACTGGTATAGTGGTCTGTCATCCAGGCCGTTGAGTGCAGACGATAGCTTTCCGACCTGTTTGTAACACTAACCCGGACGCATAACCGTGTCTGCAACTTCCATTTCTGTGTGGGCTCTGTTGGCAATGAAACGTAACTGCACTGAACACACCTGGAAATGTTAACGGAATTCGTTGAGAATCCCACCACAGCGGCATCCGTGCGAGGCGCTTGATTGATCGATTTCTGAGGTTTTACGTCGCAAAACCAGCTCTGATTATAAGAGACGCCGTAGTGCAGGTCTCCGGAAATTTTGACCACCTGGGACATTTTAACGTCGCTTGCTTGGGGGCAAGAAACCGAACAATGTCGCTCGCTCAAAATGTTACGCATTTCATCGCAAATTCAATAGAGTCGGGGCGCCCTTTATTCTTAAGCGGTGCTTATGCGAAAATGCGTGTGCAATATTCTAGTGTTTCCCTAAATTTGTTTCGGCGCAGGAGTTAAATATGCCCAAGCAGTATTATGCGAGCGTATGTCGGTCTCAATAAAAGGCCCTACAGCTTTGCAGCTCACGCGAAAAGCCTATGCGTTTTACCGTCCGATCAGTTATAACCATTACTTCCATGAATCTGAGATAAAGCAACTTCAGCATGATTCTGCCCACATTAGATTTAAGACCGTATTCTAACCGTCCTTGCTAATCCAAGTTTAAACGAGGGTGCAGGTTTTAGCGGAAGATTTTGCTGGCGTGAGTTGGTTCATGACTGACACTATAATGCGAGACATGCACATGAAAATCTCAGAGGTCCGGAAGTGCTTCGAAATCACACAGTTCCAATACTCTGGAGATTTCGGAGAAATTTCCGGTGAACGACAAATTGTGTCGAATATATTTCACACCACCCTGTGCTTGCAAATGCTCAAAAAAGCACCGACAGTCCTACTCTTTTGCGCAAACAATTTGCTCCACCACCTTGAGTGCACATAGCGTGACGATATATAAACGATAAGTGTGGCGAGCAGTGGTTTGACGTGCTTCCTCGCTTAACCAATTCAGCAACTTGTTCACAATAACTCGGCTCGTTTCATTCTCTCTACACCTGAAATCACGTTGCTATAGCATAACAGCCACGAAAGCCACCTTTTCCGCTTCCATCTTTAAGTGCACGTAGAAAAATTGCCCGTTTGAACTTGTTTCACAATATATATATATATATATATATATATATATATATATATATATATATATATATATATCATTCCACTCTTCGCATTGTCACCGCAGTATACGTCTCATCGCATTGACCATCGCCATAAGGCAGGCGTACCATTTCGTCAAACGAAAACATTTTCCGAATCATTTTTGCCGCGCGCACGGATCAAGTGGAACCACCAATCTGAAGAAAGCTCCTCAATCACTGATGATCAACATTTTCTCAAAGCTCTAACCAACGCTCCATAAATAAAATGCTGTCTACCTTGATTTGTAATTGGAAAATGAGCTTACCATTGAGGCATAGTTCGTGGTGCGTATGTTTTATGTATATGCGGCAAGGCCTGTGTTCTGCAGTGCCTTTGGCTTTGAGTGGTAAATAAAATTTAAAAAAAAATAAATAAAAATGAAACGGGTAAATAGCGCACGTTATGGAAAAGGATGGAGCATGTACACTCACCTTGCAGATCCTCGGGTCCCTGAGGTAGTCCATCCTGCGCGCGAACTTTGGACAGCCGACGATAAGCGCTCCCGTTGATCCAGCACTTCCGGTTCCGACGGCGCCGTTCCTGGAACAGTGTTCGCAGCATTGAGTCTTTCCGCTCGCCAGACCCATGGTCGCGGTGGCAGCGGCCGGCCGCAATCAATCACTCGGGTGCACAAGGCAGCAGACAAGACAAGCACACGTGTTCACGGAACAGTACAGGCTCGTCTCGTTAGACAAGGACCTTTCCTTCCGCTGCACCGCGCACGCACAAAAGCCAAACAACGAAAACGCACAGAGGAAGACAGTCAGCGGAACTATCCGTCCGATGTTTACGCAGCGGCCAGCAAAGACCGCTCGCCTGGTACTTCCCTTTTATTGACTTTAAGAAGATGTGTCCTTTCGGAGAAGCTTCGTGCGGCGTTGACTGCGGGACACAACTTCCAGAAGCTGCCGGTAAACGCCACACGACTTGCGAGAATCACTGGTTTCACAAGAGTTAAAAACACTCGCAGCTCCGATTCACTCGCGTCTCCTGCTTTGCCCCGAGTTGAGCGTAAATACCCGAGTTCGAAGTTCTTATCCACCGGCTTGTCCAGCTGACACTCGACGGCAAAGCTCCCGGTACCTTGCAGCCTCCGGGAGGCAAGAAAACGCGGGTTATTTTATTTCCCGGCTCGGCTTCAGAGACAACTCGCCCAAGGTCGACTCCGCAGCTGGTAGGACGTTGACACCCGGCAGGCCAACCACAAACTGACAGCTGTCTCCGTTGTCCCTCAAGGCTCCTGGACAGCGGACGTGTACTCCAGTGCGCAGGACGTGGACACCAAGAACGGTGTTTCTTTCACCACTGCCGGCAGTACGGGCGACGTTGAGAGACGATCAGCACGACCAGCTATAGGGGGCGAGCGCCCACAAGCGCTCGTTGAAAGAAACGGACTGAACGTCGCCGACGTCGGCGGTCGACGACGCTGGCGCGAGAACGAGGCTAACCTCGCGGAGCGTGTGCCGGAACGGAAGAGAGGAGGGGACGGGCGGCCTTTTAAGAACTGCCGCCGGCTTTCACGTAACTGTACCCCTCACAGACAAACCGTGGCCTTCTCCCCCTTTCTCTCTTCCCGTCTCCGTTTCTCAAGCGTGTACAACGAAATACACCGCAAGACTACTGCTTCTGCCGCTAGTAGGCTACGCTGTTTGCACTATATGTCCGCGGCGCGTTGTGTACGGCTTCTGTTGGGGCTGCAACGTTGCCGTGGAAAGAGGGCGGAATCTCTTCCTCGTGGGCCCCTGTCGGACACGATCTGCGCCTCGTTGGCTCATGCAGCGTTCCATGAGAACGCCCGCTAGCGTGGGAGAGGCGCGGTGTGGCCACGCGTCGGCGCGCTAACGGTGCTGGACATTGGTGTATACTATGCATCCCGACATGCGGACGTGCACTCGGAAATCGTGTCTTGTAGAAGTGTAGCGGTGCGTATAGATGTGCGTTCAGAAATAGTGGACCCCGTGCGAGTCAGGGCGCCCCCGAGGACCGAGACTTGTTCTCAGAAATGAATGAATGAATGAATGAATGAATGAATGAATGAATGAATGAATGAATGAATGAATGAATGAATGAGCAGGTCGTCCTCCTTGCCGTACACATTCAACACGGTAGCCTTTAGTTTATTTTATAGGTAAACAAAAATGTGAAAATATGCTCCTTTAGTAGAGGTTAAAGTGCTTTAAACTTTAGTAAAGGAGCATATTTTCACATTTTCGTGCACCTGTAAAATAAACTAAAGGTTACCGTGCTAAGAGTGTATGCGCGCTCCATAAGGCAGTTACCTCGTCGAAAAACGAGAATGGGGTTAAGAGGATTGGTTTAGGAGAAGACAGAATATATCTATTTTTGCCAATAACGGTAAGGAAGGAAGGAAGGAAGGAAGGAAGGAAGGAAGGAAGGAAGGAAAGGAGGGAGGGAGGGTGGGAGGGAGGGAAGGAAGGAAGGAAGGGAGGAAGGAAGGAGGTGAAAACAGAAAGGCAGGGAGGTTAACCAGAAAGGCAATGTGCGAACTCCCCGTGGCGTGCGCGAAGGAGCCCCGATAATGTCAGTGTCCCGTTTATACACGTGAAAATAAAGCCAGAAGTGGTTTTATAGGCATATCATTTCATTGTATGCACGGTAGAGCTAGCACCTATGACGACGATTTGCGTAATGTCAGCTAAAGATGCATGCTCATATTTTAATACACAAATGTTTCTCTAATTTCGTGCTTGTCATAGGCATATAGACTAAAATAATGCGTTGCTGATCTACAGTCCGTTGACGCTGCTCAGAAGAGGCCATACAAACTGTGGTCGCTTAACGCGAGCAAGCGACAAGGGCCTTCCCTTAGACCCCTTCCCTTGGTGCTTGTTCCTTGCTCGGGCTAAGCGGCCACAACACCTGGGGTCTGCCGACGAACTATACATGTATATGCATATATAACAATGCAGTTCCGCGCCTTAGCAATAGCTTTACAAAGAAGGTCAAGCAACTACAAACGCAAACTTGGCTTTGGCAGCTTTGATGAACGCGTGTATTACGCAGCTCCGGTATGATGATTCAGGCAGGCCTCAGCTGATAGCTCGCGGCTCGCTTTCAACATTTTCAAACACAGGAAAGCGATGGCTGCGTAATTCATTTCATAGACCTCCAGAACTCGCCCGTACGTGGACGAGTTCGTGGAGCGGCCGGATGTTTAACAATGATAATCGCAGCGGCTTAACGTGCCCAAACTATCCTATCATTACGAGGCCCGCCGTAGCGGAGTGCATGGAGATTTTCACCACCCAGGATCCTTTAACGTGCACCGACAACGCACAGTACACGGTCCTCAAGCGTTTTCGCCTCCATCGAAAATGCGACCGCCGCGACCGGGATCGAACCCGCGCCTTTCCGATCAGCAGTCAAGCAACATATAAATAACCGCGGCGGACCGTAGGTGTACTTGAATGTGCATCCCTTGTGATCCTATTAAATATCATTCAGGTACCCTTTCGCCTGAATGTTTCCCGAGCACTGCAAGAGACATCGGTCGTGGTCGCTGGAATATATGCGATTTGACGAGTACGCTAAACCACACTGACGCGAGCACGTCGAGGTCAAGTAAGCGAGTTGGGAGTGTTCCGCGGAAACACCCCGAAACAAAGGCGACGTCGCTCCTGCACCTTCTCACGGACGTCCGTCCAGCACGGCACTGCATCACTGCTTATCCGCACAACGCGTGCAAGTATAACAGATCCACGGTATTTCAAACTTTGCTTCAAATGACAGCTGGGAAACACCTCTTCTGCTTTCAACCAATGACATCACTGGAGGCCGACTACGGCAGGAATAGCACTGGTTGATCTCATGCTTGTGCAGTGCAGCTTGCAGTGCTTTGTTTATTTTGAGATCAACTAATAAAAATACCGAGAAAAGCCAAGCGGCCTAGTCGGTGCTGCCAGTGACGTCATTTTTTTTAAGGAAGAGCACGAGATAGCGCTATTGTAAATTGCCTATAACGTGCGCAGCGCGATAATATTTGGCTCAGATGGACACAGGAGCCTGAACGACTAAACCATTTTCTGTATGTTCAAAAAGTGTTGCATGGCGGCTTTAAAGGAATAAGTGTTTAAATTGCATTAGTACGTTACCGTTTATATAACGAAGAGCCTCTCTTACCGCGCTATAAGGCTTGGTGAGAACAGGCGCGAAAGCTGACGCGCGTACGTCATTTTCAAGAAAGTACAGGCTCCGTCTAGTCGACGCTTGTTGTACAAAAAACAGCGCGAAATGCAAAGAGCATACCATATAGAAAAAGACAGGCACGGGCACTGCCCTCATGTTTCCGACAGCCTCGCTGTGACGTCACAAAGTTTGACGTCATCCGCTCGGATCCAGTTGACTGCTGGTCATCACTAATAACAGAGATAAGCTGCATTGTACTTTAGCCTAGGACTTAATAAGCTGGATAACCTTTCCTGGTAAAGCCAGAGCGGCCCAAGCGACAACGGAACATCGTAACCCGTGACGTCAGACACCACGTCAGTCCGAGTGTCGGACGTGTTCCGATGCCCTACAACTCCAGTACCTCTGAGTGCTTCAGCGACCTGTGACTCCATTCGCCAAGCTATATATGCTACGTTTCATACATCAGGTGCAACGCTGTCAAGGCTTGTGCTCGTATTTATGCTGGCCACTTCCGCGACCAAAAAGTAGTGCGCTGCTTGCGGTGAGCGAAAAACAATAAATGCATCACCGGCAGCCTTAAGTAATGATAAATTTCTCATCACTTTGATAAAACACGCTCATATTGCCTAGAAAGAGTCGAAATATTCGAGCTCCTATTTTACACTTGTCGTTTGCTTGTCAGAGTGGTACACCTCTCCTTTTCCTTTACGGACTACTTGCGTAGCCTTCACAGCGTTGTGCCTGATATATGAAACGGAGTATATGGAGTATAGGTCGGCCGGCGACTTCATGAATTCGATATTTGCTTCGTAAAACCGTAGCGACTTCCACCGACTGTGTACATTGCGACCAACTCGGTCCGCTACCTCCGTCGCTCACTGGTCGCAACGCCACCTTGCTGCTTCCCTGCATATTATTACCGGTTAGCACACTTACATGTGCTTGCTCGGTATTTGTACCACGTTCTGCACTGTATGACGCGATTACTGTTAATGTTGCTCACGGTAACAAATCGCGGTGATGTTGCTAAATATTTACTTCAGCTGCGTTGGATCGTGGCCAATGAATATGTATCTCGCAGCCATAACATATCACGCATCAAAATCCTACTTAAAACGACTGTCTGCCGTCCTTCATAGATTTTTCTGCTTTTGATCGCAATAGAAATCGCACCATTCAAAGTGTTACAAGGTTGCAGTGGTTTCGCTGGGAAGCCAGCAGAAAATTTTAAGAAACGGAATTTTCAGATCTTCGTGGTCACCCCTCCTAAATGTGTAGGGATACCGGTGACACTGGCTGCTGGGTTTTTGCAATAGTAATCGAAAAATCAGCGTTGCTCTGAGCCATCAAAAAACAATACCAGATGTGTGTCAAGCACAATCCAAGCAATAAATTATTGCTTTAAAGCAGGATAATTGGACCTGGTGCCTTTTGTTACACTTGGGCCCTCATCGCGTGGGATGGCGCCACAGGTAATTTTTTTACGACTGTCACGGCTAATTTAAAGTAGTATTGTCTTTTTTTATGGAGTACAGTCCATGCTTCGTTTCGCGGAATATAAAGAACGATCTTCTCATTTTCACCGCAAGCGAAAAGAAAAAATCCGAATGGTAGAACGTGGGTGAAGCCAGCGGTTACAACGGCCTCCAGCTAAGGAGTCCTTACACTAGCTCCTCAGGATTCATTAAAGTTCATTGTCTGTCTGTCTGTCTGTCTGTCTGTCTGTCTGTCTGTCTAAATGGTAGAGTCCCATTGAACACTTCTGCAACACTTCTTTAACATGGTCAAAACTGTGCCGATCAGTCGGGCAGAATTCTTTGAACGTGTAAGCCAGATTTACTATACTGCGCAGTACCAGGAAATCCGCATTTCGGTTTCGAACGCAGCTGGAAAGCGCCCGCTCTTCTGTGGCTCGACTTCTTTTTTTTTTTTCTAAGAAAGATAAGCGCATTTTCTTTCTCTTTATTTCTTCAATTCAAAACGAACAAGTAAAGCGTAGCAGATGGTCTCACGGCGATCACGAAATCAGCTGGTGTCATTTGTGCATCAAGTGACGCAGTTGGTGCCTCTATATAGTGACGTCATTTACTGAAAGAAGAGCGGGCTACTTCATTCTGTGTTTGAAACATTTTTGCGAATACTCTGGTAGATGCAGTGCAATGTTATTTGGCTTGCATGTACGCAGGAGCCTCAAAAACTGATCAGCGCCTTTTTCTGACTTTGTTCACAATGTGTTCCGGGGCCCTTTGAAAGATCGACTTCACACCCTAGAAGTACGTAGAAAAAAAAAAGAAAAACAAATATGTCGAGGGAGCGTAAGGATTTATCATTGTCAGGTAGTAGAAAGGTTAGTGTCAGAGGTTGGAGGCATTGTCTAGACAACAAGCGATGGATGGTTGGCACTGCACTGCGGCACGTGGGCAGTGCCTTAAAACTACCGCGGTGGCATCTTCACATCGTGAAGAACTCACGAGGCTGATCATCGACGCAGCCAAAATAGCAGCCTTAGGTAATAACTGCATAAGCACCCCATCACTCGCCTTAACAGAAAAAGACCCGCCATTTCTACATGTCACACACACAAAAAAAAGTACATTGTTCGCACGCACATGTAGGGGGTGAACTCTTTTTTGTAATCTTTCAATTTTTGTTTATATTTTGTATCATTTATTGGTTCGGTCATAATTAGCAAAATCCCGTAAAACTAGAAAGTGCCTTGCCTGTGCGCGTGGTAGTCACTGTGGCGATTGAGTGTCGCGTTAGTACTTATATACGTGTTTTACTCCCAAATAACACCAATTGGAGAAAGTTGGCGCTCGTGTTTTTTCCTTTCTGCCGTCCGTGTCCGTTCAAACGCTGTACATCTTCGCTAAGTCACACCAACAACGCCGAACAACAGCATGGCTAGAAGTACACTTCACTTTCCTGAATTAACTTCACTGAATTAACAAGCGAATAAGGCGAGAAAGAAATAATCAAAAATATTATACAGCTACACAGACGACCTTCAGCATGTAAAGGATATGTATCTGAGGGTGCAGTTCAAAACACATACGGCGGTCACCCAGACTACCACGGCCACAATCTGTAAAAATATTTTTCTTGCGCAGGAAAAAAAAAAAAAAAAGGCCATGAAATGTATCCAATGACTTCGCCATATGGCGAAGAGAAACATTAATGCCATTTACGGACAGTCCATTTGGTCTATATCAACTAAGGCATCGCGAAAAAGACCTCGCTGAAAGTATCTCGTTATCATGGGCGTGGCCACGGTCCAAGCAGTTACTTTGCGCAAACGCGCAGGCCAAGAATATGCCGAAAGATATACTCACCTGTGATAATGTAACTGGGCGACACGGGTCAATCAGTCAGCCGACAGTCAATCGATAGGAGCAGAATTGAAACCTGATCACTCAATCAATCAGTCGATGCGCTTGCGACCTAGCTTGCGCACCGCAACCGTGTGCAAGGCGCACGAGAAACTAGTACCGCATTAGGCCGCATTATGCTTGCCTATTCCCTGTATAAACCTCCGCGGTGTCGAGACCTAAAACGCGTAAATAGCACTCCGCGTACGGGCATCTACACGTTCGTTCGAGTGCCTGGCAGCTGCGGTCACAGCTGTTCTCTGCATGTCTGGCACGTACAATGACTTTCGCGCGTTTTCGCCCTTTCCAACAAGTGAAACATTTACAAATCTTTCTACCTCTTCCTGCCCTTTCACTGAAATTTATAATAAATCTCGTTCAGAGAAGCAGTAACGTTTCGAAGCTGATCCATCATGGTCGTTAGAGAAAAAAAAAGAAGTGTAGCTGCGTCATTACCGTTGAATTTGTGTCAATCGGTACGAAACATTTGCAGCTGGAACTTGCTAGGATCCACGAGGCTGAGCGGATGCGTCGACCAACAGTTTTGCGGCAGTCGGTCGCCCCCGAGGGCAGTGAAGGGTGTGGAACGGTGGCTCGCACGGAAAATAAAATGCGAATTAAGTGAACCAAGTGAGTATTAAAGTGAATGAAGTGCGAGTTAAAGATTGCTGAAAGTGACTCGACGTCAAATGTGAATTAAGAGAGTGAGGTGTTTCGGCTGACGTTTCGGCTGACGTTTCGGCTGACGTTTCGGCTGGAGGCCAGCCTTTGAATAAATCCTATGTTTGTCACTGTGTCTTTCTGATAGTATATTTATCCCGATAGCCAGGATGAACTTTTCTGATATATATATATATATATATATATATATATATATATATATATATATATATATATATACTAACGTTTCGGCAGGTGGGCCTGCCTTCGTCAGAGTTTCGGCAGGCCCACCTGCCGAAACGTTAGTAAAGAATTTGTGTTTCGAACGTTTGTCACCCTCTTCCTCGATTTTCATTCGCTCATATATATATATATATATATATATATATATATATATATATATATATATATATATATACATGGCTTCAACGTCATCATCCTTCATGGAGTGGAAAGCAATGATTTAGTTCTGTTATTATTATTTTTTAAAATTTTCTTTCACTCTAGTTAACGTAGCTTTACAAGTAGACCAACACTTGCGCAAACATCGACAGAGTGTTCGCTTTATCGTATAGCCATATAAGCCCCACCCATACATCTTTTAAAAAATGTACATGGAGCTAAATTATAGGCTAAAACGTTCGCATTTCTAAGCGAAAAACATGTGCGGAAGTGCAGTAGCGTTTGGCTCCCTGCTCTTTTTTTTTTTTATTAGAACTGAGAGCGCTGCGTTAGAGTCGCCTATACGCCCACCTTGAAGCTGACTGAATTAACAAGCGAAGAAGGCGAGAAAGAAATAATCAAAAACATTATACAGATACACAGACGACAGATACACAGACCTTCACAATGTAAAGAATATTTATTTGCGGGTGTAGTCCAAAACATATACGGCGGTCACCCAGACTACCGCGGCCACAGCCTGTAAAAATATTTTTCGTGCTCTTGCATAAAAAAAGAACATGAAATGTATCCAATGACATCGCCATGTAACGAAGAGAAACGTTAATGCCATTTACGAACAGTCCATTTGGTTTATATCAACCAAGGCATCGCGAAAACGACCTCGCTGAAAGTATCTCGTTGGGTGTGGCCACGGTCCAGGCAGTTAAGACTTTTGCGCAAATGCGCAAGCCAAGAATATGCCGAAAGATATATTCACCTGTGATAATGTAACTTGGCGACAAGGGTCAATCAGTCAGCCGACAGTCGGTCGATAGGAGCAGAATTGAAACCTGATCCCTCAGTCAACCAGTCGATGCGCTTGCGACCTAGCTTGCGCACCGCAACCGTGTGCAAGGCGGACGAGAAACTAGTACTGCATTAGACCGCATTATGCCTGCCTATTCCCTGTATAAACCTCTGCGGTGTCGAGACCTAAAAACGCGTACATAGCACTCCGCGTGCGGGCATCTACACGTTCGTTCGAGTGCCTGGCAGCTGCGGTCACAGCTGTTCTCTGCATGTCTGGCGCGTACAATGACTTTCGCGCGTTGGTACCGTACTATATAACCGTGCCAGGGTAATGTACGCACATTATGTTGGAACCTGCATTTGCTTCGACGAAGAGATCGTCCAGTACGCAACCCGTTCAGTGGACGTGCAGAGTTGAGAGATCTTGCGAAACAGTAATTATTGTATAGCATACTGTACCACGTGACAGCTTGAATTCGGTAATGACAACTTCGGGCAAATAGTTCGGTAAAGACAACTTCATTTAAAGGGGCCGTGAAACACTTTTTGAACGAGGAAAGCGGTGCTGAAACAGTCGGTTAGGGCAACTTCGCCGCAGTACACTTATTCGTGCGGCGAAGCGTGCCGACAGCGTGGACGGGCCACCAGCTGTCACGTGACAGCAGGTTTTGTCCCTTTGAGCGGCCCTGCAGCGCTTCTTGAGCAAAGTAAAAAACGAAAAAACAGTGCTTCGAAAAACGAAAAACGAAAAACAGTGCAGTCACGGATACTCCTATGAACATGTGAGCCAGCCAAATACCACTGGGCCGCACGAGCCAGGGAATTGGAAATTTGTTTCATAGATACCCCGCAAGCGCCCGCCCTTCTTTCAATGAATGACGTCACCGTGGGCACCAACTATGCCGTCTGAGGTAAAAATAGCGTCGGTTGATTCCATGACCGCCGAAAGACAATCCGCTATGATTTATCTGTTCACTTTTAATTCAACTAGAGATGTATACGTATCTCTCTTAAATACCAACGAAACAAAGCCAAGCGACGCAGCCGGTGCTGCCAGTAACGCCATTCACTGACAGAAGAGCGGTAGCTTTCCAGCTGTGTTTGAAACGAAACTGTGAACACCCTGGGACGTGCAGTGTAATAATATTTGACTCGCGCGTTCACAGAAGCCTCCGGGACTGGTCGGCCCCAGTTTCTGACTTTGTTCAAAAAGATTTGCACGTTTAAGAAAACTTACAGGGAGCGCAGAGTGGCCACGACTATAGGGCTGACTTCCTCAACTCAAGTAACAATACTTAAAGGGCCCCTAAACCACCAAGAGGTCGAAATTTAGTTGTGGTGTTGCTTTTGTACCGGTGTCCGCAAGAAACACGTAGCCGCAAGAATTTTTCGAAACGGTGCAGAAATAGCCGAGTTACACGCGTTTGGTTATTAAAACGCGGCGCTTGCTTGTTTCACTCTCTCCTGCGCCCGCCGGCCGCTTGCCAGTGCCACCTCCTCGCCGAGTGCTCCTCCGAATGTCACGTGACATACATCGCCGATGACGCGCATCCGGTTGACTTGCCTCCGCCGGGCTCCCGCGTTCGCGCAAATGTCTCGTTGGTGCTGCGCCAACGCTCTCTGTTAAGGCCGAACCACACGTACGCTTCTGTACGCATCCACGCACGCGTCGACGCGCGAAACTCTGCCGCGCCTGGCGCGGAATAGTGGCTTGCAACCGCACGTCGCGTGCGCCAGCGCGCGTTCACTCCGGCTATGCAGACGTCGGCGTAGCAGGTACCGCTTCGTGCCGATCTACTGATACAGCTTCACGCTACGCGATGTAGGCCTCGCCACAATCCCATGGCAGAGGTGGTGCCTCACAAGGCCACTCCACACCACGAAGCACCGCTAGACGAACACTAGCGCGCATTCGATGGCTTCGTGCACGCTGTAGCAAGGTGCACGATAGGTCGCGCACGACGAAGTGCAACCACGCCCACGGTGACGGGAAGCACCTGAGCCCAATAAGGGCTTTAGTGTGCCTAAATGTCTTTAAACAGTGGTCGAAAATAAATATATGAGTACAAGCGTAATTGTAATGCATAGACACTTGCTAATTAAGCATGAAAAGCAAAGAACAAACAGTCGAACTGGTGCAGGAGTAAAGCCACGTCGTAGTTGCGCATGTATACAGGACTCCAAACGCGTGTGGGACGCGTGAAATCGAGCGCGGATATCAAGCCGGGCTTGTTCTCCGCGCCTAGACGCGCCCAGATGCGCCTGCGCCATGTACGCATGCGCAGTTAAGCGAATGAGCGCGCGCAAGTAAGCGCACGCGCATCGCACGCGTCTTAGAAGCGTACGTGTGGTTCGGCCTTTAGCGCTATTCGTCGTGTTCTGACAGTTGCTGCAGTTTCTAGTCGGCTGTACCTCACTTGCACTTGCGTAGCGTAGCGCATTTACGAATTCACACGCGAACACCACTCGAACGACACACGACGAGGAAAACAAACAGGCAGGGAGCGCGTGCATTTTCTAGCAGACTAACCGGAAGTCGACGTCCTCCTTCGACCAATAAGCGGAGCTCGGACTCTTTTGACGTCAGCAAAAACCACAATGTCGTCACGGCTAACTTTGGCATGCCGGAACTGGCCGGAGAGGCGCACGGGATTGTTTTTCGAGTTTGTGGCGCGCCCGCGGCGCGTAGCGCTGCCGCGTTTGACATCGTTCATCGTGACGGCATTTTCAACTTGATGCGCGTGCTAACTTGAAATGTTCAAAAAAATGTCGGGGGTGGTTTAGGGGCCCTTTAAGGTTGTCTTTTTGTTTTTTCGCTCTCAGGTACCTTTAATTAGCGTCCCCCGCTACCCTCCTCGCAACTTTCTATGCATCTGGCGAGAATGTTTTCGCGATACCTGCCTCCGCATAGGATGTGATCCTGCTTTGCCAACTCCTTTCTGTCCCTATTCTGACATATGTGATTGAAATCCTTTTCTCGTGATCATAGCCCGTTTGATTGATTTGTGGGGTTTAACGTCCCAAAACCAGCTCTGATTATGAGAGACGCCGCCGTAGTGGAGGTCTCCGGAAATTTCGACCACCTGAGGTTCTTTAACGTGCGCTGACGTCGCACAGCACACGGGTTGCCGGTTTGAGATTTGATTTACTGGTATCTGGGGTTTTACGTCCCGAAGCCCCGATATTATTATCAGAGACGCCGTAGTTGAGAGGGCTCCGTAATTTTCGACCACTTGGGGTTCTTTAACGTCCACTGACATCGAGCACTACACGAGCCTCTACATTTCTCCTCCATAGAAGTGTAGTCGCCGCGGCCGGGATAGCTTCCCGCGACCTTCGGATCTGCAGCCGAGCGCCATAGCTACTATATGACCTTGGCGGGACCATTGCCAGTTCATGTGGACCGAAAAAAAAAATGTTCTGAAGAATGTTTAACATCTGAACACGTATAAACAAGCATTTCCACCAGCGCGGCGTGTCAGACACTGTACTCCGACAGTGGAATGCACGATGTATCTATACCAGATTGATTAGACACTAATCAGTAGACGTTTCCTTGGAGTTCTACGACGCCTTGCTGTCACAAGGCGACACGAGCACTGAATATGACATAACCCGTGGAATGCTAGCAGCGAATGTACTCGCATATCCGCCTGCCTGCCTGCCTGGCACTTCTAGGTCACTTAAACCAATGCTGCCAGCTGGATCAGCGCCCTGGTAACTCGCCTTGTGTCAAACGAACAATTTTTCGTGATTAGCAGTGACATTTCAATTACTGTTCACGTAAACCATAATTGCAGCAAGGCTGGGTGTTTAAGAGTCGATGCTCCTGAATAGCGGCTTGTTAACTGCGAAGGGTGAATGTCTCGTATACTATCCCATTGTCCTCCCTTTCTTTTTTAAATGCGGAGCATTTCTTAGTCGCACGATGTCGCGCTTCGGCGTCGGCGCCGTCCACACCCCCACTGCGCATGCTCGGCTCGTCTCGTGCCAGCCCATCGGGGCGTTCAGCAAGCCGAGCATGCGCAGTGGGGGTGCGGCGGAGCGCGCGTTCGGAATTCAGTCAAGGGCGTCTTTGCGGACCTCTCCCCCGTACTCCTCTCCCTCGAACGCGGGCGGCGTGTATATAAGCGGCGGAGCGCGCGTTCTGAATTCAGTCAAGGGCGTCTTTACTTGGCTTTCGCTTGACTTGACGCTTTGCTTGACTCGAGTAGATGCGATGGAACCAAGGATGGAACGAGGCGCTTCTCCTTCATTCAATAAATTAGAATAATAAAGACGAAATAACAATTAAGCATTCCCAAACCATACCCAATTACGCAACATTCACGCGATACCCCCACCACTCTGCGACGCATTTGCTCGAGTTCCCCCCGTGGGAAGATGCGGGCGGCATTTTTTCCTATTGAGCACGCTTACCACATCTGCGGTATCTTTTATTATTTATACGGTTTATTTGTGCATTTCCTTCTACGCTTCATTTGCAGCTGCGTTGCGACACCTTAATTCAAGGTCAGAGACTCAGAGGCTCATTCCGGCATGAATGAGCCAGTGTTAACACTCTCATCTTTATTGTTTGTTTGTTTGCTTGTTTTTAGTTCGTTTGTTTGTTTGATTGTTTTTTTTTTACATTTGTAGAAAGCTTGTTCCATTGAAGATAGTAATGACCAATGCGGAAGAGCAAACAATCAATTTTTAGAAGCGTCATTCCACGCCGAGCCACCCAGCCATTCGGTGACCATCTCAAATTTATCCGAAAAAATAATCGTCTTGTTTACTATATCGGAAGTTGTCAATTGCTGGAATATCTCAGACCTGAAAAAATTTTTCTTTCGCCCCGTGGGATGCTTTCCAATTTCGCAGAATGCTGTCTGAGTGATCACCAGCAGAAATTTTGTTTTGAGAGCACCATTCATTATGCCATTACCAAGTTTGGTTAATATGTTAAGGAAAAATGTTAGTCTAACATGTTTTAGGCTCAATAAAGTTATTCTATTTTCATGTCATACGCCTTTAGAAACATTATCAAAATGCAGTGTATTGGCATATTTTGCAGTAAGATGGCGCCATGTACCATAATTTTTTTAAAATTTCTGTGTGCATATTGTATGGAAGCTATATTTTGTGTTGAAAAAATTAAGACCGTTTGAGTTAATAAAATGAATGTGAAAAAATCACAGTCGAGAAAATGTGCAGCTTGGTCAGCCTTGAGAGGCAATTTACACCATGTGTGGTGCTCCTATTAAAAATCCAATTTATATTTCAATGAAAAGCGCGCACACACACACACACACACGCGCGCGCGACAGTAGAAGCCAATGAAACTGCTCTCAGTTTAAAAAAAACATCGAAGAACAGTACGGCTTCGCTATTAGACGAATGATATATTGAAAATAAATAAATAAATAAATAAATAAATAAATAAATAAATAGGCGGGCGCCAAGGAACACTAAAATGTTGAAAAAAAAAACTAAAAAAATCACTGCGTCGACCGGGAATCAAACCCCGGTCAACTCCTTGGAAGGCAGCTACGCTAACCACTATACCACCGACGCCGACTTTTTTTTTTCTTTATTGCAGTACAAACACAAAACAGTGCAAACACAAAAAAAAAACACTTAGAACCCGCCAGCGTCTATGAGGCTGGTTGTATATGCTTGTGAACTTTCAGATGTTTTAAGTTATCTATTATACGAAGAAGTTCCTCGCCGGTTCTCGTCCGTACCACCGACGCCGACGCCCTTATTTACCGCAGTGGACGGCCGACTCTCATCAAATTATTTTGTGTACGTCCATTTGCCAGATCTGCAGCGCTGCAGCCCATTGGTTACCAGCGGTACAGTGGATGCGCGCGCGTATAGAACGCTTTGAGAATGTACGCAGAGTGATTTCGCCTTTAGTTTGGCGTAAAACAGCACACCATGTGTACAAAAAAAGGCAGCATGCTTACAATTACGTCCAAAACATTGTTGCTCTTTCGTAATATTAGTCCTTACATTGTAACAATGTGTCCTTGTCAAGCATAGCGTGCGAGGCACGTGGCTTAAAAGAAAAAAAATGCAGAAGACAAAAAAAAAAACACTGCGTCGGCCGGGAATCGAACCAGGGTCAACTGCTTGGAAGGCAGCTATGCTAACCACTATACCGCCGACGCCGGCGTTCGAGGGCGTTTTCTGAGAGTAGAGGACGGCGGACTGCTACCGCGTTCGTTGTGCAAGAGATTGTAGTATTTGCGTCATATCTATATTTGGTAAAAAAATCATTGCGTAAGGTGGTCAGACAACCCATGAAAACGAAGCGGCACAGAATGAGCGCAAATATTTATGTCGCCCTTTTGACATGGTGGTGTTTCACCTTGATTATTATTATTATTAGTATTATTATTTTCATATTTATGTGCAAAAATAAGCAGCATTCCAAAACGGCACAACATCCAATGCGCATGTCCACTGCTGGTACACGCCATGCTCGCTTGCATTTTAGGTGTCCTACACACAAATGTGCTAAAAAGAGAGAAAGAGAAAAGAAACGTCCGACACATTCTGTTGCCATTCGAGCTTCTCTTAGACATTTTACACTTGGACCTCATCAGCAGCCAAGCACTTCCTCAAACGCGTACGGAGTGATTAGCTTGGAAACTTGCACCATCCCCTACATCCCCAGCTTTGTTCTATATATAACGCAATATCACTGTTTTAAACAAATGATTTCCTCAACGGAATATGATGTAACTGCGGTCTGACCTACACAAAAAATTAACACCATCTTCCCGAAGGGAACCCTGATGGGATGCGAAGCAGCAGCGTTGCGCACGGGTGACGTCACGGGTTGAACAGCGCTAACGCGGGTGCTTCGCATCCCATCAGGGTTTCGGAAGATGGTGTTAATTTTTTGCGCGTGAACCGACGAGTCGGGGGTGTAGCGAGCGGCGGTCGCGGTAGCGGAGCGAGCGGCGGTAGCGGCAGGTGTTGCGGGCGAACGGACGAGGCGGCAGCTGCGGGCGCTGCGGCGAGCGCGCGGCAGGCGAGGGAGAGAGTGACGTCAGCGCGCACTGCGAGGGGAGCGTGACGTCTACGCGCAGCTGCGGCGTGACCTACTTGGCACCGCTCCAACACCTGCGGCGAGGGGAGCGCGTTGCGGCGCATTCGTACGGACGCACGGAGGGACAGCGTTGCACAGGCTAGTCAAAGAGCTGCTTCGCATCTAATAAAAGGGGGAAAACGCAGAACTCTAGTTTCTGTCCGTGCACACGCGGGAGCATAATTCGACTCCGATTGAATGAAGACGTGTTAATGTTGCAACAGCGTGTAACCGAGTTAGCCAAGCCCCGCAACGGTGGTCTAGTGGTTATGACACTCGGCTGCTGATCCGAAGGTCGCGAGATCGAATGCCGGCCGCGGCGGCTGCATTTCGACGTATGCGAAATGTTGAGGCCCGTGTTCTGTGCGACGCTAGTGCACATTAAAGAACCCCAGGCAGTCGACATTTCCGGAGCCCTCCACTACGGCGTCTCTCATAATCAGAGCTGGTTTTGGGACGTTAAACCCCACTATTCGATCAATCAGTCACAATAACCAGGCTAAGCAGATATACGCTTGTCTCTGTAAAGGAACACTAAAAATGGTACTCCGACGCACTAAGCAAATGAGAGAAAGACAAAAAGTAGAAAATAGTCCGTGGTAAGCAAGAACGGAGATACGGAAGCGCAAAAGACGACGAAGGCCCATGACATGCCGAATAATAAGATGACGTTACAAGAAATACGAAAACAGACGCAAGCACGGAAACGTCGCCGTCGCTGATGCAACGGCCACTTCTCTCCCGGCCTTGCTTTCTTGCGCTTACAACGTTAAGGCAAGGAACATGCACCGCGTGAGTGCGTCACGCGATGTCCGTAGAGGAAGGAGGAAGCAGGAGCGGTACCCCGTCCACGTGCTCGACGAGAAGTCGCGGATGTTCAATGGCAGCTGCGAACTCCTCGGACAGCAGCAGCGAAGCGAGCAACTCTGGCATCACGAGTAACACTGAGAGACAGGGAAATGAAAGTTTTCGTAATTAAGATAGACGTTATCTCGAAGGTCACACTCAACGATAAAAATAATCGCTGGGGTTTTACGTGTCAGAACCGCAATATGGTTCTGAGGCAGACGGTATGTAAAGGGATACAGAAATTTCGACCGTGCCCCGCCACGGTGGTCTAGTGGCTCAGACAAGTATACAGTTTATTAAACATGTTCAGGCGCAAAAAGAAAAGAGGAAGAGAAGAGAAGAAAGGAAAGATACAGACCTTTGTTTCCTTTGTTCTCTTCTCCTCCTCGTTTCTTTTTGCGCCTGAACATGTTTAATAAGCTAGTGACCAACTCAAAAACAAGTGACCCAAAAACAAGTGCTTCTTAAGTATACAGTGGCGAGCAAAATTTTCATACTGATGAGTGTAGCAAATACAGATTTTTCTTTACAGTCCGAGTACGTTGGTTTAAATCAAGCGATTCAGCCTAAGTGCGCCTGTTGGACTGATGTAATGCACTGCTGCAATCCCACATTGTAGAGCTGTGCTGCTCGGAATTTGAAGTTTTCGCATGGTGCCACGGTATCCAAGCTTTTGCTCGTGACTATACAGATCAATCAATAATTATTATTAGAAATTTTGACGTCCGGGAATGGGTAACTCGTTTGTGGAAAGTCTCAGTAGAGTGTACCTGGACGTGCCTTTGCTCTAGCGAAAGCAGGGGAAGTGCCTCGAGTCACTGCCGCGAATGGTGTCCCTATGTTCGAGTCACTTTCTTTCTTTCTTCTTTTTTTTTAGGGCAGACGCGAACAAAAGTGATGAGAAGCGGTATGTGTGTTTACTGTTTCGCCACCTGTTTGTGTCCTATTTGTACATAACCATTCGGAAAGGACGACAGCTTGACGATGATACCTTTTCAGTAGTGTGTGCGCACGTAACAGCTCGTGCCGGTGCAAAGCTTGTTCTTATGTCCATTCACGTCTCCCACTCATAATTAGGTCATTGTTCAGGTGCCCTTGTCGACTCTAGGCTGATTCTGCCTCGCTGCACTTGGATCTTGAGCCAAGATACATGACGCAGTAGTCAGTATACGTACGGAATTACTGTTAAGTCGCAACGTTATACTATACAGTCACATGAAGCAGCTGTAACTGTCGAGTGGCAAAGAAGGAACTACACCAAGGAATATATTTGTGACAAGACCCATAGAAATCCATTCGCTGGCTGTGCTTTTGCCTTTGTGTATAAGACCTCTTCTACGTGCGGGCGTTGTTATATTGGGCAAACAGAGCGGCGTTTTAATGAACGGCATAACGGACACGCCAAGGAGGTTTTAAAAAAGAATGCTGGAGTGGCAACGCCCGCTGAGCCTTATACCACGAAGGGTGAAGCCGGCGTTTGCCTATGGTTCAGCCCTAAAAACTTGCCAAAGTGGCCAGAAACCAGTATCGGTTCAAGCGTTCTTGATATGCTAATGTAAACTCTAGACTAACATTAATGTAAAAGCGTGTTGTTTATTTTATTAATAAACCACCATTGACCGAGTATTAATGCCATGACATTGCACACAAATTGTCCCACGGTAACCCTTCAAGGCTAACACAGAATAGTAAGCTGACCACGGTCGACAACCTGAGTAGAGTTTTCCGCGATCCTCGCTACCTTTATTTGTGGACTATTTATTTCGCGATCTCAGTGAATACGCTGTAATCACAGTTTTCAGCCACTCCCGATCATCAAGCCAGGCATTACACGTCGCGGACGCCGTTTCTGAAAAGCTCGCTCAGCGTCCTCTATAGCTCGCCCGCAGTTGAACATCTGGAAGGAACGGAGATGTGCGTCTTGCAGAAACATCATTCAGGACTGCGGTCTGCTTGTTGCGTAACACGCATTCACCACACTCCCTTATTAGGAGCCACCGTCAAATTACTGGCTTCGAGGGAAAAAGTCGTCGACATCAGGGCAGGAAAGGGGGGAGGTGGGGGGTGGGGGGAAGAAGAGCGTAAGGTCAGCTTCGGTCGCTCTTCATGGCTGCTTCGTTTGGGCGAAAAACAATGCGAATTGCCCAGAACGAAGCAAGAAAACTGCCCCGCCTTTAACGGTGCCGGACACGTCAATTTCTTGGCGAGTGCGTCACTCCTGACGTTGATCTTACGTATGCGTCAGTGTTTGCTTAGCCCTCCGATCACCTCCCTTGCTGTGTGTGCTTGGCGGAGGTCGACCATTGAGAAAAACTCAATCTGTGTGTTTTCGAGCACGTCTAAAAGACAAACAAGCAAACGAAACAAACACAATTACATAGTGGTCTACAGACAATGAAGTTGCACTTAGTCACCCTCGGTTCGGTAACCTTATCGGTTTCTTCTTTTGGGTCGCTGATATTACTTCAAGAAAGGAGGTCTATATAGATATGACTGCGCACGGCGCTTTCGACGTTAATATGTCTATTACGTTGAAGCGGGAGTTCAACGAACTGCACATTACAGGGTCTTCAACTTGAACGACCACGTCAACAAGGTGGTTGATAAAGATACGCTACACGGGCAGAAGCGATTTTCTCGTATTACTAAATTGAGTTCTCATTAATGCCAGAAGAAGCCCCATTCCTACAGGAGAAAACGCACAGCAAGCGAAAAAACGCGCTAAATGGGAACAACGCGTACGCCATTTCGACGTTCCCACAGCAACTCCGTCGCTGTGACGTTATTTATTTGTTTGTTTGTTTGTTTAGCAAGCCAATGCCCGCTAAGTTACCACCATGGTAGCTTAGCGGGTGTTTGCTTGCTAAGTCAAGGTTCCCGACCATGGAGGCTGAATTTCGATGCGGCGAAATGCAAAAGACACCCGTGTATACTTAGATATCAGGTGCACCTTGAGGAACACCAGGTCGTCGAATTTGCGAAGTACTCCGCTACAGTAGGCCTTATAATGAAACGGTGCTTCTGGTGCACAAAGCCACCATCAAATTTATTATTACGATTACACCGTCAAGGCCCACTGAGAGTTACAGAGGGGGTGGGTATAGAGAGTACATAAGGAAAACACATATTTTTGATGGCTTCTGTTAGGATTGAAATAGTTCTTAATCAGCAAAAATCATGCACATAGTCCTATAAGGAAGCCAGAGGCATAAATTACGAATTTTTCAAGAAATATGCTGAGTCACAGCGGTTGAAATACGAGAGAAAAGCACTTCGAATCCGTGACGTCGCGCTGACGTTCATGCGAGGAGCTTCCCGCACAAGATTTAAAATTAAACTTCGACGTTCATTCCTCCTTCTATAGCGAAACCTACGAGCGTGATAGTATATAGTATAGCTGCAGTAGAGCAACATACATACATACATACATACATACATACATACATACATACATACATACATACATACATACATACATACATACATACATACATACATACATACATACATACATACTATGTGCATGTTCATTCCTGATTTGCAAGATGACGTGAGATCTGTTTGCCACTGTTTCTCCAGTTCTTTATGTACCACATTACGTGCGGTACTCACGAAATGAAGGTGTCAATCAAGTAACACATATTTTCGTTTTCGCTGTCTTTCACTTGCACCACATCGGCGTGGCATTGGTTGGTACGCTTGTACATCACAAGCAACGACAGCTCCAGTCACCAGATTTGTTGCGGCATCGCTTGATTATCTCGGTCGGCTGTGCGAATCAGATCCGATACCTTTCGGTGCCCCACTACCTTTCCGTAAGTCTTACACACCTTCCACGAGCACAACATTACGTAAGAACTGCTGCCAGAGTGCGCCATGGAAAAACGTTGCGATCTTTCGCCCCATCACACAAACGGTGATTAGAACGCAGAGATTATAACGCGTGCCAGGAAAAAATACGGGAACTGGACTTGGTCATGGAGAGATGACGAACGTTTAACGTTTGCGTTTGCTATAACAAGCGTTGTTTCTCTCTCCATGATGAATAAAGAGGAAAACAGCGCCGGTCGGCGGTAATTGCGAGTGGCGCTGTTAAAATGAGAGAGGAAAAAAAGAAAACTAAGAATGCTTTTCGTTCTGGTGTGCGGTGTGCCTCTTCGTCATACGATGGACATTCATGCACTAATAGTACCTGTTTCGCATTCGTCATGCCGTCTTTTCCGGAATTTAGATCTTCGAGGTCCCACTCAGTATACGGACGCAGGAAAAATACGCCACAAACTAGTAGTCAATTATCTGTGCTTCGCGGTGTTTACAACGTAATAATCGCCGGAAAATGGTAGGTGTCACCTTAAGGGACAGGAAGAGAGCGGAGTGGGTTAGGGAACAAATGCGTGTTAGGGACATATTAATAGAAATTAAGAAGAAGAAATGGGCGTGGGCGGGCCATGTGATGCGAAGGCAAGACAACCGTTGGTCATTACGGGTAACCGAGTGGATTCCTAGAGAAAGTAAGCGTGGCAGGGGGCGGCAGAAAGTTAGGTGGGCAGACATGAGATCAAGAAGTCCGCGGGGATAAACTGGGCCCAGTTAGCACAGGACAGGGATAACTGGAGATCTATGGGACATGGCTCTGCCTTGCAGTGGGCGTAGACAGGCTGGTGATGATGATGATGAATCGCCGAGCTAGTTTTGAGTGACAGTATCACAATACGATTATTCGACATGCGGTACTGGACGGCTCCGGTAATTTCGACCATCTAGTGGTCTTTAATGTTCGTTGACATCGCACAGCCTCTGGCCTTTCACCTCCGTCGAAAATGCGAGCGCCGGAGCCGGAAAAGAACCGGCGTCTTTCGAGTACCAAGCACCCTAATTGTACTGCACCAGCACGGCGGCTAAGCGAACACAATTAAGATATTGCGTTGAAAAACCGTGATGTGTTGAATAGAGAATTTCATTTAGCAGAAGAGTCATGATTCCGAGACATTGTTGTCTGAAATGAATGAATGAATGAATGAATGAATGAATGAATGACAGTTCACAGGAGGCGATGAGCACGCATCCAACGTGCTTTGTGTCTCAGTACGTGCACTTGTTACAGGGATAAGCGCTCGCGAGTAGACTATAGAGCTCGCACTGGCAACACGTCATTGTAAAAAAAATAAAGAAAGAAACAAGCATAGGTTTAGAGTACCGCTATTCCGAGAAATCGCAGTGGTGATGCGTCGATGCCGTGGTGAAATTCTTACAACGAAACCTGCAGCAACAGCGTGTGTGTGCTTACGTATAAATGCTGAAATTGGATCAGGCGACGCCGAGTTGTAGGGCTTCTATATGCGTCTTGCACGTAAACGGAGCATTGCAACGCTTTCGCGTTCCACTCTTAAAGGCGATCCAAGCTGAAGCGATCTTCGTCGGCTTTTGGTAATGTAGTTGGCCCCTCCAGACCTTTCTTTTCCTTTTTATTTTTAAATAACCCTTCTCTGACATGCACTTTGCCGTCACTCCGCAGATGCTTGTCAATATGTCTCCGACAGTCCGTTCTCGCACAACCGTAACGCAGTATGAGTCTGTATAGACGGATGCGTTCTCTCTCCCGATCTGTGGTTTGCAAACAATAATTTGATGCCGGATGCGCGTTGTCAGGAGGGAAGTGGGTGACGGGCGGCGTTTCCGTGTGGCGACCCGGAGTCTGTTGTGTATACGCCTACATCGAAACGCGGAAACACGCAGCGCGATGCCGCATCTTGCAGCGCATGCTGCGCCTGTACATTTTCCGCGGTTGCCGCTCGCGGCCTGCTCTGTACGTACGTTTTACTTTCTTTTTCCCCCTGCCGCTTAAACATATCGTGCGCCGGCTTATTTCAGCATACACTGTGAACCACTGTGGTGGTTCGTGGGCCCAGGACTCAGACACAGACAGCTAGGTCATAGACAAGGAAACATTTATCGACAGGACGAGACAGCACATACACTTTCAGAGACAAACAACGCGACACAAGCAACACAGTCTGAACGCTACGTATAAGAACTAACGGCGCGTCCTGTCTAACTGATGTCGGATGTTCGCTCGCACCACTCACACGACTGATGTTCTAGCAGCGGTGGCGCACGCTGACATCAGTAGACGAGGCACGATGAGTCGTGTCCGAGCTCACAAGCAGACCCTGAACTGCTCGTTCAGGAAAACGTCGAGGTGCGATGCCTCTCACGTGGCACCGAGGCCACTCCCTCAGCAAACGGTTGCGTCGAACTGCAGCATACGTGGCACCGTGGCCACGCTCTCAGCAGGCGGCTCGATCGGAACTTGCGCGGCACCGGGGCCACGCGTTCATCAGGCGGTTGTGCCGAGCAGGGACCTTGCGCGGCACCGTGACCACGCCCTCAGCAGATGGTTGTGCCGGACTCGAACCTGCGTGGCACCGTGGCCACGAGTCCGTAGATGGTCCCGGCCACACCACTGCTCCAGCCGCTCGTACTGGCCCGCTCGCTCATCCACCGCAGGAACAGCCAGCCATGTCGAGGACACCTGTTCGCCACAGGAGAACGCCCGGTACGTCCCGGCTGGTCTGGTGGCACCAGCTCGGTGCGTCTGTTCCCCTGGGTCGAACGTGCCACCGCTCGGCCGCTGGTAACGCTCGATCCACGTCGGCGTTCCGAAGCACCGAAGGCACGCGCTTCACGTTCCGCTCGCCCAAGCGTGCGCACTTCGTCGTTGTCTTTGTTCCTTCTTGTGCGCCGAAGACAGACGTTCACTACAACCACACTCGAAGCCCTTAACTCTCCGAGGGTGGTACGTGTTATGGGCAATAACTACTTCGCTGTACATGTCATCAAGCCCGTTATTCTTGGGGCACGGGCCGGGGCCATTTAATTTATTTCTGCTTAGTTGCCCCACACTGCCCAATGTACTACATATCACGATCAGGGGCGCGCTATAGATTTCTCTGAAAGCATATGAAAAGTCTGATAGCTAAATGCGAACATGGTGCGCCAACACCAAAACAAATCGGCGCGCGGGCGCTTTCAGATGCAAGACGGTGCATTTGACACTACATAAAGAGTCATTTATAAGGGTACGGCTCTGATATAGGTCCTCTTCTGGGGGCATAGATTAAAAAATTAGGAGGCGTCAGGAAATAAGGACCCCCTCCCCTCTGGATCCACCACTGGTCATTCATTCATTCATTCATTCATTCATTCATTCATTCATTCATTCATTCATTTTGTCTTATCGCTGCAAGGGCGAAATTTGAAAAATATTCCAACCTTTCAAATGACCAAGTAAAGTTCTACACTACATAAATTGGAAAGACACGGTCGTAGCTTCTAATCATGCGTATATTAAGTTCGCAAAAAAAAAAGACAATTTAATGATGTTCGAGCTGATTAGCACATCAATTTCTTTAGCATTATACTGGTAAACTGTGTACGGAGTCAAATGTGCTTTTGCATATAAAAAAAATACTACATTATGGCAGGCGCTGCGTCAAGTCAACTAAATGCGAATTTTATATACCAATGCAGCACTACAAAGCGTACACTGAGCGCTGCAGGCACTGCAAACCGATTTCGAGATTTTCTGGCGTTGCCACATCTAACAACGAGAGATCGGATTGCCACACACGCAGGGCTACACTGTAAAGAGGGTGAGGTGTACGTGCGAACTAGAATGGCTCCGCCATAACAATGCCTGCTGCTTCTTCTTCGTCTTTTTTTTTTTAACATTTACATATATTAGCACGCATCCTTACTACTTCGATACAGCTATAATCTGTGAGAATGATACTTTCAAGCTACGTATGAAACACACGCCAAGCATTTAAGGGCTTATTGAACAGAAAGCTCAATAAGTGATGTGCTTTCTCGTATATTAACAGCGTGAATACCGTGATATGGGAATATTGCGTCAGCTTGTGAACATGCATTGGAAGCGCGAATTTATGTTAGAACAGCGCACACAACTTCACTGCGGTGTATTTTACTTACATTTCAGTGAGAATTTTACTGTCTGCGGAGTTAAGGCATTTTAACTGTACTATTTTTCAACGAAATTTCCAAATTATTGCCTCCCACTCACACGGAGGAATAGTTACTCAGAAGCCTTTAATGCGACTTGTTTATCCATCGATTTCTTACCTCAATGCAAAACCTCACTGTAAACCTCATGGCAAACCCTCAGTGTGAACCCTCAGTGTGAACGCTCATTGTAAACAATCAATGTAAAACGTGCAACAAAATGAAGGTATATAAAGATGAGTGAGCATAGGGTCAGCAAAGGATGAACAGTGAGAACAGCTCGAAATCAATGCATCCAAATCACTCAGAATGAAACAAGAAACGAAGCTCACGGTGTTTCGAAGTTCGAGACGACTGACGCAACTGTAGGCGGCGACAAATCAGAACCGCAGTTAACGCGCCCGTACGACGCCGGAATGAAGCAGACGACGCGCCTTCGCTCCGCGCTGGACATCCACCGAGACGTCCACCCAAACAACACAGTCTCTTTTAGCTCGCTATTTCGCCTCTACACATCACGGCTAGGTCAAGGTTGTTATTCTCCTCGCGGCGCACAAAAACGTCGCTGGCGATGACGGTCGAACCGAACGTGCAACAGGCGACGCTTGCCGGCCGCTTTCCGTGCAATGGCGCGCACAGCAAGACCACGTGGTGCGCGGACGTAGTTCGCGCTTTTTTCCTTTCTCTTTGCATTGTATTCACTCTCCTCTGTTCCTCCGGCGCCCCTCCTCCTCGCCGTTTATGTTCCTTTTGCACTTTCGTTCGCTGGAGCCGGCGCACGCGCGTCGAGATGACGTCACAACATTACGCGAGGCTGCGAGAGCGAAAGTAAAGAGGCGAAGGAAAAAGGTACGGACGATATCGCGCCATGCAGGAAAGCCCCCCCCCCCCCGCCTTTAGGATGCTCTCCCGCCGTGGGCTGTGTACAGGAACAAGAGATGTGCGAATGGGCAGCAGGAAAACCGAAAGAACAGAGGAAGAAATAAAATAGAAAGGCCTGTGCACGCGCATTGGCTGTGAACAGATGTGCGAATGAACGTAGCGATTAACGTTACTACGGCGGCAGGGAAATCTCCAGCACAAATCAGGCGGCCTTCGCGGAGGGGCGAAGGAGTATTTATAGCAACAGATAGCCAGACGGGACGTTCTTTTTCTTATCTCTTTTTTTTTTAAATATGCGCGCAAAACCAATTGCGAAACACTTTCACTTAGTGGCCTTTGCTTCGTTTAATCTTTCGAATATCAAGTGGCGACCGAGTTCACATATCTCTCTCTCTAAGGGCATATAGAGATGCACGTGTATCTCTTTTTCGCTCTCTTCCGTGCATTATACATGGCACGACGTGGCATGTTGTTGCAAATCGGGCTCCAGTTGAAAACGCCTCCTTTCCGTACATACATCACGGAAGGACGAAAGGATGACGAAATAACATACAAGGTACAGTTGTGCTGAGCGTAGCGCCAATGGAGTTGGTTTCATTACGTCACATATATCGTGGAACTTTGTCGATTCGATTTTTAGACATTTTATGTCTCGAAACCGCCGCGCCATAACACATATGTCTATAATTTTCCGCGAGGAAGCGTATCAGGTTTAACTCGCCGTTAACTCTTGTTTGTCGCGAAGTCGGCCTTTTCTTTCCAATAACCAATTACGGTTGTATGGCGTCATTGATAATATCGAATCGATGACGTGTGAGGGCAGCTGTTGCGGGAATTTCCCGATGGCGTCGCTGTATACCCTTATCTCCTACAGTTCTGAAGCAAAAAAAAAAAAAAATGAAGAGGGAACTCACGGCTTCCCCGCAATAAACCCAAATTACCTCCAGGTTTTTCTTCTTCTTCTTTTACGTAAATGAGGCCGGGTTTTCTGCCCCGTAAACATACACTAAAGCGCCTAAGAAAGCACTCAAGTCTTTCTACGTGCATTGAGTGCAAATCCACGGTGTGCCTTGGTGTGACAATTATACCAGAGCAAAACGTCACGTGACCGTGCCACGTCAGGTTGTCAGCGACGTCATCACATTGAGTCATGCGATGACTTGGGTATTGAGGTCATCCATCATTTGATTACGTCATCTTGGCGTCTTAATCTGTTTTTTAATTAACGGTATCACGTGTGTACCATGCGCCAGTCGCATGCAGTGTTTCGCTGTTTCGTTAGCCGCGCTCTTTACGGCATGTTTCTATTTCGGCTCACCCTATGAACCCACAACTCGTTTCCTACTTCTTTCTTTGTATTTACGTCTCTATCATGAAACGCTTCTCGTCTACTGACTCAAAAGACGTGGCTTCGATCCGAGACGTGGCGGTGGTGTGTTGATGGAGGCGAAATCCTTGAGGCCTGTGTACTGTGCGATGACAATGCCTGCCAAAGAAATCTATAGGTGGTCGAAACTTTCTGAGCCTTCCTCTACAATGTGCCTCATAATCAGCACTTTTATTATTCCACTACGGAGCCTTCACACAACACTCTGTAATCTCATAAAATCGCGTAGTGACTCGACGACACGAGATCACTCCAATGATCTCATGTCACTCAGAAAACGGCAGTTGAAAGCGGGGCCGAAATGTGCTGATAGGTGACCAAAAGCGGTTAAAATAGATCCAGGTTAAGAATGTGAAGGTAAACCACATAAGTATAATAAAATAAAAGATTCACGTTGAAGGTAAATAATCGCACACTGAAATCCAAATAAGCGAAAACAATTTGACAAAGAAAACAATAAACACAAGCAGATCGCTAGAAACGATCGCTAAAAACAGGGAATGTCGCTGGAGCCAACGTTTTGACAAGTAGACTTAATTGTCTTCGTCAGGACGGCAACTCGTCGATTCAAGCCTCCATCGTCCCCTGAGCTTCTCTTCTAATAAACACAACAGAAACACAATGGGAAACGCAGGCGCTCTGCACTTCGAACAGCTTTAATGTACAAGAACTGGCTTAGATTTTTGTTTTATTATCCTTATACACAGAAAACGCTTTTGAGATCCACGAGTCCCGCCTTTGTGCGAATTTCTCGGTATTTCCAGTCTGGGCGTTTTCGATTTATCGAGTCCGGGGCCAGTCCCGGGGGCGGCCCGCGGACGCCTCGCTGACAGACATGACGACACGATCACGTGATTCAAAACTCCCCTGGCCTGCGAGTGGGCGGGGCTTCCGGGAGGTCCCCGTGGAGAACCAATGCGCCGCAGGGCGTCCGGGGTTGTCCGAAGCTGTCCGGGACTTCTAAAACGAATACGCTCAGTGCGACCTTATCGGGACAGCAGCCTCCACCGAACCCTCCCATATTATAGAGCACGGTCTACTTTGAATCGTTCAGCTTTCGTTTTAAACACAAGCGAGCAGACACCGTTTCGCATGTAACTGTGGTTGTCGAACAAACAAACAAACAAACAAATAAAAGGAGGAGGTGAGGGCGGGGGAAGACAAACACGAAAAAGTAATTTTACACGCTTCTGTTTAGGCATATACATAGGTGAAAAATTATGCTCTAAATGTTGCAGTTTTATTTTACATGAACATTCCTACTTCACCGCACATCGCGCGCAACATGATGATGATGATTGTGGTTCGGTTAGGAAAGGACGCTGATTTCTGCAGCCCATGTAGGGAGCACGGCTAAGCGTCCGTGGGGGTGGGGGAAAGGGAGTGAAAGAGGTAGAGAGGAGAGAAAGGCCGTAGTGGAGGGCTCCGGAAATTTAGACCACCTGGGGTTCTTTAACGTGCACTGACAACGCACAATACACGGGCCTCTGGCATTTTCGCCTCCATCGAAAATGCGACCGCCGCGGCCGGGATCGAACCCGCGTATTTTGGGTGGCAGCCGAGTACCGTAACCACTACACCACCGCGGCGGACCGCAACATTTTAGATGCGAAGCAGCTAATGGTCGGGGCTATGTCACTCTCTCCCTCCATCCATACATCCGCCGTGTGGCGTCCACACCCCCACTGCGCATGTGCATCCTCCTCCCCCTCCTCTCCTTGTCTAATCCCTCCTCTCGGCTTTCCTACTCTCCTCTCCGAACGGCGCGCGTTGACTATGGAAACGCTCTTTCTTCGATGATGATGATGATTGTGGTTCAGTTAGGAAAGAACGCTAATTTCTGCAGCCCATGTAGGGAGCACGGTGAAGCGTCCGTGGGGGTGGGGTAAAGGGAGTGAAAAAAAAATTACAGGGTATCCATGGAGTGAATGATGATGAGTGGGCGAAGCTCGGGATGTGCATCGTAGATCGTGCCGAGTTCCGGATTAATTTAGTTAACGCGCATGCTACGAATCCTCACGGTTCAACTATGCACAATGCACAAGTGAAATCTCCCACCGGCACTTCATTGCAAGTCAAGATCCAGTGTGTATATATATATATATATATATATATAATATATATATACGGATAACAGCAAAAGCGAAAAGCTTAATTTCGGAAATTTTCATTATTTACACACATTACTGGTGGCCTACTATCACATTAATTGATCCGTTTCCTGGCCAATAACCCGAGAATGGGCGTGTGCCAGTTAGCAACGCTATAACGACAACAACAATTTCACGCTCATCTTAGGCCAGTGCCCAGCTGGGCACATCGGGAAGACGAAGAAGATGCATTCCTGACAATCCCCCAGGGTGGGTGTACGATATATTCAAATTCACATCAAAGAACGAATAAACCTTTCAGGTAATGTAATTTTGTAAATTAAAGTCAAATCCACCTGGGTAATCCCCCGAAGTGGGTAGACGCCAAGTGTTAAGAATAATTATCATCATCATCAGCGCCACATCAAAGGACACGACAACAGCAACAACAACGACCGAGCGCCACAGACTGGCCCCTGAGCCTGCATCCGGGACAGATTTGCACCAATAGACAGGCCGCACCCGCGACAAGGTGAGTTCGAGACGGTGACGTGAAAGGGGCTGTAGACCGTTCTAAACGGAACAGACACGACCTTGATAACAAGTTCGTCAGTGTGCATGCACTGATTCGTTGCGAGCCACCCGTGGCTACATCATGTATGCTTATGTGCCTGCCAGTAGTGCATTGTACTAATTCAGGTTTGATAAAGGAGGAGACGCTATTTTCTGTATATCCTTTGTAGGGAGCACGTCTCAGCGTCTGTGCGGATATGGGAAAGGGAATGAAAGAAAGAGGAACGCCGTATATGGAGTGCTCCGGAAATACGCGGGTTCGATCCCGGCCGCGGCGGTCGCATTTTCGATGGAGGCGAAAATGCCAGAGGCCCGTGTACTGTGCGTTGTCAGTGCACGTGAAAGAACCCCAGGTGGTCTAAATTTCCGGAGCCCTCCACTACGGCCTTTCTCTCGTCTCGATCTTTCCTTCCCTTTCCCCCACCCCCCGGACGCTTAGCCGTGCTCCCTACATGGGCTGCAGAAATTAGCGTCCTTTCCTAACCGAACCACAATCATCATCATCATCATCGGAAATTTTTCGACCATCTGGTGTTCTTTGACGTGCACTGACGTCGCACAATGCACGGAGCATTTTCACCTTCATCGAAAACGCGACTACCGCGGCCGGGCACAAGGCATTTCCGCAAAAGTGCCCCAACATATGCGATCCAATATTTTTGCACACTTGTTTTGCGGATGTGCTTTGTTCATGGCGACATGCACTGTAGAATGCTTACGGGCCAGAATTTAACAGTAATTAATTAAGTAAGGCTAATTTTTAAACCGGAACAACAGCTAGACGCTCGAACCTAGTTGAAGAATGGAGGAAGCTATTTGCACAGAGAATCCATATCCGTTATTTACGAAAAGGCGACGCAACTAATTTCTACAGACGTATAAAATCCGACTCATATATATATATATATATATATATATATATATATATATATATATAATGTGTGTGTGTGTGTGTGTGTGTGTGTTTAAGAAGCCAAAGCGCACCGCTTCCGCTGTGGGTCGAACAATGATATAGAAAAAACTTAAATAGAAAAGAAAAAAATGGGAAGAAAAGAAACATGCGTCGGCCGGGAATCGAACCCGGGTCAACTGCTTGGAAGGCAGCTATGCTAACCACTATACCACCGACGCCTCCGTTTACGGGCATTTTCCGAGAGTCAGAGATGCCATACCTAGGGATTTATTCTTAGATCCTGGGTACTACAGTGGTCCCTAGAATACTAGGTACCATTGGCGTCGCTGTCATAAAATCTAGGGATTTCTGTGAAGCCTTGGAAATGCGGCCTGATGTGGCCTAATGACAAAGATTTTTGAATAAATAAGCCCTAATAAGGATAGTTTCCTCTGCTTTCTATATCTCACATAAAAGAGCATCGGTGTCTTTGGAGGCCGGGAGAGGGCGAGGGATGAAAAACGGAACTTCCTCTTCAGCAGTGACGCGCGTGTGTAATGACGAGCGCAGTGTGGATTACATTTGCTGTGTAACAGAGCCATTTTGCTTGTTAGTGGCCGGAAAAACATTCTTGTTCACGTATGCCGGGTTCCTTCACCGTACAATGTTGAAAAGTACTAAGCTGGGCTTGCTGGTACATTCCAACCTACGCATGAGCTGCGCCTGTCTTTGCGCAGTTCGCCGAAATGTTGCCATGCTGTTTCACGCCAAATGGTAACTTATGGACCAGAAGACCTTACGCAAGGTGAACAGAATAGAAATAGAGTGAAAGAGTATGACCCAAAATACTTGGGCACATGGGAAGCTGATCATAGTACTAGAGGATTGCTATCAAGCAGTAGAGCTGATTTCTGCCGCTAACAAAATTGAGAAGAAATGGGCCGAAGAGAAATTTGCGTTTCGACTTTTTTTTTTTAAATGTGAACTGGCCAAATTAACGACATGAAAATTACTATCTAGGGATCTTGTGCAATTCAGGCATTCACTGAAGCTCAATCGAGGGCAAGAGCAGTGACTTAGATTGGCATCAAAGCTGAAAGCAGCAGACGGGCGACTGTTGCCACATCGTTGGCTGTGGTAGGAGATGTCATATTTATGTCGCCCTTACTGACGTACGTTACTGACCTGTGATGTAAGCGAAACGCTGCCAATAGCTGGGCTCCTTCAGCCTAAAACCACGTCAGTTAATGCCGTGCGGCCATTTCAAAAATGACAGAAAGGGCCAATGTCCAATGTGCATGCCCACGCGCCGCTCATCCAGCGACGTGGCAAGCCAATGCCCTGCCCTGCACACAAATATGTACGAGCGACGTACGCGGGCTCGGGCAGTCAAAGGACGTGGCGTACTTCGATACAGAAAAACGGCATGAAGTTCTTGTACCAGAAGACCCAAATGGCAGTTATATACAGATCACTAACAAAAAATATGAGCTAAAAAAAAAAATGCGTCGGCCGGGAATCGAACCCGGGTCAACTGCTTGGAAGGCAGCTATGCTAACCACTATACCACCGACGCCGACGGAGAGGTCTTCCTTATTTACCGCAGTGGACGCCCTACTCTCATCAAATTATTTTGTGTACGTTCATTTGCCAGATAACTTTCTGCAGCGCTGCAGCCGCTACCATTGCTTACTAGTGGTACAGTGGATGCGCGCGCGTAGTGAACGCTTTGAAAATGTACGCAGAGCGATTTCGCCTTTAGCTTGATGTAGAACAGCACACCGTGTGTACAAAAAAGGCAGCATGTGTATATTTACGTCCGAAACATTGTTGCTCGTTCGTAATATTAGCCCTTAAATGGTAACAATGTGTCCTTGTCAAGCATAGTGTGCGAGGCACGCTGCCTAAAAGAAAAAAAGAATCGCAAAAAAAAAAAAAAAAAAAAAAGATGCGTCGGCCGGGAATCGAACCAGGGTCAACTGCTTGGAAGGCAGCTATGCTAACCACTATACTTTTTTTTTTTTTTTTTCTTTATTGCAGTACAAACACAAAACAGTGCAAACACAAAAATAAAACTTAGAACCCGCCAGCGTCTATGAGGCTGGTTGTATATGCTTGTGAACTTTCAGATGTTTTAAGTTATCTATTATACGAATAAGTTCCTCATCAGCTTCTAGGTACTTTAGCACTTCACCAAGTTTCGTGACGTTTTCAACAAAATGAGCATTGACAGATCGTGTATGAGGATCAGCGTTCCTTACATCCATGCGTGACCTCCATATGCTATAAAGTCCTAAAAGCATAAACAGGTCATAGGGGACACTATTTCCTTGTACAGGCAAGAATCGTATACCATAGGGATCTATTGGGAGTTCCTTCTTCAGTGTTCTTTGCAGCACATCCCAGTAAAAGACTGCATCCCAACAGTCAATAAAGACATGCTCAATAGTTTCCGGTTTACGACATAAAAGGCAATTGACTCCCCAAGGCACGAACATACCTCGTTGTTGGAGCCATGTTTTAACTGGTAAGGTGCCTGTGTGAAGTTCAAAAAAGAACGTTTTACCCTGCCAGAAACTAACATTTTCTTGACGCGTTTAAGGACGTTACTTCCTTGTCCCTCCCGATAAATAGATCTATAAATCGGAAGGGGAAGCACTACGTCTATGAGATCTTTTAACAGTCTTTTCCTTGGGACATTGCTTAAGTACTCAATAGAGAATTTGCCTATGAGGAACCTAAAGGAAGATACAACCTCGCATAAATAACGGGATACTCTATATTGGCCATTTTCTACCGTGGAAACAACAAATTCTGGTATTGCGCCCGGTAACATTACTTGAATTATTGTGCGGATAAAGGGGTCTTGCTGATCTCTTAGGAATAAAAACCTGCTGGTCACCTGTTTCAAGAACAGGTGAGACTAACCACTATACCACCGACGCCTACGAGCCACGTCGTTCTTTTGGATCAAGGTCATTTGATCGTCCTTCGCGTGAACTGAGGCATTGACCGTGTTGTAAAGGGGGCACTGGTTGTGCACGAAGTTTTATTCGTGCGAGCTGCGAGAGAGAACAGGGAGATATAACACACGTGCTGAAGCGCAACACATGCGACTTCGATCCCGGCCGCGGCGGTCGCGTTTTCGATGGAGGCGAAAATGCCAGAGGCACGCGTGTACCGTCCGTTGTCTCCGCGTGGTCAGAATTTCTGGAGCCCTCCATTATGACGTTTCTCTCCTTTCTATCTCTTTCAGTCCCTTTCCTTGACCCCGACGGACGCTTAGCCGTGCTCCCGACATGGGCTGCAGAAATTAGCGTCCTTTCCTTTAGAGAACCACAATCAATCAATCAATCAATCAATCAATCAACACACTGAACAATAATCGTTAGTGCCAGCAGTATCGGCCCAACACTTGATTGTCACGACACAATACGACGGTCGAAGGAAATGCTCAGTCAAAACCACTGTGCAACCGAAACACTGTTCGCTATCGCAGTTGTCGTCAGACTTCTTCAATCATACTGTGGTTGTCGTGTGGCTAAGGAAAACGCTTCTCGCTTTATCTTCCCCTAGGGCCAACCATATCGAGGTAAAGAGATTCGTTGAATTCAGAAAAAACAAAAACAGAAAGCGCAATAACGAAACCGAAATCGAAACTGGGCTGTGAGTGTCGTTTGGTGTCGTCACTTCCTCCATGAGTGTCGTCTTCGCGTGACGTCAAAACCAGCATTTTTAGATTGGTCAAAACATCCAAGAACCGGAAATGACACAAGGCATGCCGGTATCGCTTGGCGCTGAGTTTCTGGCGCGAATTTCAAAAGCAACGAAAACCTTCGCTTTAGGAATGACGTACGGCGCACGATTTCGATGCATATCATTCAGTTATACTGGTGTCACACGGGCACTTTGAAGGCCTCCGAACCGACGATCCATCGACTCAAAAATCATGTTTCAGCTGCTACACGGGCGGTTTCGATGGCCGTCGAGTCGATAGTCTATCGAGCTCGATAGACTATCGACTCGACGGCCATCTAAACCGCCCGTGTCGCAGCTGAAACATGACTTTTGAGTCGATGGACCGTCGGTTCGAAGGCCTTCAAAGCGCCCGTGTGACACAAGTATTACATGCGCAGACAAAAAGATCAACGCGCTAACGGGGCACGCAGGATCGGGTCGGGCTCCCATGCCTACGGAGAGCGGCGACCAGACCGCTGGCGGCGGTGGCCAGTCGGGACATCGGCCGAGGCTGCAGGCCTTCCGCGAGCGGTTCCTGTCGTGCAAGCCCGTGCAGCGCTTTCTCGACTGGTACGGACAGTTCTGGGGCGATGACGAAGAGGAGCGAAAGCTCCACGAGGCCGACGCAGACGACGGCTTCGTCAACTGGTTCTGCCTGCCTTTCTTCGTGACGCGCAGGTCCCGCTGTGCCGTCTCCAAGAACGTTGAAACCGAGAGTTTGGGAGGCACGGACGCCGCGCTCAGCCAACGTTACTAGGCGACGAGCTGCTTCGACGAAGGCGTCGGGAAATAAAAATGCGTCTCTCGCCCAGCTGCCTCGATGCGCGCATGCGCGCCTATTGGTCCTGAAGTCCGCGAAAGAGTCGTCGCCTCCTGTGGTCCAGCTCGAAGTAGCGGAATAAACTACTGGACAAAGAAGGCTGCGCAAGCATGCGAATCAATCTTGCGTAGGCGTAGCCGTGAGCCTACGAAATGGTTGGGCCACATTTCATCACGATGTAATGCACAAATTTTCGCTTGAAATCTTTCACACGTGGGAGGCTTCATAGGCAGCTGTAGTTACGTAACTACAAATGGACAATTACCACTTTATTTATTTATTATTCTTCTACTTATTTACTTATTTACTATCAACCCTGGGTTCTCGGGGTCCTTACAAAGAACCTGTCGCCTCAAAAACACGCATGAAACACAACGTTCGTACATGAACTCAACCTTCTATGATCCTTATGAATTAACGGACGCTGTAAATAATCAATTCAGAAAGAAGCAAAGAACAATGATTACAGAAATAAAAGTCCACAAATAAACGCTCGCGCAGAAAT
>CM023486.1:50244764-50311080 GCA_013339685.2 Hyalomma asiaticum
GAGAACACTATGGGGACATGATCAAAGACGAGAGCATCATTAAGTGGACCGACTTAACAAATGACACATGTGTACAACATTTTTCAGCTGAATGTTTTCCCAAGGAAGCTACATATAAGCTGCTTTGAGAAGTGCTACGCTGTGAAAAGTCTTAGTGAGAGGCTTCATCAAATAAATGGCATATATGCAGTTTTCCCTAGTATGTGCACCACTGATTCTGTTGAGTGCAAGTGCTTTAATGGACATCACCGAAGAACAAAACTGTGCGGTCAGACTACGTTGGTACACTCGCTAACGAAAAAAAGAACACACACACACACACACACACACACACATTTACGGTTCTAAACTGGAAGTAGCTTTTAGTGTGCGAGGAGCGCGTCGCAGTGCGTCGTCTGCTCCGTTCCCCGCGCTCATGCCTACAGCGCCCCTTGCGGCATCGGTGCGCTTTGGGGTCACGTTTGCGCCGCCGTTGCTCACACCTCCCCATTCTAGCCACCCTAGTAGCGGCCGCACTTGTGATTTGGATTGGATTTGGAAAGGCGTTTTTCGGTTTCGCTTTGGCATTTTCGGCCGACGCGCGTCGCTCGCGTCGCTCCAGGAACAACTTTCAAGATGGCCGACGTCAGGATGCTTTCTGTGCTGTGAGCGCACTCGGCAACGCTGTCCGCCACAATGAGCGATCACAAGGAGAAGCGCAGAAAGGGCGACACCAGACGCAGGAGGAACTCTAGGTCTCCCAGTCCCGTGCACAGATCAAAACACTCCAAGGTAAGGGCTCGCGTGATCTTCGAAGTCGAGACGCAGTCGGGGTGCATCATCGCCAGGGAAGCCGTGACACTCGTCTACACAAAAGTCGGCACTCCGCGACGTTTTCACTTGTCTTCGGCCGCGTCCTCTAGCTGTTTACGAAGGCGAGATTTCGCACGATGTTGGACGCATCATACGTTGTTCTTTGCTCAATTTAGCGCCTGTGTTGCACAGTCTAACGAGGTCGCATACCCGTAATGGTGTCCGCGCTTTGAGTAACGCAGTTTTCGCATTTCAACAGTGTCAAGCACGTGCTGCTGGCTTTTTCGTGACACCACTGTGAACGAATCTTCTGGCTCGCTCGACTGGCCGGTTGAATAAAAACGTGAATTGCTAAACATTGCCCTCTGTCAATCTAAGCAAAGAGCTAGGCCATTGTTTAATCCCATGGTTCACAGGAGAAAGCGTATATCATTGCCCGTTGCTGCCAGTGAAGACTTGACATCGTAAGTCGCGCCGCCTTGCGAGAGCAGATCTTAGAGTGAAGCGCACTGGGAGTGAAAGCTGCTTTATTCTAGCTTCGGACAAGGCGTGAATTGTCGGCCCGTGAAAGTGATACGCGTTTGACTGCAGTATCCACTTGAAAGTTTCTTTAGTCCCTGCTGTCTTTTACGGACAATGATTGCGCATTGTCGTCGGAAACAATATAGAACCAAGGTTGTTATGTTCAAGTGAATGCACACATGCCCGAATGCTGAAGAGCTTGAGTAAGTTGTTAAATGGATAGAGAAAAAGTATAAAATTCAAGCGAACCGTACGGTGCGCTAATCCGCGTTAAATATTGCATATTAAAGACAGAGTAAATGTGGGCCACTGCAGCTTCCAGCAGCATGTTTGTGTCTCGCACATAAGCATTCAGATTCCTGCATATGACACATTTTTACACACATTTTTTTTCTGTAACACGTATGCACATATCATGTGGTGTGATGCAGCAAACGTTCATAAGAAATTGCAGTATTATATCTTGGTCATCCGCTTGAACTTTTTAAACCCCAGAAAGTGTAGTTTGAAAATCGACACCCGAGAAGCTTCAGTGGCAGTACTTGCCCCACATTCAGCCACATGGAGACAGTGCCATTTCTTTGTAGAGTTACTTTACAAATTCCAAGCTTTGTCTCGGCTACTACTAAACTTCCAACTACAATACATTTACCATTGCATTTTATTGCTAAATAAATTGTGCTGCTCTCTACCAGAAGGAATTTTTTTTTTTTTGGTTGCCTAATTCAGTGAGATGAGCTTACAGTAAAAAAAGTGCTTTTGTTGGTGTCACCTTGTTTCAACTGTAATGCAAAGTCTTGTACTGTAGCGTGCCGCATGACTCCGCCCTATTTCGTGCATGTAAAATTCAAAATTCTGATTTCATTAATTTTGATTTCTTTAACAGCTGTGTACTTGCACTGTATGTCTCAGCTAGTGCAGTTTCTTGTTTTTCTCGGGGCTTTATGCTGTGTCTGCATACATTGAAAGGAACTGCAGCGCCAGCGACATTCTTTTGGCATTTTCAGACCCTCACTGTCGTGCTGCCCGACTTGTGCAGGTTGATAAAGACAGCAGCAGCCACAGGGAGAACCACGAAAGGCACCCAGAAAGGCATGAACGGCGCCGAAGAAGTGCTAGCAGGGAAGACAACAACAAGCGACGGAAACACAATGATGATGGCCGTCACAGGCCACCGCAGTCCCGGGATAACCGTCGAGACCGGTGAGCCAGGTCATAAGAAGGAACACTGCAGTAGTATGCTGGTTGTTTCAGAGCCGCTGCTTGTAGACCCTTTGCAAAACATTAAATATACGTTCTTCACATAGCAACTACATTGCAAGTGACGGTACGAGTTGCCCTTCAGGAAAGGGGTGCCCTGTTCAGTGGGTCTGCTAGCCTGTTCTAGGCAATCCGGCGTATGTGTGATGTGATTGAGCTTATGTTCAGTGAATGCATGTAATTGTGTGCACAGTTGTGCCCTTTCAGGTAGCTGCTGCACGTCGCTCTAATTGCGTATGGGAGAGAACGCCAGAGGTAGTTGAACAGCAGAAACAAATGCATCCTGCCGACATTGCCAGCCCCGTTAGCTAAAATATGCTGAAATTCTCATACCTGACGTTTCCTTGGATGGGTCATTCAGGTGCCTGCTGTTTGTTTACAGACAGTGAACCCATCTGTACTAACTTGTACTTAATGCGGCCACACTGCAGCAATTGCAGATGTAGAGCTAGGGAATAATAAAAATAATTAGGGTGAGTTGGAAAAGGTGATACTAACCTGATGGATGCCCACTGTTAAAAGCCACATGACCGAGCACTTTCTAGTTGGACAACTATGTGAGCACGTCCTCGTCTAACCTATACCAGCTTTGGCCCGCTGGCTGTCTGTGCGCATACCCTACCTGTGCACACTGCTTTCGGGGCGAAGTGCCGTGGGTGCTAAACATGGGTGAACCAGGATGCCAGTCACTTTGTTTCCACTGTCTTCCTGCACACCTAGTTCTGGAGGTTGTATAATCTAAGGTTTTTGAGATGCATCAAGGTGAAAGTGAAAATCACTCTTTGTGTGTCAGCTAATCATGCCAGCATAGCAACAGCATGTGCCCATGGACATTGAGTGATATACTATATGCTTCTCTGCGCCCACATGACATGACTCGCTTGTCTTCATGACATACTAGCTTTTATTTCTAGATCTTTTCCGGTGCCATTATCGCCATAATGTGAGAAATATCTTCATTCCTGCTATCCATCACTTCTGATGTGCCAGTGCTGATGGCATGGTTGAAGCTCATAAGAGGGAAAGCACACATGTGAGCTTTAGCCAACACGAAAATGAAAATAATGCTGCACGTTACTTCAAATGTTGTATTGGTGTGTCTTTTTGTCCACTTTAATTCCTTTCCATTTGTGTTATGATTACTACACTATGCCTAAAAACTATAAATAACTTCCCCTATGCTTTCCTTGGCTTTATTGTCTGTGGGATTCATGAGGTTGTGTGTTACAAAGAGACAACCCTTGATCCTTCCCGTTTTGTTATTTTCAAATGTTGCTGTGTTTTTGGCATCTGTGTCTTCTTTAATGTCACGCCGAAGCTAGCATGTACAATTTGCACGGACTTGCCTTATACAGTGGAACCCCGCTGTTACGTTCCTCACTGCTGCGTTTTCCCGGCTGTTACGTTGTTTTTCATCGGTCCCGGCATAGCTCCTATAGGATCCCATGCATTGCAAACCCCGCTGTTACGCCGCCACTGTGGGCCTGTTCCCGCATGATGCGTTGCAACCTAGCACGCCGTACCTGCCTGGGCACCGCTATTTTTATTTGACTTTGGATAGACTTGGTTACGCTTGTAGGAATCGCCGCCCGCTGATGGCTGCCGAGATAGCGCCAGCGCTATCCCGACAGCCATGCAATCGCTTGGCAGCCGAGCGAAACCCCCCGCCCCCTCGCCTTTGCGTCTTTTCATGTTCGTTAAAGACGGGCGGGGCGTTTCCTCCCCGCTTCGACGCAGTGACGTTATCGCCTCCGAGCGACGGAGATGGGTCGGGCTCGTTTGATCTTTGCTTCAGCCGTTTTCGTCGCCCCAACTCGCGTGCTTTTATTCTAGCGACCGTACTTTCGGCTCCGGGGGCTTCCGGAGAAAAGAATCGGAAAAAGGAACATAGCACTCGCAGCCCCTTTTGCGTATGACTGCGCTCGCCTGTGCAGCGAGGGCCGTGGCCGCGCGGCTGTCCAAAGTTTGCCCGTGCGTGCGCCAGCGAGCTGGTTCGGGCCGGACGGCTAGCGCAAAATATGCGAGGACTTTTTTTTTTGTAGGGCTGGCTAAATAAGGGGTGCGCAAATTATGCGAGGGCGCAAATTATGCGGGCAAATACGGTAAACAAGCACTGAAGATGGAACGTGAAAGCGCTATCGAGCGATCGCGGACGCGACGCGACCAGCCGTACTTGCAATCAAAAACCACGCGCGGGGTGCCGGAACAAGATGTGGTGAGTGACGGGGCGACTTGCGTCCGAAATTTGCGCGTCACGCTGGAACTAAGCCTCAATGGTCACAGTTTTGATTGCGATCTTTGAGGCCATACTTTCTCTCATCGGGGCACCGGAGGCTATAATGGCGCTTTCATTCACTGCGCTTGACAGCCGCGAACGGAGTCCGAATTATCGAATTTAGAGCTAGAAATCATCCGAAATATCGGTCGTCTTAACACATTAAGTCTATGGGGGCACTGGCGGTACTGCATGACTGTCCGAATTATCGGTCGGCGACCTTGATGGCTCACCTTGCTGAAATAAAATGTTTGAAGTCAAAGCGGCCCTGTTCTCATTCATTTTCGGAGCTTTCCTCACTCTTGCGTTTTCCTGGCTGTTACGTTTTCTTTCCCCTGTCCGCTGAAAAACGTATGAACGGGGTTCCACTGTAATGTGTACATAAAAAGGATGTTTTGTCATGATATCCTGCTCCAACTATTAGCCTCTTTCTGCCAAATGAAAATATATAGTAGTTCTGAACAAGCATTTCACCAATATACACTGGTGCAATATGGCTCTTGAATGTGCTCAAAAGACAGAATAAAAAGATATGATGTCCGATACCTGTGCACAAGCATACAGGTAGCCTCACCACGGTAACCGCTTTCTTGCTGTGAAGAACTTTAGCTCTCTTGTGGTCCTTGCGAACACGCTTTCTTAAATAAACACTAGAGGCAAACAATATTTTCTTGCTACAGTGAAACCCCGATTATATGACGTTCTCGGGACCGCGAAAAAGTGCCGCAAAATGTGGGCGTCGTAAAATTCAAATAGAAAAATTTATGCCCTTGAGTGCGCCGCAATCCGCTGGTGTGATTCCCAACAGCCGCAGCGAAACATGGCACATACTTAAGGGGGACGCGGCCTTCGAAAGTCGAAAAATTGTGAAAACTGCATATTTGCACTGTATGTGTCATAAACTACCTCTCCTGTAATTTTCAGCGCCTAATCCACCCTAAAACTACTTCATATCAAACATATTACGAGCAACGGCAGCTGCTGTGCTGCCCAAACACGCTCCGAAACAGCACAACTTCAAGCGAGTGCTGTTCATGCGCCATTCAACTGACCGGTGCCATTTTGGTTTTGTTTTGTTCGTGAATACCTGTTCTTTTTTCCACCGCCGTCAGCGGGAGCAGCGGTGGCGTGGTGGAAGCATGGTTCGCGCATGATTGGGGGGCTCGTGGGGGCATTTGGGTATCCCGCGCATGGATGCGAAGCTGCGATTGCGCCAAGCGCGTGCTCCTCGAGAGAGTGGTGGAACGTGCGGCCGCTACTCTGGCTGCTGCGCATGATGACGCGATGCCCTTCTCCGGCGGGTGCTCCGTGCGTCGTCTGCTACAGTTAGTGCCTGCTTCATGCTTGTTGCTGCGATGTCTGCCTTTGCTTGTGCCGCTTCGCATTTCATTATCACAGGAGAGAGATCGTGGGAGAGCGTTAGAGAGATGGTTGGTCGGAAAGGGTGAAAAGAATGGGGGAAGACCACGACCGGCGCCACTCTATGCCGCCAGTCGTGGCGCCGGCGGCCGCTGGGAGGGCCAGGGGAAGACGAACGAACAGCCGCAGAAAGCCGAAACGAATCGGTTTCCCGAGTGCTCAGCATGTGAAAGGGTAACGCTCCTGGACGAGCCAGTGCGACAAAAGGCGCCCGTGGCACTTCCCTCTCCTTCGCCGTTTGGTCACCCTCCTTCGCGTGAATTGTTGTTTAGCGCAGGTTCTGCGTAAGACCGCATCCTATAATTGAGGTTTTTAATGCATTGTGTCTATGGGACTTTCGCCGGGATGGGACTAATCCGTCGTAAAATGCGGGTCGTCGTAAAACCGTGGATGTAAAACTGGGGTTCCACTGTAGAATGATGGGTGATTTAATGTCTGAAATGTCAATATTATCTACACCAACACTTTCTTCATCGAGAAATTTAGGTAAATGCATGACAAAGCTTGTGCCACCGACAAGACATTCTGTGAACTCAGCATGGTGACATAGTCAAGCTGGTAGTATGCAGTGGAGCCAGCTATGATGTCAAGAAACAGTTTTGTCCAAAGCTGCAGAATGCCTAGATGTCCTCCTCATTGACCATCGAGGCACCCTAACAACAGCTAAGCCCTCCTTCTTTCCTGCTCACTCCTGCCTCTTGCGCAGCTAGCCACTTAAGAGAAAACAGCGAATCTATGTCAGTGGACCTGGTTAGGCGGGCAGTTTGAATACAGTCGCCGACCGATAAATCGGACACCGATAATTCGGACATGCTCGGTAATTCGGACAGTCGCGCGGCACCGCCGATGGTCCCATAGAAGTAATGTGTAAAGACGACCGATATTTCGGACAGCTGCCAGATCTACATTCGATAATTCGGACCCTGTCCGACTGTCGCGCACGCCGATTCGGCAGCCATTATTATCTCCTCTGGCACCCATACCATACAAAGTATGGCCTCAGAAATCAAAACGAAAGCTAATTGGTAATCTATGAGGCTTTATTTCGATCGCAACTTTATGCCTGAGAGATTTGTAGTTGAAAATGCCGATCTTGGAGGCACGGCTCAACTGTGGGGGATCGTATCGACATCGCGATCATCCCACATTCCGGTTCCTGTATCCCTTCGCTGTGCTGTTATCGCCGCGATTCTGTCATATGTGTCTGCGGTTCAGTGTTTTGCTAAATTCTGTGCGCTTTCATCTTTGTTTTGAGACTTGCTTTATTTTACGTCCAGCTGTCTCACAAGATCCGAGTTTGCCATTTAACTCGGATCTTCGGCTGCATCTTCGGACACCGTTGGTGCATTAACTCGGATCTTCGGCTGCAGTGTCCGCGGCGTTGGGCTCACTAGGCAACATAAACGGCACCGCTGGTCGCGTTTACGTTGCGTAGTGAGCCCGACACCGCCGACACTTCAGCCGAAGAACCCGACAATGCAACTGAAGAGCCGGACCTACCGCCCAGTGCAACGAGCTCAGGTGCAGACGTTATTGACGACCTGCGAGGCTGCGGTGTGCCGATTCCCGACACTGTTACGTTTGAAGACTTTGCAAACGTCGACAGTGCGGTGTCGTCGTGTGCCGAATTGAATGACGACGACATAATTGAGCGGGTTCTGCAACCGTCAAACAGCGGTTCTGACTGATGATGATGACGCGCCGTGTGCTCCGGAGCCATCGCATGCGGACCTGTCTCGAGCCCTCGCTGTTCTTTCGTCATCGTACAGCGATCATCTCACACTGGCGGAGATACAGGCGGACTTGGTTGCACGTAAGCGGAAGTGCGTGCAGCAACGCATTGACAACTTTTTTCGGCCACCGGTAGACTGAAGTGTCAATAAAAGTATTTTTTTTTCTGATGCATTCGTTTTTTCGGACTTTCGATAATTCGGACTTATTTACGTTCCCCGTGGAGTCCGAATTATCGGCCGTCGACTGTAGTTGTAATGGCATGTTGACCACATTTTGTTCAAACTTGCCGATTTTCTGACACAAAACAAGCACTCCTGTCATTTTCTGAATGGTGTTTTTAGGGGCGAAGCTCCTTAGGGTGTGGGTCGTTCCCTCCTCTGTAGTAGTAGTAGTAGTAGTAGTAGTAGTAGTAGTATGTATGTAGCCACCTCGCGCCGCCGTGAGGCTCGCACTCGAGAGCTCGCGCCGCCGTGAGGCTCGCACTCGAGAGCTCGCGCGCCGGGAGGCTCGAGCTCGCCCTCGGCGCGTGCCTCCCGGCGCGCGAGCTCTCTCTTTCATCTGCTGTCTTGTGAGAGAGCGAAAGGTGTGCGTTGACTATGGAAACGCTCTTTCTTTGATGACCGCTGTACCGGCTCGCAAAGAAAGAGAATGTGCCCTCACCTGCGAGAGACAACGTTGGCGCAGGCAGCGTCTTCTAGCGAGTTTCTTGGTTGAAAAATACCGACTGCTCGCGCTGGAGAACCGTTCACCGGCCACCCATGTGTATATATATATATATATATAGGCACTGGATCTTGACTTGCAATGAAGTGCCAGTGGGAGATTTCACTTGTGCGTAGTTGAACCATAAGGATTCGTAGCATGCGCATTAACTAAATTAATCCGGAACTCGGCAGGATCTACGATGAATTTCTGGAGCTTCACCCACTCATCATCATTCACTCCGTGGATATGCTGTGAATTTTTTTTTCACAGTGCACATCGACGTAATGTTTGCCTTTAGTGTGCCTTAACTGTACTCTGCATTATTTTGCAATCGGAGTGAGTGCCGTGATTAAGTAAATTATTATTATTCACCATAATTTACTCACGGCAAAAACTAGACAGCCAAGGCAACTGGTCTTTAGCCAAGCAGTAGAATGGTCACGTCTCTCTCGTGTTTGCTTTCTTCCTGTGGTGATGTTGGTCTGATGGCACATGGGATAATTTGTGAATGGGGCCTCTGAATGCAAGAGCTGGATACATGATAGCCTGGAAGACTCGCAGACCACATGTTCTGTGGGCAACCATCAGCATTCCTGCCGCTGTATTGAGTGTTATACTGTTTCACGGCTTGTCACCAGAAATCTGTAAGCGTCATTGCAACTGGTTTGCAGGGGGAGCCCACCACGCAGAGACAAGAGGCCGCGGCGGCATTCTGGAGATGGCGAGCGCCATCATTGGGGCAAGAAGGAACCCAAGAAGGAGCCAGAGGAAAAGGTATATGTTTTTCATGCTCGCAAATCTACTGGGAGTGAAGTGCAGGTATAGCAACGTCGTGTAAGCTTGGCTTAACTATAACTTCAGCTGTAGCCCCACCTAGTATAGACATGGCTGTGTGGGTTTTGAGCTGTTGCAAGTTGCTCTACATCAGTGGTCTCAAACTTGCCTGGGTCGCAGCCACGAAATTTAGTCTCACAAGGGCTAAGACAGTGAAGGAGAGCAGTAAGTGGTAGAGTTTGATCAGAATGTCTGCTAACATTGCCATTTGAAAGAAAACCTTTGGTATATCTCACATACGACTCATTTCTGAAGGGGATTTCACGTCAGGGATTGAGAGACATATCAATACCAATCTTGAGAATACTTATTATCTGGACGTCGGTTCTAAAGATGAATACAGTCACACTTAGGCTGGGATTCTGGTGAAAATTGTGCGAGCAACGTGTTTGAGGCCCATGCTCTACATCAACACGAGATGAAATGCACTTGGAATGGCGAAGAGGAGAAAGTTGTAATGACATGAAATTGACAAAAGCTGACTGCTGGTAACTTAGTTCTCAGAACATGTCTTAAAAAGCTCTGAAGCACTGAGCGTTGGGCAAGTTGGTAATCTAGTATGTCAGAAACTGTGTGAAAAAGATGGGTACAAAGACGGCACACAACACAATTGCAGACCAGCAACTGAAAATTTATTGGGAGATATACATGTAAACATCATAACACAAATAAACATGTCAAACTTGCATATGAGTGGTTATGTAATGAATTGCTAGGTTATGCAACATCACAGATGTTGCCTAAGCCGCTGGCGTTATGCAATACAAAAGACTTCGTGGGTATGGCATACCACGGCTGCCAGACCAACCATACGAAATTGTATGCCAGTTGGGCTGAAGGCACTAGCTGCAACGTTTCACTTGTAAAACAAAAGGCTTCTGAGGTTGTGCCTTTTGATGATAGATACATAGGTGCTTCGAGCTCATCTCTTAGAAAGTGTGGTAGTATGGTACATCTTCACTAACATTTCCAGATATCTTAAAACTTTCTCTCTGTGTTATCAAGCTGTGCTTCTGCAAAAGTAAAGTGGCCAGTGGTGGCACCAGCCACCATGGTCGGCAGCAGAGAAGTTTGCGCTGCTAAGCTCGAAGGTGCGTGTTCGAAGCCCTCCAATGCTAGCCGAATTTTAATGTGGGAGAAGTCCAAGAACACCTGTGTAGTTAGATTGAGGTGCACATTAAACAATTCCAGATGGTCCAAGTTAATCCAGAGCCTTCCCGCTATGACATTCCTCATTGTCACAGTATGCTTTTGGCACATAACACCTTACTACCGTATATTGCCGCGTATAAGTCGACTCCACATATAAGTCGAACACCCTAAGTTCTGACCCCCAAATCGAAAAAAAAAAAATGAAAATGAATTATTGAAAGAAATGGGCCGCATTGACGAAAAAAAATTTATTGCCAGCAAATGACGTGTTGACGTCTTCATGTGGCTGTCGTGATCGCGCACTTCACGAAAGCTTCGCGCACCATGCTGTCTGGCAGCCCACACCAGGCGTCACTCAAAGGAGCTCAAAGGAGTCACAGTGCTCAAAGGAGCCTGCTTCACCCGTCCCGTCGGCGTCTGGGGCTTGTCGTCCTCGCCCATCCAGTCCTTGTAAAGTGCCGCCACCCGATCCTTAAATGGCTTGTTCAGCGCCATGTCAAGAGGCTGGAGCACAGGAGTCAAGCCGCCCGGGATGACCGCCAACTGGCAATCAGCGTTGGCCACAGCTGTCTTAACACGTTCCGTGATGTGACTGTGGAAGGAGTCTAGCACTAGCATGCTCATGGGCCTGAGGAGACCGCCGGGGCGCCGGAGCCAGACGAGGCGGAACCATTCCAGCACCGTCTCCTCGGTGAAAAACCCCTTCTCGTTCACGCGAACGATAACTTTTGGGGGGAATTTCTCCTTCAGCATAGTCTTCCGTTTGAAGACTATGAAAGGTGGCAGTTTGTGGCCGTCAGCGGTGCAGCAGAGCATTACCGTGAATCGGTTGTGCTCGTTTCCCGTCGTCATCAGGCGCACTTGCCGCTCACCTTTGGCTGACACAGTCCTCTTGCTTGGCATGTCGAACCAAACAGGTGTCTGGTCGGCGTTGCCGATTTGTCCGAGCGCGAAGGCGTGTTGCGCCTTCTGATCACACACGAACTTCAAGAAGGCTTCTTTTTTTTCTTCATATTCATCGGGTGGCTTTTGACACACAGTAGTGCGCCTCCTGAGGCTCAGCCCGTTCCGACTCATGAAGTTTGTCACCCATTTTTTTGATATCTTGAAGTTGTTGCGGGAGATTTGCAACCCGTTCGCAACGCTGCGAGCTTTCACCTGAATGTCCTCGTAGGACACACTCAGGCCTTTGTCCCGCTGTTCCGTAACCCATTCTTCGACTGCTTCTTCGATGGCAGGGTACTTGCCTTCCTTGGGGCCCCGGAATGATTTTCGTGATCCTGCGCACACGAACAGTTTGTCTTTCTGTAGTCGCCAACTTTGGACACATTTTTCCGACACGCCGAATCCGCGCTCCGCTGAAAGGTTGCTCGTCGATTCGGCGTGGAGGATCACTTTCCGCTTAAACGAGGCATTGTAGCTGCGCCGATGATTTGGTGCCATTTCGTGATCAGTCAATGAGGGCGAAGTTACTGAGAAGCAGAGAGCTTGCTGCTTAGCTTGCTAGGCCTGAAATGTTCAGAACTAACGTGGCTAACGCCCCGAACTGCCCTAACGCTCACAATGCACTACGACGCCAGCGCCTCCTCTATGGCGCTTCCGCATTCACGAAAACCGATCCGAAGCCGATGCCGAAGTTGTTCAAACGACCTCCGAGATTTGCGTGTTCGAACGAGAATCTCGGGAGGCTGCGTTCGCCGTTAAAAATGAGTAAAATATACTTTTAAAATTGTTTTTGCTGTATTATGATTATAAAATAGGTGCATAATACGGATGGTAAGCTTGGTAAACACTAGAAGGTAAACGCTGGTTGCCCGATGTTTATTATTCCCTCTACCCCCCACCCCTTGTCATGTATGGCTCCGCGTATAAGCCTACCCCCCTATACTTGCCGCTCCGATTTAAAAAAAAAAGTTGACTTATATGCGGCAATATACGGTATTCAGTGCGAGTGGCGGCATTAGGATTTTTCAGTCTAGGGGACAGAGCGATTTTTCATTTCTGCTGCACATGCAGAGGCCACTTCATGGAATGGTTATTTGATAGCTGTAAGAGGCATGATCAGAAGTAATCTCTACAAGGCCCTCTGTAGAGCTGTACTTGGATAGTTTGTGCAGGAGAATAGTAAGCCAGCAAGGAGAACACAAAGGGCACGCGGCGTTCCCACCCCAAAGCTCCTGTACAATTCTCCGTGGTTTTTTGGATTCTTATAAATTGTGTGTTGCTAGAGACACCTCACACTGTATTGTAAGGGTGCTTGCTCCTCGAAAGGGAGTAGCTTTCTGCTATAAAATTTTTAATCATCATCTTTTCAGTACTTTGTCACCGTGTGTTATTTACAATGTATCTGGCTGACAGCGAGCTTTTGTTGCTGCATGCATTGCTGACTGCGAAAGCACTCGTGTTTGCCAGGAAGAGCAGTGCAGTGTGGCTGTTTTTCCTTTTTGTACAGAATGGGGTAGCATTTCCCTTTTTGCTGGCGATTTCTTCTTCTTCAGCAACTGAAATGCAGTTCAGTGTTGTTTTTCACAGTTCGTGAAGAAAGTGACACGGTCGCAGCGCTACCCATTATCTTGGCAGTTGCCCAGGTCCTTTGAGTGCTGATATAATCTCAGCCAACCTGGCCACGCACTCAGTCCGGCAGCAGAGAGAGACTTGACTGTTCCACTTCATCTTAGTGTTGGATGGCATCCACATTCTTGCTGCTTAGTTGTTCAGTAACCTATCTTGTAATCAGGAGCTCCAGCCAGGGTTGCAGGCCTTTTGACTGGCAGAGCTCTTCTTTTGTTTGCTTATAAAGAAGTGCGTGAAAGTGCAATGTTTGCCTATCCTTTCCCCAGGTGGCGGTGAAGCCGGAGTTCGGCCTCTCTGGCAAGCTGGCCGAGGACACTAACATCTACAACGGGGTGGTCATCAAGTACAATGAGCCGGTGGAGGCCCGCAAGCCGAAGCGCCGGTGGCGACTGTACCCTTTCAAGGGAGAAGTCAGCTTGCCCTTCATTCCTCTGCACCGGCAGAGTGCCTACCTGCTTGGCAGGTGAGCGATGCAACACCGTCCAGCTTTTCCTAACTCGTATTGAACCTTGATATACTGGTCTCAGGTGATGTTGATTGGGGATGCAAAAGGCTTGTCTGGCATGCTAATAAGGTAGGCAAGAAGCAGAAAAAAAAAAAAACCCAACTACAAAGAATATTAGTTACATTACTGACTTTTCTGGCACTATTTGCCTCCATCGTAGTATGTCCTAATATATAGCATGCGCTCATCTTTTATAAACTGAGGCAAGGTGGCAATTTGGGCGAGTTGGTAATACTTCATCGTTGAAACAGCGCGTACACACAAGGACGGAGACGAAGGAAAACAACATGAGCGCTGACACGAGTCCTTGTGTGTGCATGCTGCTTCAACCATGATATTTTATAAATTTGATACAGAATATTAATGTAAAAATGACACCTATGTAGACAGTAAGTGTGCATCTGAGTATTTAACAGGAAAGACTGTTAGGCGGCACTTTGTCACCACAAAGAACAATGCCTTGCCCTCCATACAGTTGGTAGTGCATTTGACCGTTCTGCACTTATCAAACAGCTCAACAAGTTGTGAGCAGGATGGTTACCTATGCCTAGTAGAACTTGTTGCCGGGCTAGTTGACAAGCTTGTCTAGTTGTGTGGTGTCGCTATTAGATTCTCCATGTGTGTTGGGGTGTGTGTGTATGTGCTTGGCATTGTGATTTTTAGCACTCTTAAGTTTCTAAAGCAATGCCCATGCCTAGACCAATGCTGCCTGGACCAGCCACTTCAGCAATGGTGCTTATGTATATAGGAAACAGCTGGTGTTGCACAAAATTTTAGCTTTGCCATTTTTTTTTCAATATGTAAATTCGAGTTTAAGTTTTCCTGTGCTGGTATAATAACCCATTGTGAGCTCCTGCACTGACATCAAAATCTTCTTGGAACAGATGAAAAACAGGCATTTTCAGCAGGAGATGGCTTGTTCAATGCAATGTACCCTAAACATTGCTGAGTTGGATGCTGCTGCTACAGGAGCCACTGGTACAGTATCAGTGAATCGAATGTGTTGAGATACTCAGCTCAGGTGAAACTGCAGGATCAAAATATAATTAATGTTTGTTCCCACAGAAATGTATATGTGCAAGTCGGGACTCTCGGTTGAGATAGAGTTGGTCTACTGTTTGTAATATAACAAATCTGCACACAATACAGTTTGCACTTATTATAGCATATTATGTATAATAGACCTTTAGACATGATATACCATTCCTCTCGCCTAGTTCACTTTTGCCTTGCTGCAAATATCACGTTTTGTGTTGGATCTAGAGATGGCAAGTGGTTGTATTGTGATGGTAACAGTACTTTTGAGACAGGACGTTATCATTGCCTTCGACTACATGTAATGGTGTTATTTCTGAAAATGTACCTGACATTGAATGCTGGTATGGAACTTGCAAGCTGCGGTCCTGACGAAGACAGGTCCACGAGTCGAAACTTTGGCTCCTATGACATTCCCTGTTCCTTATCGTTTTTAACTGTCTGTTCATCAATCCTAGCCTCCCTCTTCCCCTGAGCTTCAGTTCAAGTTTCAGTTGCAAGCTGAAAGTAACTTGTTTCAAGGCTAACCAAGAACAACTTTAACACATGTGCTCTCTCTACAATGGGGACTTGCAAGCTGCCAGCATGATCGCAGTTTCTTTCGCTCTTCATTTTTCTCTCAAGATGCTGATTTCTGCTTCCTTTGAATGTTTTCAGGTGGATTGGTACAGAGGTGAAATGCTTCATCCAAACATATGCAGTCGATTCTCGATACAAGGGACCCTCATAATCCAGGAAAAAAATGTCTGTTTTATCCGAAGTCCGTAATATCCAGACTTCAAACGGAAGGGGGGGGTGTAAGGCCCGTGTGTTTATCATCGCTGACATCACTTAGCTGCATGATTTAGTCCTTTTTAAATACCCGCCGCAGAATATAGACTCCAAAGCACAGCTACGACCGACAGTGGTAATTTATAACTGTAGCACATGTTCAACTTTCATCAGCAAGTGCAACAGTACTAAGCGCCGTATTCTGAAACCAAACTTATTCATATGCTTGTGACTTCAGTAGCCCGTAACCTTAAAGTGACCCTTAACGTGTTTCAAGAACCAACCTTATACTTACATCAGAACTTTTCTTGTACTTATCGCCGCCATAAGTACAGCTTCCTTAAGGTAGCCCCCACCCTACCCTGACGCTCACTTGTAAGCAAACAGAATGGCAGGCGTGGATGAAAACGTTGCGAAATTGATTTAAAATGTGGACCGGCATGAATTATCGAGCTGATGGCAGCATATGCGTAAGTGCAAGTGTCGCGGCATATCATCAGAGATCACCTAAATCCCCTGGAGATTTGCGACAAGCATGGGTACTTGTGCTGAAGCTTCATGCTATCCCTGAGAAATGACACCAACGGTCGCGGAGGTACCTTGGCGGCTCCTTATCCAACAAGGCTACAACCGCTTCAGCGAGACGCTTCGTTTTGTAAGCGATGCACAACGGCTGTTTGGCTGCTGCAGCAGAGCATCGAAGGAAAGTGTACGCGATCGCATGTGCGCTATTTCACCGACACAGCTGGACATGGCACGTCGGCGGAGCTAGCATACATCAGGGATCACTGTCAACAAAATATGGTTTTACTAAAGTGAAGTTTTATTGAAAAGGGAATCAAGCGACAGTAGTGAGTAGCGGGAACAGCGGGACAGAAGAAAAGTACACGCACCAAGCACGAAGGGGTACCAAAATGAGCCGGAATAATCCACGCGGTAAATGGAAAACCATACACGTTTAATTAGAAAACAGTGAATTACAGTACCTAGAAAGAGATGTCTGCAACAGACTTCGTTCATGCACTGTGCACAGATCGTTCGTTTAGCACACACTGCCCGTTGGTCCACTTCGTCGTCGCAAACACATTGCTATTTTGCAGTTGCCTGCGTGGGACCACACTGCAGTGCCGACACAAACACGTATACACAGGAATACAGCGTCCACACCTCGGTGTTCTCCGCACACGCAGATGCAAGCACATGGTCACTCGCAAACACACGTACAGTGCCGAGACTCCGGGAAACTGCGTTGACGAGACATGCCAACGCTCACCCCGTCCTACAAGTCCGACCCCCCGAATGACCCCCTCTACACCCCTTACTTCCCTCCTTTTTCATTGTCCCGTGCAGCTGTGCGCCTGCTTACAAAAGAAAACACGCAAAAAAAAAACGCTTAGCCGCGCTCCCATGTCACTCACTTACTCGGATAAGAGCGCCTTTCATAAGGTCGCCTTAAAATCTTGTAAGGTGGGTTTCGGAAGGCCCCTTTACCTTTTCTTAAACTTGAACTTAAGTTCTCCTTACAAAAGTAACCTTATCGCGAAAAGTTAAGTTTGGTTCTAGAATACGGCGGTAAGTGCAGGAAGGCCTGGTGAGTGGCTGCCGAACCCATGTAAACATTAGTGAGGCTCAGTCCAAAAGCTACTAATCTAACAGCTTGCCTTCACAAAGCCACTCATGCTACGAACTCCCGGTCATGTTACAAAAGGAATTGGTTCCAGCTGGGGCTCGTTCTAATGATCGGCATCACAAATTCATTTTTTGCACGGACACGTTTCTGCCTGAGATTTGCTAAGCTGAATTAGCACGCGCATTCATACCAATGCACCTCGCGCGTAAAAGCTTATTCATTACAACTTCTCAGTGGAACTCACCGGTATTTGGGCTGGGAGCTCTGGAACGCCTCACTTCCATAGCATTGGTCGCAATGCCTAACAATGTGATTGCGGAGAGAACGACGAACATCCAAGGTAGAAAAAAACAAACAAAAGCTTTTATTCACACCTTACTCGAAAAGAACTTCGTTATCAGTGACTGGCGGCCCCCCATAGGTTGCTTCATGGAGCCTGAAACACTTAGGGAGGTTCCCCCGACGCTTGTTTGCCGGCGATACCTTTGTTGTGCATAATAGAACTCATGGTCTGCTTCCATAGTCCCATCGCTTTGGCAACATCTGCCTGCTTTTCCCCGTGTGCAATTGCACTCACAATTTTCATTTTATCAATTTTCATTTTATCGCTGAGTGAAATTTACTTCCGTTTTCTGGAGGCCATTATCTCGGCACTTGCTCTCGGTGTGGCACAACCGTTCCCTACGGAACACAACGACAAAATGGCATTTGTTATGCTCTCAGGCTGGCTTGGCTAGAGGCTCGGCTTGGCCAGATGGGCACCAATCTTGCCAGCCAAAGTTTAAAATTTTTGCTTAAAATGCCGGCATGGTAAAGTATGTTATCAGTCCACATCGACACGGCAAAAGTCCATTGTATGCGCCACTTTGGCAAAAAAATTGCCATTAATTTTGTCCTCTGTACCCGATAGTCCGTTGTAGTGGGGCCTGTTCAAAGCAAAGTTGGCTGCATTGATAAAATACATGGACAAAACCTGGGTTAAAATATGGTCCATTATATCCGAAAGTCTGTTGTACGCGGGTCCGCTATAACGAGCGTAGACTGTATGTATGCAGCACATTTGCCATGCTAGCCACTTGTGAAGCCAGCTATGATTTGCACTTTCTGGTTAGGCGAGGCTCGTTTATTGCTTGCTGCCGATTGTAATGTGCCCAGTGCTATTTAATCAGAAGATTATGGATGGATTAGTACTAGTGAGAATGGTTATGGATAGATTAGTGCTAGTGCACTGTGGGCATGCTATTACAGTAGAACCTCGTTATAAAGAAATCGGATATAACGAAATATCGGATATAACGAAGCAATCGCAATTCCCCTTTTATTTCTTATAGATGAAATTGATATTGGTTATAACGAACTAATGGTTATAACGAAGTAATTACCGCTCCCCCATCAACTTCGTTATAACGAGGTTTTACTATATTTATCTCTGTTGCACATTTACTTCTCTGTGTTGATTGGCTCATAATGTTTGTAGCCTTTGCTGTACTGCACCGATTTTTCAAGATTGGAGCATGGACTCTCATGAAATGTTGGGAACTCTGCGATCTCACACTGTCCGCATCGTTCGCAGGTCGAGACTGATTGCCGACATCCCGATCGACCACCCATCCTGCTCCAAGCAGCATGCGGTGCTGCAGTTCCGGCTGGTTCCGTACACACGAGACGATGGCACGACGGGGCGTCGCGTGCGACCCTATGTCATTGATCTAGAGTCGTCCAACGGCACCTTTGTGAACAACAAGCAGATCGAGCCTCGCCGCTACGTTGAGCTGCTTGAGCGGGACGTTCTCAAGTTTGGGTTCAGCACGCGCGAGTACGTCATTCTCCACGAGGAGTCGCAAGGGGAGCACCTTGACGATGATGTCGCGGGCACCGGTGAGGAGGAGGGGCAACCATCGAACACGAGTGCCGCATAGAATCACACCTGCTCTGATTCACTGTTGCTTTTGTAGACTTAACTTATGAACCGAGGAATGGACCGAGGAGTGCGAAAGGCGAAGAAAAGAAAATGATCACAGTTCGATTTCTGTTGCTCTGCGATCACCGGAATGCTCTTGAGTCACTGTATGATGAGGCTGAAACACTTGCTCCACGTGTGAAGTCTGTTACATGTGTGACATGTTGATGTTGCAGTGTATGTATATATATAGATCACTCACAGGATTTTGCAGATGAACTGCATTGCAATCTTTACTTTGATCTTGGAGAGAATTTTTGAAGGAGGGGAGCTGCAGTTAGCACCAGAACAGCATAGGGTGCATGTGTTCACTGGTTACATAGTTGGAGACTAGTGTTTGGTTGAGGTTTGTGGTGAAGAATGACCCATCAGTCAGGAATGTGCAGTTGTCTTTTGTCTTAGCTTTCTTTCTGTTCCATTTTTATCTGGGCTGTGATTGATGGGATGCTGTTATGCTGCCACAAAAGGATTGTGGAAGATTGGTGTTTGCTCAACAGGTGAATTTTCTTGTATGTACTGCGATGAGCTGTTGCTTGGCTGGGCAAGGTGTTTGTGCTACAGCAGTATGGCCAAAAGCTGGGCTGTATATGGAGGTCATTGGCTGGGGACAAGTGGCGGAGGCAAACATATTTTTCCCATTGTTGCTAACATAAAACTACGGTGTTCCTGAACAGTCAGTGCTGAACATTGGTGCATGCTTTGTATATATTAATCTCCTCGTGCATTTTGCATTATGCGTACCTTGGTGTGTTGTAAATATTTGTTAGCCACTGTTCAGGCAGGGAGGCTATTAACGTTTTATCAGGTCAACCCCAGAAAAGAAATGATTGCTAGAACTTCAATAGATTGTTCATTCTGGTTGGGTGGATGCTAGCTTGCCTAAACATAAGTGCAAAACGTTGGCATTCGTACAGCAGTAGAATGTTGTGCTACACTGTTGCCTACTATTGCAGTGTCATGTGGTCGCATGGTTAGGCACCTTTTTATGTGTTTGCTGTGGTGATGAATGCGAAGGCATAAGTTTGGTTTATTTTGAATGACAGGAGGAATTTAACAATTGAAGGAGACGTACGTTCTTTATTGTGTGTGTCTGACCAAGCACAAACTGTTCATGAAGTGTCTTAGTGTACAGCCAGATGTTCACCGAGCTACAGCTGGATGTGTGCATACGCTGTACATTGATTGTCTGGCAGGTAATTATTTAATGTCTCGCAATAATTTACAGTATCATTGACTGGCTGTTTCACAGGTTTCTGGTGTTGCTACAGAGCTCGTTCAACGTGGCTCTTGAGGTTTGTTATGAGCACAAGTGGGCTTTGGTGTTTGTAGCCAGGCTCCATTATTGCCATTCTAGCCTGCTTAAGCTCACGATAGAACTTGCGTTAGCGGCTGCTGTAGCACTGCTGGGGTGCTTTGAAGTTGGTTTTGTTAGTGATCACCGACAGGATTGCCTCCACAGCTGTCCACCTCTTGCCATTCTTGTGCAGGAAAGCATCCATGCTACTGATCCCAGACTGCAGTGGCACCTGGCTTTGCCCTAGGATTATCCTTGTTTCTAGAAGTACGTCTCGTAGGCAAGAACCTGATCCTTAAAGACAGTGCTTGTGCTAGAGTGTGCAGCTGCAAGTCTGTCCCTCAAGTCATGAGGGAGAAGCTGCATTGTAGTACATCTGTGTTTCAAGCATAGCATACGCGTTATGTGTTTTCTCCCATATGTTTAGGAAGTGGCAGCAGTTAAAGAACCAGAAGTTATAAGTTTTAGTCTGTGTGTATCGTAAAGTTTCGTGCAGTTTTTACAGCTGTCTGCCGCAACATGCCACAGTGAACTGGCCTTGTCACAGTGCGCACCTTTGCATAAGAGGACAGAATGAAGGACAGTCATTCTGCATGCCCATTCTTATTGAGCAGTCAGTGTAAAGCTTGCATTTCATGCATTGGGACTTTGTTGACTGGGCTGGTTGTTGCAGGGACCTTGCCTCATGTACCTAGTGTCTGTCATGAATGGCATGATTGTTGCCACACTGCAGTGGCTGGCCCTTGGTTTTGTGTGAAGGTGTTTGAGAAAACTCTTGCCGTGCGCAATTGAACGCCGCCGCCTCCCTTTCAGACGTCGCAGAGAAGCATTTGCCGTCTGTTGACTCTTGTGGTGCCCGGAGTGTCATTGTTATCAAGCGCTCATGAGTTGCTTGTATTTATAATGGTTTGCGTAGCCGTGTCTCCGTGTAGTGGTTGTAAGTGACCTTTGTCAAAAGCAGCCCCGTAATGGTATGAAAGCGTTGTATGCTCGTACAATTGACCATGCATCCACACCACTCCAGTCTCAGAATGGCTGTGCTGAGAGAGCACTCAGCGTCATCAATCATTACCGTGCCATGGTTACACTTGCTGCGAAGTTTTATACAAATGTTACTAGGGGGTGGCCTGGCACTGCATATGTTGGCATGCACCATGGGAATGACTTGTGTATTGAAGTACCAGAGCTGGTACATGAGCCGTTTGTGAATTCCTCAAGCATGTCTTATGCGGCACTGGCATGCCGTCACAGTTCGCGCAGTTTAGAGCATAGAATGGTAGCATCGCTTGTTTCGGTGCGCTACCCGTCATTCACATTCATGTATTCATCAAGTTCTTAATCTTGATGTCCAGTCTGTAAACCCGCTACGTCGCGATCCTTGCAAGCCACCACACAGGGTACGTCGTCACATGCACATGCATGTTGCATGTCTGGTCACTTTAGATTGATCTAAATTGAGCCGGCTGAGAACACTTTTTTTTGGATATTCAGGTTATTATTTTTACTACCTGTCCCGTTGTTACTTTGTATCACAGCATTCTTTATCAACTGTTTCTTTTAGCTTGAGGCAGGCTAGAGCTTGAATAACTGCCAGTCATGGCAGCTTTGACGTGGCGCGAATGCCAGCTTTGACACTAGGTGCCTGCATTACATGCTGCTGGCTGGCATCTTGCCATGCATTGCCATGGTTCACATTAATTTTCCCCCGCCCTGTACACACTTAAAGGAAGGGCTCGACTAAGACACTCATTCCTGTGGTAAATGAACCAACATTGCAATGGCTCCCACTGACAGTTGGGCCAGATCATTCCCCTTCACTAGTTTTGTACAAAAGCTAAAGCAATGCTCCAGGCATGAGCCATCATTTGTTGAAAGCATCCTGGCAACAAAGCCTGTAGTTCACGTTAAGTGAACTTTTATTTGAAAGCATTTGTTCAACGCTGACCTCAATGCACGGCTTTCTTTTTGGAAAAGGAGTTATTCGAAGGATTTTGTAAACCTCTCTGCGGGCTATTGAAACTTTTTAGTCGTCCTTCCTGTACAGTACTTAAATATTTTGTCTGTCGTGAGTGTACAAAGCAAATGTACGTTTTATAAGTTTCAATTGTCCATAAAATAATGCCCTACCCACTGTGAGCTGTTCTTTCTTGAAAGGCATTATGTTGCCTGTCTGTGAGACCATTTTTTTACTGACAATCAAGTGACCATTCTTTTGCAGGGTGCTTTCTAAACATTGGTTCAATCTTCTTGGACCGCCACATGTTATTGCGCCGAGAGCACTATCGTGCCCCAGATTATTTGTGCAAATTACAGTATGCATGCAAAATTTTGTGCTGTACGTGAGTTTTTATTGATAGGAGTATTGATATGGCATTGGGGGTGGAGCAAGAAGAATAGTTCTCGTTTTCTGGGCATGCATTGTTAACGCACTCCACACACTGGAGCCAGGAAACACATAAAACATATTTTAATTAAATTTTAAAGTTTTCTTCACCTGACATCTGCAAGCCGGCCCTATTGCAATGAACAACACTATGGCATGTGAACACGGTTGCCTAGAGCTGAAACTGCTCTAGGAAGTCGCTGGACGATGATGAAATCATCATCGTTTGCGTGTACCATGTGCAGCAGACAGCAGCTGACAGAGTTTGTGCGACTCTGTCACGAGTTACCGTCCCCACATGGCTTAGCTGTACGTGCAACTATGTTGGCACGCCACTATGAATCTGCCTCCTTGACATGTGAAGCAGAAACTGGGTTTTTAAGGTGGCCATATTAAAACTATAAGCATTGTGTTCCAAGGCACTACGGTACTCTTTTTAAGGTTCTCGACACCGGTGCTTTTACTTAGAGCCATGATACGAAAACATTTAAAATTTGTGTCAGCGCTCCTTTTGGGCTTTAAAACCAAGATCAACTAGGCCACCATCTGTGAAGGGCCTTGTTTCATAGTGAAGTGGTTTAATATAGTGCTTTTGAAATGCAACAACAACAACAACAAAAAAAAAAAGAAATGCTCAATACAGGGTGTTGTGAATGCATAGAAATATACACTTCTTTTCGAGGCATTTGAGGTTGGGAGACATGGTAGAAATGCTCAGTAGTCGCAGAAACCATGTAAATAGCAAGATTTTAGCGATTTGGATTTAAGGAAGGTTGTATGTGATTAATACGTTTTCGAATCGCTTCATTTTGTAGAGAAACTCGTCTTGAGGGCAAGAAATAAATGTGGCATTGCTTCACCTTAAATTGCTTCACCTTAAATGGAATACAGACAGACATGTCTTTTGTGTATTTTCAGTGGTAAATGAACTAAAAGCTTTAAAAAAGATACTGCCAAGCCTTGGATGGACCTGTACAGTTTTATACGCTAGCTTTTGTGCAAGCAGTTTTGCTTTGCTTTACAATACTGCTATCACCATGTCATGGCCTACAATGTTGTCACGAGGGCATGCAGCACTTTACACTCCCTCCAGCTTACTCAGTCTAGTGCTTTGCTACATCGGTCCTCACAGCAAGTAATGGAAACGTTGGTGAATTTTGTTGAAAAACGTAATATATCACCAGTGCCGACCTTCTGACAAGTGGGCTTGCCCGATGAAGACAAGTCCACTCGTTCAAACATTGGCTGTAGCTACATTCCTGCATGAAAATAGGCTATACATGCTAATCCTGGAGCCAAACGAAAGCTAGATGAAGTCGATAGTTTGACGAAGCATCGTCTAGTCGGGAATAAGCATGAACAAACAAAAACAAAGAGCGCCGACCAAAATGAAAAACCTAAAAGCTTAAAAAGTTAAAAAGTTTAAAATGACGTTTCGGCTACCATACGGTAGCCTTGTTCACAGTAAAATGGCCCAGCGAAGCGGGCTCATGTCCGTTTTAGAACGCTGCCGAGACACCTGGCGTACGCTGGTGGCAGATTGCCATCATTTCTATTCAGCGTTTTTTTCGTGGTTTGGATAAAGAGAGATTCCAGGTTTTGACGCGAACACCAGTTTCTTTCCTTGGCGATTACGGTTGCCTTGGTCCAGTCAATATCGTGATTAGATGTGGCCACATGTTCCGCAAGTGCGTTCGATACCACGTTTTTCTTCCTGACGTCATTCATGTGGTCTTTCAGTCGTCTTTCAAAGTTGCCACTCTCCCCAATATAAACATAGTCGCAATCTGCACATGGAATTTTTTCATTTTGGTCGGCGCTCTTTGTTTTTGTTTGTTCAAACGAAAGCTAGTTTTACAAAAGCTGTGTTAAATTGCCAAGGGTGCTCCGTAGCTTGGCAGTACCTCTTCTATGGTACTGAGGCCGCTGACCTTCTGTCTCTTAAGAAAAAAAAGCAACGTTTTCCGTTTTTGCCTAAAAGTGTGCAAATGTTAAAACATTCAAACACAAATCAAACGTCTTTTCTATTTTTGTTCAAGTGTTTCCTATTAAAAATTGTTGGGTTTCGGATAAAACATGGGTCCATAGATTGCTTTACGTGGCGACTAAAGTCTGCAGGAGAGTTGCAATTGCCACAGAAGAAAAGGGGTTCCTGAGTGAATGCATGGAACAGACAAGTCCTCTAACTTCTAATCATTCAACAAAAATAACTTGCTGTTTAAGCAACCCATGAATTAGTTTTAATAGACTTAGGCAATGCATTTGAGTGCGTAATGTTCTTCATGACGTTCTGTACAGGGTCTTGCCGGCTTTCTGATACATCCTATAAAAAAGAATGTTATAAAGCCCAAAGCAATTTATATGTAGCGCTGTCTGAACTACCCTTCAGTTCTGTTGCTCGTTGCCTTTATTTTCTAAGCACAAGGATGCAGTAAAACAATAAGCTGTAACTGAATGTATTTAGTGTAAAAACACATATGTGACAAAGTGCATAGCATTTTAAAAATAAAGCGAGCCTCCACATGCTTGCCTTAATGGCTACTATGGTAAAGTGCATCCGTTTGGTCAGTGTGGCAAACAAGGCACACTTGAGTTGAATGGCCTGCTCCTGCAGTTGTATCAAATCTGCGTTCGGTGACCAGATGAAGGTCATGCGAGAACATGTGAGACCGCACATCCGATGGGACAAAGTCAACACCATAAGTTTCACATCATCTACCCATTGAAGTTTGCTGCAGATGCATGCTCTTTACCAGGAAGATGCAAGATGCAAGGCATGTGTGCATAATTGTGAACTTTTGTAATTTAAGGCATTGAAATGATGTAGACTCAAGTTAATGTAACGAAAGAAATAGCAAACACTTCCTCTTAAAGCTTGATCTGAATACACACTTCTTGCAAAATTTGTACGTGCTGTTATTAATGAAGAGCTAGTTGGAGCACTAAAGCAGTGACAGACTTGCTAGAGGGAAGGCTGGGTGGCAGTGTATTGTTTTAGATACATTACCTTGCCAGTTTCTATGTTACTGGCTTCACTAACTAGTGTACAGCAAACTTGAGAGTGCAAGAAAAGTCGTACAGAGGCTTAGATGGTCACATACTTATCATGCTACTATAAACCCGTCTTGATGCAAGAAACCTTTTGGCTTCTTTTTTATGTCATAAGACTTCGAACAGAGCAGTCTGTGACCAGTGAGCACAACTATTTCTCAGGCAAAAGTTACACGTTGTAAACCTTGACACAGTAATAGCAGAAAACTTAAAAGTTTACAAACCTTATGTAAAATTCAGGGGAACATGGTATGCATGAAAACTCTCTAAATTTTACTGCTTGGTCACCAAATAATAAAGCTTTGTCCAGATGAGTGCCTGCTCTTTCTGTCTGCTCCCACACACTTCTATGCAAAGTGTGTGTTGTCCAGATTTATTAAGATGCTACAAATAAACAGAGGCTTCAGCAGATGCAAAAGCAGAGATATCTCACTGCCTATAACCAGTGGTGCTGTGCGATAATGGGTGAATTATAACACCATGTGAAAGTTTTCACAGAGTTTTCTATAAAATTTGCTCAAGGGAACACCAGTTCAAATCTGTATGGGAGCATTCTCCGTAGTTTACTGGGGTTGGGCAAACATGTTAATTTGGGGCAGTATGTGATTGTGGCCTAATGGCATTGTGATCAACTGATCATCTTCACTAGACTGCTTTTTTTAGATGCAACTGTCTGCAATCATTGTGTGTCAATACAGGAACTTGTCATGTTCACATGCTTGAAGGATTATGAGCTTCTTGGAACTTTTAAACAATGTCACCTTAAGTGATGTCAGTATAACACTTTTGAAGACACAAACATGAAGGTCAGACAAATGCTTTTACTGCGAGCTGTGGCAATGGTCCTTCACGGCTACAAGGCTACGATTTGTAGAGGCTTACAGTTGAGGTTTCGGTTACCAGTTAATTTGGCAGTGCCAGAATTTTCTCAATTTTTGTAGGACACTATGTGCCCATTGGCTTCCAAGGCTGGAATGCTTAACACAGTACTGCACCAATATGAAGCCTCAGCACAGTTACGGACAAATTAGGCAGGTATCAGTTGGTGTTGGTGTGGCAACAATGCAGAAAGTGCAGTTTGAGCTATAAAAAGAACGTGGAACACTAGCAGTATTTATTGCAGCTGTATTTTATTGCTTTGTCGGAAAGGATTTGCAAGATGTCCTTTGGCCTAACGCATTCGGCAGTAAACAAGCCACGACCTTCTTCTTTTACACCTTTCAAATAAGCTCGTTCATTTGTGGAGAAGGTAACTGCAGTCACGTTTTATGAATATCCCAGGGCTATGCAGGTGCTGTATTAAAAAAAAAATTCCTATGCACCTCCCTGGTGCTTGATTAGTCCACTTTGCCTGCTAAGCGACATTACTTTTTCCACTGGGAAATTTGTAGCACTGAGCTAGTCGGTTGGTCTAAATCAGCACTGCAAAACTGAGCCTTGGCCTTACTATGCTGTGGCTTTGGCCGTGCAGTTGTTGCACAGGCGCTGATTCACTCACATCATGCCACATTTCCTGAGTGGATGTAGCTACGATGACGGGCTGCGCCTACCCCTCTTTGTAGTGGAGAAGGTTAGGGAGGTCAAGTGAGAAACCAAAACCAGCTGAAGCGGCCATGAAAAGTTTGTCTATCCCTTGTAACTTGCTTATAACGGCACTCATTCAAGAAATTCTTGCAGCATCACGTTCACACCATACAACTGCACGCTCCTTTCTTCAATGCAAATTTTTCACTTCAGGATTGTTTACTAAAATATATTTAAGGAAAATCTTATTGAATAGAGAGAGCCTCTGTACTATTTCGTGTACATTTAACATGCCAGTTTTAAGGAATGGGCTTGTTTAACTGTTGTGCAAGGACTTGTAGATTTTCACGCTCAGTGTAGTCATATTCTGCCACCCTTGTGCACTACAAGAGTTGACAAGTTGCTCCTTGCATGCAACACATGACCTGACCAGCTTCTGCTTATAAAATGCCACCTACTTGCATTCACTCTACAATCTATAATGCTGCCTTTCTATCATAATTTCTTGTGTACTCGGAGTGACGCAACAAATCTACTTGCATTTGAAGTGCACCACCAGTTTCTGCCTCATCATACAATATGCAGTCTTCAGCAACATTTCAGGTCGCCTTGACACAGTACCTTTTAAAGCTTTCTTGTCGCAGATTGCTACTCGTAGAACACACCAGTAAACTTTCCAGAGGTGTCAGCAAGCTGATGTTTGTCAAATAAGAGTGCCTACAAGCTATACAACTTTTTAATCACCTGTATCAGAGTACCCACGACCACCTGAGCTAGATAAGTGCTTTGGGAGGCACTTATCTAAGGAGGAGAGTACTTGCCAAGCAAGTACTTTCCTACTGCCATTATGCAATTGAACTTTCCTTTTTCCAAGTGTTTATTTTAAAACCGAAGGCTTTGTGGTTTTGAACATAAGCATCAAGGTTCAAGCAATGGACATACGTTTGTGTTGGTGCTTGCTCGGTCTTGGTTTGCGTTGGTTTGTATTGACAAATAAATTTCACAAGGCATATAAAGGAAAGCCCCAGGGAATCATTAATCATATTGCCCTTCATTTACTAGGTGAGAAAATGTTTGTTAGGGCTATATGAGGGCAAAAACTTGAATTTCACACCACCATGGAAATGGCACATCAGTACAATGCACATTTTAGGTCACATGGTGAGGCTATTATTTCGCACATACTATTTCTACAACAAACTGGTTTAGTAATTGACCCATCTGGACAAAATATGCAATATCTGTTCAGCAACAATATCTGTTTAGCAACAATCTCTTAACTAGTCCCTCGACGACATCATTAGGGATTATAATATCAGTAAATACCCACCTAATTTTTCCTCTGCATTCGTCTTGCTAAGTCTCCAACCATCGTCAAACTAGCTTTCTTCAGGTCCTGAAGTGTGACTTACCAATCCAGCTTCAATTGATGTTCCTCAATACAATCCTTAGCATCCATTCCAAGTAGTGCACTGTTGCTCTTGATTGGCCCAATCTTCCATCATGTCTTCATCATTCCATGGCCCACAATCCTTGCTGCAATCTCTTGCCAGCTGGGTCAATATCTCGTATTTTTCCAAATTCGGCATATTAGTATAACCTTCATGACATCGAGGTCACCACTTCACAGTCTTGCTTTTCGTGGGTATTTAATTCCTCACTGAGATAGGCTTGGTGCAAAATATTTGGTGTTTCTCTGACAGTGCCCACCAGAGTACACTGTGATGCATTTTCTATGGGAGACTGACATTGAAATGAGTAAATCTTGCGTGGCCTGGCGGGGACTGGTAGAAGAGACGTGATGACCAGGATGACCGGTCTTTGCAGAAGATAGAAATCATGTGCAAATTCCAAGTTCAAATGTGCCTCGCGATGTTTCTCTTGCATGTCAAGCCACTGGTGCGGCCTTTAGTCCCGCCCCTTTCTTTTTTCACAAAGGAATATAATGAATGAACGAATGAATGAACAAATAAATGTTCAGCATGAGGATGTGTTTGACTTCCTAGGGTGAGAAAATGCTCTAGCAGATTGTAATTTGGGGAAAGAACTGCTCCACTAAATGTACTGTATGCCAGATTCTGTGAATATTTGCATATATCAGCATGAAGATGAGAGAACACAAAGAGCAGCAATAGCCGTTTCCATCTCTTTATTAATCAGTAGAGGCAGGCATAAACGGTGCATGTGTGGCATACTCTTGACAGTGTACAAGGAAACCATCCTTCCAAGCATTCAGTTAAACAGAAGGTAGGTTAAGTTGCAAATGGTGAAGAAGCGTGATGGCAAGATCACGGAGTCTTAGAAAACACCCTTAGGGACAAATTCTCCTTCAGTAGGTTATCAGTTCCGAGCTATATGTGGCAACCGAAGGATCTCTTCAATGGCATTTGACATTCTGCAAGCCTTGCGGCTGAGCTGTCGCGGTAACTGGGAGTACATTTTGCATAAAACGGTAGAGTGACTCACCTTATCTATTGGCACCATGCAATGGAGTTTTCCATATAAAATGGCAGTGCCAGAACGGCACAGCGGCCTGGCGGGCGGAAGAAGCGAAATTGTGCTGGTCGTGGCCAAGCTTGAGGTGAATGCAATGTGAGCATCCCTCACTTCTGGTAACACAACTTGGGCTTCAAGATATGTGCAGCTTACCTCTCACTTACGGTGGCACAATTCTGCTTTCAAAGCAGTACACTGACGTCACATTTCAGTTACGCGGGCCTCGATTATGAGCGACATGGCGCCCCTTGTTGATACGGCACTCATGAAACAAACTAAATGTACTGCCAACGAAGATAATTTGTTTTAGCACAGCTTAGATGCACCGATGTGGATGTAAACAGCATCAGCACACAACAGAAGTGCCCAGCAATGCTATGTTTACTTGATTTGTATAAAACTTGATTTGTTGGAATGAACATTTTGGCCACATAACCAGTCAGAAAAAACAAATAAATGAATTTCCACATTTGCAGAACATTGTGCCTCTTTCTGGTGCCATTACTTCCACTGTTAGATGCAGATTGAAGCACGTTAAGTTGGCTTTACTACTTATATTGCCATATTTAAGGCTATGCCGTATAAAAAATATGGAAAGGCTCCTCAAGCTCAAAATTAGCTTGAATTACATTTAGCATGTCCGACCAATGCCCACTGCGTAAATTCTGTGCTCTTATCATACAGCTTTTGGAGCACCACAAGCTATCAAAATAACATCAGGTACCAGGAGTTGCTGTATGTGTTGCTGCAGTAATGGATGGATTTGATGCCAAGAAAAGAAGTTCAGTGCAGCACCAAAACATTGTTTTTCAACAGGAACCACAGCAGATGCAACTCTCGAACGAATTAAGAAATAAGCTGAAGTCAAGCTGCTAGAAGGATAAAATGAGTGAGTGCATCATTAGATTGATATCTCTAGGAATTCAATATATATATAGCATCTCCGAAGCTGCGTCGGCGTGGAATCGGTTCACAGTAAATGTACTGCCAGAGAAGCACGCAGGTTGAAGGTTAAACCATACAAGCGCGTTTATGTGCTTCCGGAATGAAAACAGCTGAAATCGTCAATTCAGTAACGAGCTGCGCGTTGACAAACTAACCGCCGGAAGGAATTTGTTACACGCTATCGCCACAGAGTGATTGCATCAAATGCACGGCATAGCGTTGTGAAGCAGCCACTCGATCGTGATCGGACCTGATCCTAGTTATCAAAATTCTTGGTCGTGATGGGCCCCTTTGCGCTAGCTGCAGAAGAGGGCCAATCACTGTGCCGAAATTTCGTCCCGATTGTGCGTAATCGTGTTCAGTAATGCTCCGTGTGACACCGATTGAATACGCAGATCGCAGTGTGATCGTTGAAACGACGCTTTGCTTCTCTGCAAAACATCGTTTCAACGATCACACGATCACACTGCGATCGGCGGAAAATGCGGCTCTGGGGAATTGGCACACGTTATTCGCAGCTGCAAGCGTCGATAACTGTGGTGTTGCTGCAAAAGCCACCCTGGCAGCCCTAGCCGCTGTACTATCACTGTTTCTTTTCTTTTTTTTTTTTCTCCATGTGCAGCTCGCTTACACAATCGGAAGGTTCTGGCAGCTGTACAGAAGCCAATTAGGCGGGCCTTTGCATCTGTACGGACACGCAAGTAGTAGCGCTGAACACGGCCGCGCAATGCGGCTGTGCTGCCCAACCTGGGGATGAGAAGTAGCTCGACACGAGGTTACTATGCTGTGACCCCAAAAGCTCTGGTTTCGAGCTTTTCAGCAACGGCTGTTCATCCGCGTACTGTGAAACACAACACACAGACCGTTGTTTTCTTTTCAATCCCGCATTCGCGATCGCAAACCGATGCGCACACTGACGCGAGATCGTAAACTACGAGGTCGAGCGGAGTGCGCGTGCCCTACCGGCGCGGCCTCAACCCTTTTTATTTATCTTCCCTTCGTTCCGTGTGCCCTTTCGCGTCCGCTTCGTTGATAACGCCTCTCTCAAGGGCTCGGAATGGCTTGGTTGATAAGAAGCGATCCGGGAAACCAGTTCGGCGAGGCTTTTCACAACGCTCTCCATTCATTCCAGCGGCGGCTGCTCGCGATTGGACGGGAGACTCGTATCGCCCGCTCACTCAGCCGTTCGACGCTTCGCTGCACCCAACTTCCCTTCTCATTCAAGGGTGCACGCGTAGCGCGACGCACATGCGGCTAGAAATCACGTTGCTCGCGAGTCGCTGTTCGCCAGCAGCGCTCGAGCGCTACCGAGCGCTGCGCTTGGATCCGGGCGGAGAAGAAGGAAAAAATAAAAAGAGAAGCGATGCATGCGACTACACACCTTATGAACGCGCCGAAGGCACCGCTTTGGAGTCTCCGTAGTAGCAACATCGTAGCGGGTTTGTAGAGAATAGCTTCCCGTGGAGGGCACAACGAGTTGGAAGCTGGAGCTGCTTCCGAACGAAGCGGTTTGGACCTCACCCGGCTGTTTCAGGCCAGGAATAAAGCAGTCATCGGAGGAGTAAAGCAAAAAACAAAAAGATAAAGCGAGACAACGTGAAAGCGAACGAGGCGCACGAGGTTTCGTTCGCCAAGAGCGAACCAGGTGGCGTTGGTGAACATATCGCATCGGCCCTCATTCGTACTTTCAATTTCGGTTTCCCGTGAAATGCCGTAAATGCGAACAGCTGCGGTGTCACTGATATTATGTTCAGCATGGTTTGTTCGAAAAGCAGCAGCTTTTCCTTTGCTCCCGGCACAGATTAGGGTGTGGCAAATTTTCGATTCCCCCGTGTACTTGAGTGCTGTCCCGCATAGCACTAAAGTACGACATGAAAGCGCCTTTAAAGAAGGCGTCACGGTGTAAGAAATATACTGACTTATGCTTTCGATGACGGCGAGTCGTTTAAATATGTTTCTATTTAGCATGGAGAGTGTAGGTTCTTTCGAATAATAATCACTAAGTGGATCCAGAAGGAGAAGCATCGGCGACTTCACTTCTGCCTTGATGCGTGTGCCGGGAAATACAAATTATTGCTCAGCATCTATGGCTTACCTAGATGCATCGTCACATACTAAAGCTGACCATTATATAACGCTGAATGTGTGCTGCCTAAGTAGTAGTATACTACTACGAGGGCTCAAATTTTCTGTTGAAAAATGACACAGAGCTGGAGCGAGACGTGGCTTTTGCAGGTGATGACACTACACTGCATCTAAAGCTAAATCGCAGTACTTTCCCTGGGGAGATTTACAGTTAGATAAAGGACAGAAGGTGGCCTGAAAGTGAATCCAGACAGAGGCTTCCGCACCTTCGTATGTACTTTTACTGTCCGCGTCAATGTCCAAGTAACATATGTAAGAGGAGCTGTAGTTTCCAATTTGTCCATCTCTTTCAAACTACGTGGACGACTCCCAGTTTAAACTACGGTTCATCTGTATTGTATGCTAGTAGTGTTCTTTTTTTCTGTTTTGAAGCCCTGATTTGGTAACTCTGTTTTAGTTTCTTGATTTTTTAAATAATCTATTGCCAATGTTTCTTTTCTTTTCTTGCTTTTCCCCTCCATTGTTTGTGCAACTATGCTTTACTTCTTTTTTACTTTTTAATTTTATATTACCAACATTCTTTTTAGACCTTTATTTTTACAACTGTGTCAACCTCTCTATATGTAATTACCGAGTGGACCTTTAGGGTATATGAATAAAAGCAAATTCTATGAGTACAGAGCAGTGGGGAACCACGTTTCTAAACTTCGATACGAATTGAGATCGATGCGTAAGAGCGTGGCACCCTATACAGCGGAGATTTGAACTTTGGTAGTTGGTACAAATCTTCATCATAGCGGGGTAAATTGCTGTATCCCAAGGTCATGAATGCCGCCTAGAAGAAAATATACGATCCACCCGAACAAAGCCGGTGCGTATGCATGCTATTCGTCTGTGTTAGTGTGCCAGTCGGTTTCTATTGAAAGACCATGCACTTTCTCTATGTTAATATAAATGCTAATAATATTAAAAATGTCAACTTCTGAAACACGTTCAGATGAGCAGCGATGGACGTCAGAATCTTTGATAAAATTTGCAGACTTTCGAGTTTTTGTTCATAAAACCGGCGACACGAATGTATATACATATTTGATAAAAATAACTTGCTACCTTAAACACGTAATATTGCTCGACATGACGGGAAAGAGTAAACGTATTTGGATGGAGCACCTGTGAAAAGTTCTATCCGGTGGGACGGCGATGGCTGTTGGCAAAATTAATATTTTTTTTCCCTTTATTGTTGCGTAACCGACTGTAGCGACCGCAGCTGCAACCTGTGCAAAACCAGACAAGCAAGGCTGTGGACTAGCACTTTGTTTAGTATATAGCTCTACGTTCATTATTGTATGCCTACTTAAACACAATCGAAAGATGGTAGCAGTGACGTGTCATGATAGGCAGCAGAGTTCCCATTGTCGATGTCGAAAATTCCTGTTTTCAGTCCTTTTCCCCCGCTTGATTTTCCGGAAATCACCGCAGATTATGCAGCATTATTCATACCTGCACGGAAACGTAGACGAAAGTGGATATTTAAACACATTCCTAGAAGGGCACATTCGAAAGGACGATGTTCTTTAGAGCAAACTTGGGAAGGGGTAGGTACACCCATAGACGTCGGCACGATTTTTCTTGATGGGGGGCAAATGCCCCGCCTCGTGGCAACGAAAGAGGCGTGGGTGTGGTGCTTGCGTGGCTTGGCGGGAGGAAGGGGGGGGGGGGCGGGTTTGGAGGGAATGGGGCTTGACTGGGGGAAGTGCCCCCTCCTACCTCCCTGCTGCCGACACCCGTGGCCACACTTTGTCATAAGAGAGTTTCATGGATTCGAGTATGCGCTCCATATACGCATTGCATTCTACGCGTTTTCAAACAGCTTACCATTGTCAACATATCTCCCCGCGGGGAAATCCCAAACAAAACCGAACGTCCTCGGACGTCAACGGACTTGCAAGGAACGTCCGTTGGACGTCCACTCTACGTCGGCCGCCGTGACGGGGAATAACACGGTGGCTTCGAGTCCGGTACAGCCCGATACTCCAACCAGTTAAGCTATAACGGTGAATCACCCGTTTCACAATTGTCGCTGTCATTCAAGGAAAGCAGCAAGTTTGAACACTGTGCCCTCATTTTTCCGTACACTACCTTCACACTACAGTTGACTACTGGGCGCCGGCTCCAATGGTTAGATACAGTGAATAAATATAAGCGACACCCGCAAAACAGCGCTGCGCCTGTTCTTCGCCTCTGTAATGGTGTTGCTGGTTCTGGTTCGATATACGAGCACTTTTGCTGTGCCAACGGCACAGTAGAAAGGCACATGCTAGAAAATTTAGCTTTTCTTACTAAAATAACGTTTTTTAAATTCATTAATGATGTCGTAATTTCGTGCAACATTTGTCGAGTAACCAAACTTTCCAGCCTGAAACCACCGACGCAAACGTGTATTTGTGCGTTGAAACCTGATTCGTAAAATCTTATCTGCGCGCACTGTATTCATCAAGCACATTGTGTTCATCCGCGCTGCACTGCTACAGCTCCCAGATCATGCGGAAGGCATACTAAGGCTGCGGAAACGCACCGGTGGCGTTACCATTATACTAGTCGGGCAGTGCTTGTCAAGTAAGCGACGTTGTTCTTTAACTCTGCGGGAGACAACGTGTGTTTAGCTTTGTTTTAGACTGTGTCAGTGCCCTTAACCGGTGTTATTTCGTGCACCAGACCGCCTGTGGCAAGTTGTGGACCATCATCTCGTCAGCTAGAGACGACCAGAAGAATACAAGTCGCTGGAAGCATTTGGTGCTTATCAAGGCAAGACAACTCATACAAAAAACAATTCGTTCCCTGGCTTACCCATATAACTGCACCAGAGATTGCGGACGTCAGTTTATTGCTATTCCTCGTTATTACCACGAATTCATACGCGGTGATTGGACGCTCTGCAGCCGACGTTCGCTTGATGAATCAAGAATTGTCTCGTGCGATGTGGTCGTGCACTAGTCTCAAGAATGGGAAGTCGTGTAATTGGAATGCGTAGGGTACATCTAAAAGCTAATTTATTGTGATAAACACGCCCACTCTGGTTCTTTTGAACGCGGTTTGCTGGAACTGTGCGAGGCAGCCGATTGTCAGCATGATGGTCTGTATCGTCTTCAAGTCTACCGCTTGACAACGCGAGGCCATGGTGGCGTGCTCGGGACACTAACGCACTTATGCATAAACTACCACTGTGACAACCCTCACGCGTGATCCTTATGCAACAAGAAGTAAGGGGACACTGCAGAGAGCGCATGCGCTCGTCGTTTAGAAACTAAAGCGAAATAGCGGAATAGTTTATACAGATGTATCGTTCTTTAAGAATTCTGTAGTCGTTGATTTAGTCACCAGTATTATAGGAGGAAATGAGAATCAAATTTTGATATATTGAAACAGCACCAATCTCTGCCGCCACAGCCGAGCACGTTTCGGACTTCTTATTACGCTACATAATCCTCCGGCATGGGCCCCCTCGCGCGATTATCAGCGATCGCGGCCGCCAGTTCGTAGCCGTCGTCGTTGAGGAGCTGCTTCGCCGGTCAGCCTCCCAATTTCGTCACGCCACGTCATACCATCCACAGACGAACGGACTGACTGAGCGCTTCAACAGAACTCTGATTAACATGCATGCTTGCTATGTATGTTGACTCGAAGCACAAAAACTGGGACGCAATTTTACCTTTTATGACTTACGCGTACAATACTGCGCTGCATGAGACCACCGGTTTCAGCCCGTTCTACCTCCTCTACGTCCGCCGACCACGCAGTACCCTTGACACCATTCTCCCGTTTTCTGAGGAGGAAACACCACTTCTTGCTGAGGCACTCTGTCGCGCGGAGGAGGCGCGGCGCATCGCGCGTCTCCGTATACTTTCGCATCACAGGACCGCTCAAAGGCTCGTTACGACAAGCGACATCGACATGTATCGTACAGAAAAGGCGATCTGGTATGGCTGTGGACTCCGTACCGCAAGCGTGGGTTGTACCAAAAGTTCCTGGCGCGCTACACAGGTCCTTTTGTCGTCCTGTCGCGTTTTAGTGACGTTACGTACGTCGTTTCCCGCCTCACATCTACCGGCCGTCGTTCCAGAAGAACTGGCGTCGTTCATGTAGCCAGGTTGAAGCCATACCACGCGCGGCACTGAATGACTCGCCCGGTGGGCATCGTCTGCAACGGGGGAATTGATACCGCACCTCGGGTGAAGAATGAAAGAGGACAACGAAGTGAGGCTCAATCCTGGGCTGAGTGCTAAGCCTTCTGCGACCATCCGTCACCCCGCTCTGTAAAATAAACATCTTTCACCGTAACAATATTGAATTTCACGTGGGAACCACTGAACCTCAACGCAAGCATGACGTCAGGGACTTCGAAGCCCTTTTTTCGTATTGTGGCCACATTGTTTCAAGGGAATTGTGAGCCAAGCGCTTGAAAGCGGATCGAACCTCTTTGTGTAAATTGAATAGTTGCGTGCATGGCGTAGGCTGGCTGGTCCACTACATTGTGACACTTGAAGGGTAGCTAATGGTACGACGTAACGTTGGCATTCTTATTGGAGTTTATTTCACCGAAATGAAATGCACGCTATATACGTTGCGTATATCTGCGCATAATATTCAGCGGAGTATTCTATCGAGGTCCCGCACAGCTAGACAAAACATGCTAAGTCATAGTGGTAGTGATTTAATGCTCATTACATTGTTATAAGAGGGAGCAACGAAATACAAGGAAATGGACGTTAGGCAAACACCGCCACCAGGAGTGATGTTATACTCGCACAACTGTCACCACAACTGTTGGTGAAGTACCTTTTCTCACGACATGCACAGCGTGGTTGGTTGCTGTGGGTCATTACAAGTTTTTCGGTGTCTGCTAGTGTGACGTCTACATTGCAACTATAACAAACGACATTCCTGTCTTGTTTAACTCGTGCAAAGTGTGTTTTGTAAAAGTTTCAATGCCTGTTTAAGTGGGTTCCTGGACTGACATATAGAGCTTATATTTGGACTCCGAAGGACAACACACCATAATGTGTGGCGTATATCTACGCTCCCTGGGCCGTATTATGCAGGTATACGTTATACGGGAACACAAGGTTATTGGCATGCCATGTGATTCATGTCATGGCCTCTCACTCATGTTCATTTTACGTATACGTACACTGTCGGATCAAACTTGGCATGTACCAAGTGAGCGAGGCGAAGAGAGCGCCAAAGTATAGCGGCTAGATAGCTAGATGTGGTCAAAGTACTTTTGGTTTGCTATAAGAAATGCTTGGTATTGAAAAACAAGCAACACGACAGCCAACTCATTCAGTGCACTGACACTGAAAGAAGACTGCACCTTATCGTATTGCTGAAGTAACGGCTGGCCCGTCGAGTATCTGATTAATCCAACGATTGCGTTTTATGGCTGATCAGCACACCCCGTTACAGTATGTGGGTGGGAGGTGGAAACGGCCTTGGAATACACTGTCTTCAAGAGCGTTCGGTGGTGATCAAACTTGCTCCGGAACACACCACTATGCGGTGTCTTATCTTTCGGGTGCAGCCACTAAGCTACACACAGTTTTGCTTTATTACGTTAGACTCCTTGAGTCAAATCAATTTGAACATTTTTTATTGAACACTTTAACACAGTTTGGACGCTGTGTTTCTTCACAAAGCGAGCTTCAGCCTAAATATTATCACAATGGTCACATGTGCTTCGTGAACGTCTTAGTGGTGAACAGCCAACTTCCCGTCGCCCAAGCATGGTTCGAAGTGGAATCTTCACGCCGATCTAAAACGAGTGAAAAGTGAACGCTTTATGACACATATGCAGGTACACCACGGGGAACATTGTCGTGCAGTGGTCTTTACGCTGTAGTCCTCACATAGTGCTCGAGTCATCACAGTGGCACGGCCCTGACTTTGACGCCGTTCTTGATCTTGAGGATGATCGGGTTCATCTCAATGTTGGGCGGGTCCTGAAATGTAAAACGTAGCGCAGTCGTAGTATGTTGAAAGGAACACACCGAAAGTGAGAAAGCAGTGGGATTTACAATGGCTGACCACTGAAAGGAAAAACAAAATGGAGGAAATCGTACATATTTCGACCCTTTAGCAATGCCGCATGCTAATGTTCTTATGTTTCTCAATTGCCCGAAGAGGAGAGTGGGAGAGACGTACACAAAATAATTGTCATTGTTGTTCTAAAACGTTGGAACTATGTTGGTGCGTGGTTCATTCCAGCGTGGTCACGTTTTTTTGTCTAGAACAAGATGCGATCGTTAATGAGGGCTGGTTAGGTATGCAGCTCGGGTTGGTGAGGAACCTCTGCGGACGAAATCTTCAAAATGGAGGGGAGGGGTTCAGAAGAACGCCCCTCCCCGGTAGTCCTAGAATACCAAGCGCAAAATCCTGATGCTGTGTCCACTTGACAATGATCGTGGGATGCATGAAACGGGGCTCACTCTGAGAGACAGGGCACACCGTGCCGCCATGAATATTTACTCCCATGGTCCACGCAGAAGCTGGCAGAAGGAAGGGGATACGGTGCGCGCACCGTGAGATGAACCACACGTGACATCGCGACAAAATTACGCATGCCTAGGCAACTGAATATACTAAAGGCGTTGTCAACGACGAAACTCACCCAAAAAGAGGGGTTCTGCCGGATTATTTAAGCATGACAGTGTTTTACCGAGGGTTTCTCCACCAGTCATTTCCTGGTATGATGTCCGTAACGGAAATGACGTCACAAAAGAATACGATAGTTTTATAGCATCCGCACAAGACGTCTCCTAAATTAGCTTCGGTTTCACCTCCCTTTCCTTTAATTCACTTCCGGCTTCTACTTCTTGCCTCTCAATTTCTTCTTGTAGAACTATAGGGAAGGTCTCTTACCAAAATTCGTTTAAGAATGGTCGTATAGCCTTTGCGGGTCTCACACACCTTCACAGAAACCGGATGTAGAAGCCTGAGGTGTGTATACTTGTCGTCATGCGCATTTGCAGGTCGGGTCAATTACTAAGTTGCGAAGGAGCTTTCTGCGTGTGGATTGTAAGCCCAGCTAGCACATGAAGTCTAGGAAACCTCGTACAAAAGTCTCAACGTTTAAATAATAATCTGTAATAAGACCTGACGCTTTCAAAACGTCGCCAGAAAGACGTTTCTGAAGACGTTTAGAAGTCGTTTGGAAAACGGTCTTGGCTGGGGGTCGGGTTTGAGGCGTTCAAAAGTAAGAGGAGTCATTTACTTCCAGAATTTTTTTTTTCGCAAGACCGGTCGCGTACTTCGTCTACCTAGTACACAAGGAGCGTATTGGATCTGACGCCGTTTTCTTTCTCCTTGTTCTTAAAGTTGTTGTTTTTCTGCAATTGAGAACGCGTAAATTTATGCACTTTTCATTTAGACATGTCCAGCAAAGTAGAAACTACAAAGTGGAAGCCTCTGGAGACACATTTCACTTTCTCGCCACGGTTGATCCTTATGGGAAAAAGGGTCAATCATATCTTTTTCTCAGAACGGACAAATGCAATTATGTTTGCTGAAACTAATATGGAAGCTGAGTGCTTTCCTCTGGCGTCCTTATCAGAGACATGATCATGCTTTTATGAATTCTTTTCCTATCGCCCTACTGAAAAAGTCCCTTTCCGTATTTTCCGTACAAAGTCCATAAGTTTTCCATATACTTGCCGTATATTTTCCATATTTTTCCACATGAGTCTTACGGAAACATACGGAATTATTGTAACGGCCACACGGAACGTTTCAGTAGGGCGGATGGTTACCTTACCTTGTTGATTAGGGTGATTAGAGTTCGCGCAAGGCATCGTATTAATTTCATACCTTTTTCACGTTTTTATCCGCGCTATGTGTGTATTCTGTATTGTGTTGTCCGTACGTATTTTACATTGTATGTCCGCCGTCATCCGCATTGTGTAGTAATGATAATTTCTATATTGTTCCTATTCAATTCATGAAATGGCCTATGTTGCGTGGGGGATTGTAATTTCCTTGCTCATTTATATTACGCTGCGGAAAATTTAGTGTGCTGATGTTATTTATGAAGCTGTGTTCGCTATTTTACATGTTTGTATTTTTGACGAATAGTATATACTGTACTTATATTTTTAACTTTAGACTGTCACATACAGACCACCGGGGCCTTTGTCAGGCGAGTCTCATGGCTTGTAGCGCTACTGACCTTCCAGAAACATTCGGTAAATAAAATTTAAATTACATTTGAATATCGCGATTTAGGAGCCAACGTTTCGACCAAGCGGACTTGTCTTCGTCAGGGCGGCAACTGCCTTCTTCAGCGTTCGTTTATGTACGCCTTTTCACACTCTCCCCCGTCCTCAGAAAGAGAGGAGAAGAACAGCAGCACGTGTGAACAATAAAAAAAAAAGGGGGGGGGGGGAGGGGGGTATCCGCTCCTTGTACATATCTTGGAAATGCATTGTGTGCGCATGGCTAGAAAGCAGGATGAAAAAAGGAACACACGCTCGGAACGCGAGTTGCTCCTATGGTATGTGTCCCCCTCTCCACCCCGCACCACCTGCGCCGCACCAGCAGTGCATTTCACCGAGAGCTTGTTGCTAAAAATGTAACTACACTGCTTAACGCCATTGTTCTCCTCGGACTGGAGGGGGGATCCGCACCTGAAAGTACACTTTCTGGAAGAAACATTGTTAGCTTGTGCATACTTTAACATCTGGTCATGTTTGTTAACCCCCACCGTATTTAATGGACTCAAGGGTTCCCTTCGAAAGGTTTATGCCTGTAGGCTGGAGAGTATTATACGAGATACGATTCCCTGTATTTTCTATCTCTCGGCGAGCGGAAGTTTCCCTGAAGTATGTAGAGTTCCAGTTCGTCGAAATTATGACCTGTCATATTAAAATGCTGCGCCACTACCTTCGGCAAGTTATTCACGGTGTCCGCGCGCTGCCTGTTTAACATTAATTGGTAGCCCAGTTTCGCCGATGTATTGCCTGTGACAGAGTGAACATTCCAACATGTGAATATACGTTTGAACTAGTGCAAGTGAAACTTGATTTTATATGATGGACATAGTCACTTCCCGTGCTTTTAACTTTAAGATCATGTTGAATATGCTTGCAAGTCTTACATCTGGGACGGGAGCAAGTTATTACGCAGGCGGTCCGCTGAGGGTTTACTTTGGCATGTACTAACAGGTCCTTAATGTTTCTGTCACGGCTGCAGGTGACTCTTGGTATTTCTGGAAACGCTTTTCTAAGGCGATCGTTGCTTGTTAGTATTGGATAGTATTTGCGAAGAATATTATTTATGTTTGGAAGCGCATTGGAGTATTTCGTTATGAATGCTAGGTTGGCCTGCGCTTTAGGGGCTCTTTTTTCTAGTGCTGGTGTCCTTTCTGAGGACGGGGAGAGTGTGCAAAGGCGTACATAAACGAACGCTGGAGAAGGCAGTTGCCGCCATGACGAAGACAAGTCCGCTTGGTCGAAACGTTGGCTCCTGCGACATTCCCTGTTCTAAATCGTATTTTGCGATTTGTTCATCGATTCAAGCATCCATCTTCCCCTGAGCTTCTCTTCTAGTTTGGACTTGCATATTAGAAAGCCGAGGTCTACGCCGTTTCACAAGCCCGTACCTTTTCGCTGTTCTCAGTCTTTTCTAACCGATACTTCCTCAGAATGTGCGCGAACGTGTATCGCAGCTCCATCTGTGCGAATCGCATTCCGATGCAGTTGCGCGGGCCGCTGCCGAAGGCTTGCATCGCCATGGTGTTGATCTGTGACTTGTTCTCAGGCAGGAACCTGCGTCAAAAATCAATTATGGTCGTTGAATTTTCACTGCGAGCATAGCGCGAACGCGATAGCCGACTGAATGTTATCGATGTGACTGCCCTTAAATCTTGCCTTGAACACTAAGGGATCAATGTATACTGTGGCACTATTGGCTGGAAAATTTTTACCGCATAAAGGATGCACGTTGCCGTATACCTTTTGTCACGATGGCAACAATGCGGTACGTTACACATTTCAGATTTAGAAAACGCAACCATAAGAAGACGCATTCAAGAAACGTTGCATGCAGGCTTGATGTCTAAGGGAATAAGGTAAGCGAGACGCTTCTAAGAGATGGTAAACACTTCTGGGAATCTGCGTAAATGTGCTCTCTCATCACCAGTGGTGGCTGGCTTTTTTAGTCAGGGAAGCCGCTGCTTCCTACGCCTGGTTCACTACACTGAAAAAAAAAAAAATGCGTGCAAAATCTCGTATTGATTAAGACTTGTTACGTAGCTTGTATATTTAACGCGAAAGTATCAACTATAGAGTCTTCTTGGCTAATTGCACAAAATGGATGCATACGCCAGAACTTGCTGAAGGTATATGTGCCACACCTCTTTCTTCGATCATAGGACAAAATTATGAATGTCATCATCGTTAATTACATTGCGCAACTGGCAAGTACACGACACCGCAGGACACCTTACCTGTCAGGATCGAATTTGTCTGGGTTTTCCCAGTGTCGCGGATCCCTGTGGATGTACTCTACCGCCGCCATGACAGCAGTGCCAGCGGGAATTCGAATCTTGCCGTACTGTTTGTCCACCACAGCTTCCCGTGTCACGAACCTGGATTTGCATGACGGATGATATAAGGTCGCCAGTGATGCAAATAGCAAAAACCGATTCATAACTGTGTAGCCAGTTGAAGTCGACACCAGCACATTGTCGACAGTCTCAAGCAACAGCTATCAAGCAGTCACGGAGGTTGTATTTTCTGTTCTGAACGACATAGACTGTCTACGTGGACAGCTTAGAAGACAGCTTCGCTCCTGAGTCGTCCGAGTAAACAAAAAGCGCCTGGATGGCACCGGTGCGACGTGAAGCCACCACATGTCGACAATTATTACTATTACTATTAGGTATCGTAACATAAAACACACAAGGACAAAAAGGGAAGAAGGAAGGAGCAAGCTGGCAACTGCCACCTAGTGGGGCACAACGCCTGCTTAGTCTTTCAGGAGGACGGAACAGATAGAAGTGAAAGATGGGAGGAGAGAGGAAATGTCGACAAAAGGAAGCCAAAGGAAACGCGCAACATCCCTATTTAATTTACTCATTTCAAGTTCAAACTTAGTATTTAGAATATGTTTGGAACTATAAATTTACTCACGCGAATGCTGGCGGGTACATCCTCATCGTCTCCTGAATGACGCAGTTCATGTAGGTGAGTTTCTGGATGGTGCTGTACGTGATGGGTTCCTGGAACAGAAAGAAATGAAACAAACTCTGAGTCACGGTTTTCTTTGTAATGTCCCTACAATGAACGAAAGAAGCGGTAAATTTAAAAGGTAATCAATTTACAGCAATATCGAGTGTCTGGAAGCCCTAGACTTTCTTCGTTTTCAGAAAGGTAATTTTGCCTTTAAGGTTCGCTCGTAAACCATTTGATGCGTATATTGAGTAGCTTAACTATAGTTGATATGTTCAACTTGGAACTATAGTAAGTAAACTTAAAAAAAATACACGGGAGTTGACAACAATGGCTGACGGACCGCTCAGGTCCTTTGTTTTGAGACTCCGCCAGCCAATTACAGAACCAAACAAAATCTTCCTCACGGAGCTTTTTCAGATTGGCGTCGTAGGTTATTTTCGGCGCCAGTAGAATAAAGAATAAGCTTTCCATGATCTACACTAACCGAGTGAAAATTTGTAAATACATTCACATATAATTTCAAATTTGCGATTTTCACTTCACTTTGGCTATACAACGTGTTCGAAGTAGGAACTATTTGCAGCCTGGAGGCTCACAACCTCCGGAGGCTCCAGAAGCACTTACCATGCCCTCATAACTTCCAGAGGCTGGAGGTTATGAGGGCATGGGAAGTGCTTCACTTTATTATGAGATGTTCTTGGAGATGCCCGTCCTCCATCAAGTATGTATCGCAGGAAGAGGCTTCACTGCTGGCTAAAGTTATATCCCACTATATATATTTACTTCCTTACGAGATGCCATCTGCGGATGTCACTGGCTGGCTACTTCGGTGCGCCGCACGAATAGGTCAAAGCTTGAGGAACACTGGGACAAGCGCTCCTCAAATCTCGCTCGCCGGCTCTTTATGAGCCCTCTAGCGGCGTACGGAACAAAATCTTGGGGTGAACTGCCTGTATTAACCAGGGAAGTTAGAAAAAAAAAGTCCTTTGTATGAACGGTGTTGCTTCCTGGAAGAGAGAGAGCTGGCGCTGTCTTCTTTAGTCTACAGGACGGCAGGGTTCAGATCTAGAATCAACGGACTATGGGAGCAACAGAGTCCGAAAGAGGGAGGGTAGAAGCCTAAAGATGGGCGCCCCAGTGGTAGGTGCATATAAATGTGGTAGTACGTGCCCGCATGGCCGGTTCTATATCAGGGACATGCGAAATACGAAATACGACCGAAGAAGAAATACTCTGGGACTCTGAACGCCATGACTGAAAGAAAACAAAGTGCGACCAGTACGGTGTTCAACAGAGCTGCAAGCCAGACTTTCGAGTGACTGTCTGGCGCAAGTTTGTCCTAGAATAATGTAATTAATCGGAGTACACTTTTTGAACAGACGATTTGCAATATCGAGGCAATATACGCTTCTTTGCTTGATGTGTTCTTTCTAGAGCTGTGCGAATAGCGAAGTTCTGAGTGCGAAGCGAATTAGAGTATTTGTGTTCAAGTGCGAATCGAATCGAATATTTTTCGAATATTTTTGAATAATACCAGATCTAATCATGGAGAAATGTGCTGTTAAACATGGGCAAAAAATTTATTGCGGGACTAGTATATCCCCACATTGTCATTCCAAAGCCCTGAAGAACAGTTCTTTTGCACTTCTTGAAGACGACGGGTTTGCGCGAACGCCTCTTACTGGTGGATTCACCCTACAACGTCTCTTTCGTTATTCCCCTTCTTCCTCTACTCTCTCCCATCTTTCTATTCCCCCTTCCCATTCCGCCAGTGTAGGGTAGCCAACCGGACGCCTTTCTGGTTAACCTCCCTGCCTTTCCTGTTTCCCCTTCTTCCTTCCTTCTGAAGAACAGTCCCACAGAAAACTGCAACAGAAAGATGAGTTAACTTTGCCAGCAGCACACTGGTGGTAGCTTCGCCGCAGTACGCAAGTGTTAGCTCCGTCGCAGTACATAAGTGCTATGCGGCGAAGCGCCCTACATGCGGGAATGGGCCACTTGTCGGGAGACATAGCATATTTTTTCCCCTTAAATACCAATTTCGAATACTTCGAATAGTAAAAGTTAAGTGCGAATCAAATCCAAATAGCAAACCATATTCGAAAATTATTCGAAATTTCGAATATTCGCACACCCCTAGTTCTTTCGGTTTGTTGCCGACGTTGCACACCTGACAAAGAGTTGACGATATGACGAGAACGAGCGCGTTTTATACGTACGTCAGCTGCGAGGACGGAGAACAGCTCTTCCCTCATCTTCTCCTGCACTTCCGGGTAGTGGCTGAGCATGTGGGTCACGAGAGCCATCGTGTTGCTTGTCGTCTCGAACCTGCACAGTCATCCGGCGGGGAAAGCACGCAGGAACCTCAGTGGCTAACGAATTGAAGCATTACGACCGACAGTTTAAATACGCTACCATAATGCTGAATCACTATGCGACTAATGAAGCGCGACATCTGGCGTCCATCCATCAGGCGGCGGCGTTACTACCTAATAGCAAGAAAAATCGCGTGGTCAAGTGATGACGTCATCATCAGCCTGTTTTCAGTACACTGCAGGACGGAAGCCTTTCACAATGATTTCCAATTTGCCCTGTCCTGAGCGAGTTGATTCCACTCTATGCCTACGAATTTCTTAATTTCATCGCTCCATCTAACCTTTTGCCTGCCTCTGCTGCGTCTTCCCTCTCTTGGTATCCATTCTATCGTTATTACTCTCCATCGGTTGTCTGTGTTCCACATTACGTGCGAGCACAGGCCCGCTTCATTACGCGGCAAAAATGATCCCATTGTCATGACGGGGCGCATGCGATGTCGTCATCTTCTCACGCGACGTTGGTGATGACGGCGTGCCACAATGTCACGTGATTTCGAAGTGGACGTATCCGTCACGCCAAGACACTGTGCTTTCGTATTCAGTGCAAGTAAGCAGACTTGGGTTCCTCGGTAACTTTTTTAATTATCATGTTTGTTCCCAGAGTAATACGATAAGCCTGACGTAGCTTTGCTCCGCAGCTCCGGCCCCCTGCACAAATGGACCGAGGAAATTTTCAAGCTCGCAGAATGTGCAAATGACGCCCATCGTTGCTCGTCGTCATCTGAGCACGTCGAAAGCAAACTCGTTGCCTTTTACTGCCCTATCCGATCCGACTTTCCAAGGGCCCGAAGAGATTAAGCAGACCTGCGTACACCTTCGCCTTTGGGAAAAGCTCATATCGTTCTTGTCTCTGACCTTAACAGAATACCATGCTCTTTATTCTTTTGCGACTCTACTCTCCGTAATACCATTGGGATCCTAGGAGTAGCAAAATTTCACGAGGTCGGAGCGCTGTGTGCTGCGCGGGTGCAATTAAGCGTGACGAGTATGCACGGTCGTGTGACGAAGCACATCATGGGCTGCATATAACCGATCCGAAGAAGGTATGAAATTTCACGATGGATGAATTTGGTATCGGCTGCGCCTTGCTTAAAGATAGCACACGCGGCGGGTTTGAAAACTGCATTCTGTAACCATACACCCATGCCTACAAAGCGCATTAAAAAAGCATGTGTCTTACCCTGCCACAAGCACCACGAATGCGTTCTGGGTGATGTCGTCGTCATCCAGCACAGCTTTGTTGAAGACAGACACGTTACCGCTTCCGCCTTCTTCCAGAAAAAAAAAAAACAGTGCAAGTAAAAGTCAAACACCCTCTCAAATATGACAATGTTTGCGGAGATTAATTTCATTTCACAAGGAGACTCGTTAAAGAGGGAGATATACTATCACATAATCCTCGCCTTTAAGAGTAGGACGTGTCACTGCAAACACTGCGTAATACCGAATTTTTAGGAACGACCGTGATTTTTTCGGTTTACGTAGGCTCTTTTCTATAGAGACTTAACCACTTACGGTTAGTTGAGTTCGCTCCATTGGAAAGTTCCTGTTCGTTCTCTTCCCCTGCAGTCAGTTGCGTGGACGTAACAGAACCCAGGTCAACGCGTGACTCCTTTGCGTCGATCATCAGTTGTAGCAGGTCCTTTTGGCGAAGCTACAATAAAGAGGATAGACATGTCATTTACTATTAATGTACTTTTTTTTTTGTGTGGATGAGCTACCTGAATTGGGCAAATATCCCCAAGACAGCATGTAAATACGCGATAATACATGCGCGCTTTTGGAGCGGTATAAAAGTAACGCACGTAAGCCTCTGGAATGACGGCAAAGGAGAATTTCAGTTTGTTCGTAGAACTTGTTTACGTTTACTGACACCGGATCAAGGCAGGAGTGTACGTGACCGCGAGCGCCCGTAACGACACCTGGGGACGCGGAGACTAATGGGAGACACATGGAGGTACGAATGGTGCGGCTTACACATTTTACGTAAATGCTACTCTAACATAATGGCAGTGACGTAAACACGCACTTAGAGTACTTTCAGTGTTTGCTTTCGAGGACAACGTTGACAGTGCTAAAAAAAGATCAAATGTTGCAATTAAACAAACGACCGCTAGATATGTGTACCACTGCTGTCACTGCCGTCAACGGCGATATAGTAAACCGGTATCCGTAAGTGTAAAATATTAGTTTGTCAGTAGATGTTCTTACATTTGCGGATTACTGGTCACCACATAAGTAAACGTGATCTACAGTGCTAGTATCGATATCTGGTGGTGCAGAGTTTAACCATGGACGCATATACCCAATCTTGTTGCGGCTTGCACGATTTCGTTAACTGTTCGTGTAAAGGACTGGCCCTGAGATAACCTTTAACTTTCAGCACTTTCATGGTCCTTTCGACAAGAACACCGACGCCACTGAAAACAACTTGGAATGTACCGTACACAGGCAGAAGGCTGCAAGAGGTCGCTTTCTGTGCTGCTTCCGTAAATGGCCGCGGTATTCCGTAATTGGTAAACGTAAAGAAATCTACGGACAAATGAAAAATTCTCTATAGAGAGGGTGGTGTGAGCGCAGACATTGCCGAGGTGAGTAATACAGCGAGACATCTTTGAGAGACCTTTACGTACCGAGAACCTACCACTGTTGAGAGTGGCGCTGCTGATGGCTACTTTATTGTACTGCACTTGCGCTGTAAGACTTGAGTTCAATTACCGCGGGCTAGAAAACATGTGCTCCTTAATTTTTTTTTATTCACAGAATAAAAAAAGACACAACGCTGGCGCACAGGACATCTAATTGTGTACGATTTATTATATCCGCATATATTGCACCGAAGAGCGAAGGGCGCCGCAGTTATTACGCACGCAAAGACGTTACAACGTAACAATGCATACACAATAAAATATAAATCCCTTTGATTATTCTCTGTCACACTCATGTTAAAGAGCGCCTCTACGAAAGATTCAGCTCGAGTTGCCATTTTCGAAGCCATGTTTGCGTAGCTGAGAATTCTAGAGCTACATGTTTCTAGTTTAGGAGATGTCAGTCTCCAGAATCTTTTGCCATTTCATTATTACAATCTCGCGTAGATGCTTTACGAAAAATGCCTATTTGGAAGCAGTGTCGCGGACGTATAACCGACACAAGTGAAACACGCCAGGAAACGTACATGAAATGGGCCAGCTGTTAGAAAATTTTCCCCATCTGTGTCAGTGTTCCGCATATGTGCATTATGTCTCTGCAGCGCTGCGTTCCATTTTCCCTCTTTACTGCAGAACGATAAAAAAAAAGAAGAATGCAGTGGCCTTTGCCTGAATCTAGCGGTTTCAAGAGATACCAAGTGCAGCACGAACGTATTGTCCTTCAACAGATAAGGGGGACATCTATACAACTTCTGCGTGTAGTTGCAAGGATCCTGCTCAGTGAATACGCATTTATGGGCAATTAAATTTAACGCAATTATAAGGTTCATAGAAAGGAAAGAAACAAAGGGAAAGAAACAAGAGGAAAGATGGTACCAGCAGAGCAAAATGACATGATGGGTTCTAAGCTTCGCACTGGTTTATTTTCTGCCATCTGTGGTCAAGTTTGCATAGTTGTAGGCCGCACCCGTATACTCCTCGCTCTCTCGTTTGCTTTCACTCACTCACTCACTCACTCACTCACTCACTCACTCACTCACTCACTCACTCACTCACTCACTCACTCACTCACTCACTCACTCACTCACTCACTCACTCACTCACTCACTCACTCACTCACTCACTCACACTGGAACTGAGAGAAAGTTACCGTGCGTTCTTCACCTTATTTTCTTCACTTCCTTAACTAGAATCTATCTCTCACTGAACGCATGCGGACCGAGGAAGTAAGTGAAACTGTATACAAGTAAAAAACGGTTAGCTCTAGCAAATATGGGCAAATTTCTATTCTGTTCTGTTCACTGAACTGAGTAGAGTTCACGTTACAGCTTGACTGCTGTAACGATTTTAGGCGCATATGTGTCACGTCAGCTACTCTATATCTCTATTTTCTACCGAGAAAAGGCATATTTATTATCTCTGAGGAATTTGACCAATAAAGAAACCAATAGTAAACTGAAAAAAAAAAGGCACTAAGGCGATTTCCGCGCCCATACGACATCTGAGTGAACAGCTGAGCTGGGCACAGGGTATTAAGTTCACTATCACAACCTAATTTAGCTGAGGACAAGGATTCTTTCTTTCTTTCTTTCTTTCTTTCTTTCTTTCTTTCTTTCTTTCTTTCTTTCTTTCTTTCTTTCTTTCTTTCTTTCTTTCTTTCTTTCTTTCTTTCTTTCTTTCTTTCTTTCTTTCTTAATAGTCCTTCGCATAATCACTAGGCAATGCAGGTACTGTGTCAATGGTAAGAGCGAGTCTTTTTTTCCAGCTAGGCGAATTTGAGCGGAGACCGGCACGGCCAGAACTCGAGCTTCAATTCACCGGCGAGGGCTCACTTTACAAACTAAAATGTTCGCAGGCGCTCATTTCTGTCCAAGTTGTACTCACACTAGATGGGCTAACCGGTCGCTTCGCATCCATCAAAGTATGCTCATCACAAACAGTCAAAATTTCGTGGCAGCTTCTGCCTCAGCGATCGTTGAGTACCGATTCGCACCATCAGCCATGCTTGTTTCTTGTTTACCTCGACACAGACAAATTTACTCCTTCACCTCTATGCAAAACCAGCGGGAGCGCCAGCGTTTCGTGTGAGGACTGTTACTATGGTGTTACTAGTGTCATGAGAGAGGTAGAGATTCTGGTTAAGGAAGTGAAGAAAATAGGGTGCAGACTGCACGATAACTGTCTCTCAGTGAGGACACCTCAGCCGAGGCACTCAGGGGGCTGGGGGAACTAAAGGGACAGAGAGAAGAAAGAAGGGAGGCAGAGCTCATAACCACACCATGTGACATGGTTAAGACAAAAGCGGGTTGAGAGTAAAGAGCAACAGAGACACGACCCCTTACTCCAAATCGTACACAAGCACACTTCACTTTCAAACAAAGAGGCACATGTGCATGATACACATAGATAGAGCTACGGACCCCTGAAGTAGCATTTGTAGTCTAGCGGAGCGTGAAGGGTACATGGCCGCGTCTTACCGATGTGTCCTGCTGTCGCTGACCGACGATTCGTTTGCACTTCTCTTGCACCTCGATGAAAGGGTGAACGCCACTGTTCTGGTAGCGGAGCCAGCGAGAGTTGATGAACTTGAGGAGCCCAGCGGAACCCGGAAACGCGGCTGCAAAAGGTTTATAGCACGTCTTTTAGGTAAGCTAAAGAGAGACACTGCCCGGAACAACGACTAAAGAATGCCTGTGAAACTACAGTGTTGTCTTCCATCGTTTTCCGCGTCTCTACTTCGAAGATGACGCGCAGCACTTGGAAATAGTCAAAAGACGGTGCCGATCACTAGGGAACCCAACCTCAAGTTTGCGCAGCGCCGTCCACCACCCTGGCGGAGAAAGGGTGAACGACCGGTCGCTCGGGCAACCGCGCTCAAATGTTATTGTGCACTGCGCGCGCGGAAAACTTTTGCCTGGAGGCAGACCCGTAGCCAGGAATTTTTTTTTTCAGGGGTACGGAGTGGGGAGGGGTGCACTTGTTGAAGGCCCTGACTATTTCAGAAAAAAACATATATTTTCATTATTTATTTTTGGTTAAAATCGCAATACCTATACTATACTGACTTTTTAAAATGCAACGCTATTAGTAGGCCTAAATTCTATATTATCGACACTACACTGTGTTATTAACAGTACCCCCCCCCCCCCCTCCGACCAAAATTTCGGAAGGAACACCGAGCCCCTACCGAAACCCCTTCCCCCCACCCCTCCCGGCCTGTCTGGAAGCTTCTATCCAGCGGTTTTCGCCTGGCGGCTACCACTTTACCGTCACTCCGGAAAGTATGCATACAAGTGCTTTGCCAGCTGGTCACAGCAGTTTTTTAGGGGCGAAGCTCCTTAAGGTTTGGGTCTGTCCGTCCGTTGTAGTAGCGCGTTACCTACTAGGAACGCTCTACTAGGAGGATTGATTGATTGTGGTTCGGCTAGGAAAGGACGCTAATTTCTGCAGCCCATGTAGGGAGCACGGCTCGTGTTTGAGACGCGCCCTCGGCGCGTGCCTCCCGGCGCGCGAGCTCTCTCACTCTTCCATCTGCTGTCTTGTGAGAGAGAGAGAGACAGAGAGAGCGAAAGGCGCGCGTTGACTATGGAAACGCTCTGTCTTCGATGAACGCGCTACCAGCTCGTAAAGGAGGGGAACGCGCCCTCACACGCGAGAGACAAGCTTGACGCAGGCAGCGTCTTCTAGCGAGTTTCTTGATTGAAAAATACCGACTGCTCGCGCTGGAGAACCGTTCACAGGCCATATATATATATATATATATATATATATATATATATATATATATATATATATATATATATATATATATGCACTGGATCTTGACTTGCAATGAAGTGCCGGTGGGAGATTTCACTTGTGCGTAGTTGAACCATAAGGATTCGTAGCGTGCGCGTTAACTAAATTAATCCGGAACTCGGCACGATCTACGATGAACCTCCGGAGCTTCGCCCACTCATCATCATTCACTCCGCGGATATGCGTGGATTTTTTTTAAGAAAAAGGGAACAGCCGAGGACTGCCCGTGAAAATTTATCGTTTCCCTGACAAGTTGTGCGAGGAGCAGTGACTGCAAGCGTGGATTACGGCAGACCGCAAAATGAAGCGATGCTTGCACTCGGTCTTATCATCTCGACGTCATTAAACGTGGTGGCTACGCATTTTTAAAACCCAGACTGCGTTTGCGAGCAAACGCATGCAGTAAATATGCGCTTCACATTTGGAAGAGTGTGCGCTGGCTGTCTGAGCCAACCAGGTCGCTTACCATTTTTTTTGTTAGGCAGCGCGACACGTTGGCTGCGTAAACTACAGTTTAAATATAATAATGCGGCCCCGCCACGGTGGTGTAGTGGCTATGGTAGTCAGATGCTGATCCGAGGGTCGCGAGATCGAATCCCGGCCGCGGCGGCTGCATTTCGATGGAGGCGAAGTGTTGAGGCCCGTGTACTGTGCCATGTTCAGCGCACGTTAAGAACCTCAGGTGGTAGAAATTCCGAAGCCCTCCACTACCGCGTCTCTCATAATCAATAAGACTTTCTAATGGACGAGTTGGTACATACTTGGAATTAAAGATGACTTGCGCGCAAGTATGGCGAGGACACAGAAAGGAGACACGGACAAGCGCAAACCTCCAACTGTATTTTTCGTCGCTGTCAATATATACGCACATATCCAATCACGTGGCCACCGAGGTAATCACATTGTCACTGCAGATCACAACAGACGGCCAAGAAATTCATTTCACTATCCAGTAAAACTATTGAAGTCTGGCTTTACACAGGCATCCCCTCTCAACGTGATAACACAGGCATCTCCTCTCACGTTGAGAGGGCTCACGTTGAGAGGGGATGCCTGTCTAAGCCGGCTACCATTAACACGCATCTGTTTCCTGGTCCACTCCGCTCTCTTCTCGTCCTGAGCTACCGTTCCCAAAAAGCAATACAAACGTAGTTTAAGAATTTCCTGTGCGCGGCATTGTCGCAAAGCGTAAAGAAAGCGTGTACTCACTTAGCAGAACGGCGATGAAGGAGAAGGCACATCCGAACAGCATTCGACAACAGACCAGGAAACGGTGCCTGGGGTGGTCCTGCAGATTGTAGTCGATGCCCATGGCACTCTTGCAGATCACGTCCAGGGCAAGTGCGGCGTACATCTCGCCCACTTCGAACTCTTCTCCCGTCTGTGCCTTGCGGTCGATCTTGGAGACCAGCTTCTCCACGGCTGAGATGACTCCCGGAGACATCTACGAGAGCGCAGAAAGGCTATCAACGTAAAAAAAAAAGAAACCTCTAACCAGGTCACGAGAATCTGAATGTGACTGTCCGTCTCACTGGCGGTGGTACCAAAACTGCGGCACCAAAGCCTTTGGCTCGCCTCTCGTTCACTTCGTATATACCAAAATTGGCATGGAAGGTTGCGAATGTAAGTCTGGTATGGCTGACATGTCATGACATCAATATATTGACATGCTTGCTGTTTACGTCACGAGTAATGATACTAAAATTTCCTCTGGCTGACACCCGCACATCTCAGCCAGGTAGAGGAGGAAAGATTATTTTAAATTGGAAAGTCGTGTGGGTTTAGTTCCCTCTCCTAGGCGAAAGCCAGGAGCCCTTGGGCACCTGGCGGCATCTTCGGCTTGCATAACTGCTCGGAGCTGTTCGTCTGAATCTGAGCTGGGCAGCGCGGTCTCCCACTACTTTCTTTCTTTATATGTCTTGTTCTGCACCCGTGCTCTGAGAGCAAGAACAGGAGAAGAAAGGAAAGGCAGGGAGGTCAACCATACGCGCCACCGGTTTGCTACCCTGCCCTTGTGACGTGGTTGGGGTCCGCGCTTTCCTCTAAGAACTTGCGTCTATCTGTACAAGAATGCGGGCAGTAATGATGATATGCCACCAGATTCGGGTCTGTCGTTTGTTAGTAAAAAGGCGCCATGACTTCGCCTGCTGTATACAAATTGAAGATTGCGCCGGGGGCTACCGGGCCTTCGCAATTCTGTAACGTTTAGCTGTCTCATTGAAGCTAACCATCCGATCTCTCCCCGTTGGCGGTGGCCGCTCTTCACCAACTCGGTCAGTCAGCCCTCGAGTTAGGTTGCCAGGGATATGGAAGCATGAGAAACACGTGACAGGATCGATGTTAACCTTCACGGCCTATTTCAATCAAGGAAGAGCGAAAATAGATGTCGCGTATACAACGGCGCCATAAATGCTCAAGCAATAACCGTAAAAGGAACGACAAAGGAAAAGGTCAAGGAATGAACCTTGCGGAATGCCTTTCGCGGTCAAGTTGCTTTAACACGTGGTGAGGACACTTGACGTGATGGACACTTGAAGTAAAAATGCCAGGCCCTTCGCTTCTCCTGGGTCTGACACCGGCGGCGGCAGCCACGCCCTTTGATCATGGCGAAATGCAACGACCCGGTACTTTGCATTAGGTGCTAGGTAAAAAAAGCAGCGTGATAAATTTTGATCTCAGTCCTTGTTGCTTCGTGCTGTATAACCAGTTAGTTGTAAAACGAGACTATAATCGGCCAAATGAGATATAACTATTTTACTGACGATCACGCTACTCACCATCTTGAGCTTGTTTGTGGTGAACGAAGGAGTGAGAACGCTGCGAACTTCCTTCCATCGTGTCGAGGTGAGCTGCAGGAGGCCCTTGTTGTGAGGACTTGGCGGACGCTTGGCTTGGAACAGGAGCTGCGTGTGACGTACCCGAGAAATTGTGACGTCACGAAAGAGGGGGAAAAGGACTACGGCTAAATTCATTCAATATAATCACTGGTGGTAGAAATTTTATTTTGAGAATTGGTGTGGCCGCCGGTGCTCGCAGAGAAAGTCCGTGAAATTGCTGGTATGCAAGTCATTTTCGTATAAGGAACACTCGGGTATATACATGGGAATTAATTTGTTTTGATAGTTTAACATTATTGCAGTAAAATTCGACACCGTGCCACAACGTGAATGTTATACAACCGAGTTCCATCCAGAGCTATTGTTTTGCATTTATCCCAGCTGTGCTACTGTGCGGTTGCTTCCAGATAAATTACACTGCTACGCTGCGGTCCCACGCATTGAACTATGGAGACACAGCAACGTACATATTGAAGAAGTGCGACGTCAGACGCTCTAGGGATGAACATTGAATACCGCAATTTAAGGATTACTTGATTGTATGTAATGCGTCAAATTCCCAACTCACGCCTCTGTCGACGAAGTCTTGGAAGTCCTTGATCTGAATCTGCTTGAGCAGTTCCAGATCTGCCACGAGGATGACGGGACGGTAGCCGTTGAAGTATCTGAAAAAGAATTCGCGTGAAATACATATTGAACTTCGCTTGGCGGGCTTATGTGCAGTCGTAATAGAGTAACAGTCTTTGGTAGAGCAGATAGCTTTGCAAGTCGGGAGAGTAATGTTTTTCATTTCTTGTAGCCTCTGGGATCGCGAGAAGCTTTTACAGACAGAACATAACCGAATATTTCAATCGCTTTATCGAGATTACATGGCCAAGGCGCCCTCTTTAGGAGAATAATGGAATGTAGAGTGGGGTTTCGTCGATAAAATCCTCACGAAAACAGGAAAGTAAGACGTGTTATCTAGCTCAGACGCTAGCGTTCGTTTAGTCTGAAGACTAAGAAATGGCACTCGAAGTCGGCTGCCGAAATCGCTATACGCGAAAAACTACTCCTGTAATGTGAGCATACTCCAGCGATATCACAGTGCAACTCCACGTCCCACTTGCCAACTGGTGAACCATTCTAATAACACAGTAACACTAATGAGCTCGTGCAGCAGAAACTCCGGCGTCGGCGTAGGCGTCCACGACGGAAACAATAAAACTACCGCCGCTTCCCACACCACGCTATACAACGCAGTGCCTCCGTCATTGCGCAGGTGCGTTAGCGAAGAAAATTCAATTTCTCAAGGTAAAACCATCAGAAAAATTGTAAAGTACCACTCAACTGAAACAGCTCGGTCTGTAATTCAAATGTACGAGAAAACGTAATTCTGTGACGAGGCAACTCGGGTAATTTCAGCATTTTATTGAGAATGCACTATTTCTAATTAATGTTCGGTGAGAAGGCGGTCCGAACGAAGCGCAATGGCGCTCATAGCGTTCCACTCTTAAAGGCGAAGCCTAAGTGTCCCCCGACTTCTTGATAACTCAATGCGCCGAGCCATGTAGAATCTCTGTGAGCGCCACTTTATGACATAACCCGTTGTTCACTCTAATAATAGCAGTTGATGTCGCTTCGCAATTGACCGTAATAACACCAGCGAACTATCACGATCAGTTCGACGTAATTGTGGGGCATTAGAGGAGGAGTATGCAACCAATAAAGTAAATACATGAAAGAGGAAGGGTTCAGTAAAGTAGCTTACCCAACAACGTCACCGTACTTGTCGATCCACTCCCGATAAGCCTTGGCTGGTGACTGCAAAATGCGTGACCGCAAGCAGGAATGTTAAAATACGCGAATATCAAAAATCTTAAGTTGTTCACAGAGGCCACAGCCACGCTGTGTATACCCTTGAGTCCAGTTCCCTTGTCTGACTCCTGGTTTAATCGAGAACAGTTACCTTTTTATACATTTCCAACATGTTGCCGAAGATGATGTTTGGCGTTGGTCCTGGTATGCCGAGGTTCTTGAAGAAATTGAAGTGCTCTCTTCTTTTCCTGCGGAGAGATTGGTCGTCACTTCTTATTTCAATCGTTGTTCTATCAAGTGACCTGCAGCTATATTCTTCAATTGAAGTAATTAAGAAAAGTCATTAGTGTTTGTACTCGGTGACAAGCCATTCAATAAGCCCCGCCACGGTGGTCTAGTGGCTAAGGTACTCGGCTGCTGATCCGAGGGTCGCGGGATCGAATCCCGGCCGCGGCGGCTGCATTTCGATGGAGGCGAAATGTTGAGGCCCGTGTGCTGTGCGATGTCAGTGCACGTTAAAGAACCCCAGGTGGTCAAAATTTCCGGAGCCCTCCACTACGGCGTCTCTCATAATCAGAGCTGGTTTTGGGACGTTAAACCCCACATAACAACAACAACAAGCCATTCAATAAACGATACTCGCGTTTATGTGCGCATCGTGAGGCACCTGGAATTGTTTTCTCTCCTGTTTGCTCGAGTTATTCACATTCAGTGCTCGTATGCAATAAACGGTCTGTTCCGTTACACGTTTGCCCGGGTCGCTGTACGAACGCGCTAGTACGAGCAAGTCACATTGTTTTATAAACCCTCATTTGCAATGTTTGGTAAAATATTCCGTATCGATTGATAACCATGGATCAGATGTTACCTCATGCGCCCAGCAGAAACCTGGAAAAAGGAACTTGGGCGCGTTCGGTGCGGTATATAGAACATTTGTATTTTGAACATGGCAATGTCGCTGTTGAATAATACGGCGCTGTGGAGATTATGGGTTGCGACGAAGAAAATTCACGCGTCCTGGAACGCCCTTCTTTGGTAACAGGAGACCATCTCGTAGGCCATGATTTATAGTATGCAACGAAGTAAAGTCATGCGCTTTAAGCATACATGATGACACTGCCACACGTTTTCGTCCCCCCCCCCCCCCCTTTTTTTTTTTTCTAATGAGCGTCTCACCGATCTGCTGCAGGCTTTAGCCACGCAAGTGACGGCATCGTGTCTTACTGTAACGGCACATTAACACTGTCCGGATTTTTAATAACGCCCCCCGTCTTTGTGCTTTAAAAAGCGCTCTCGCTCGGACCGTTTTGCAGGTGATGACTTATGCTGAGAATTAGTCGTTGGTGGTCATAACTACAACTTAACAGGAGACTAGTCATGACCTCCGCTCGTCTTTAGGTAATTATACACTCTTTTAGTGTACAGTAACGCGCATTAGCAACGTTGAATTATATTCCTGCTACGGGAAGTCTTCTCTTTTCAATATTTGAAAAAAAAAATGCTTTAAAGATCAAATGTGGCAGATAGTTCAATTATACACATTGAGGTGCTTCAGAAACCTCATGTGCTTCAGCAAGTCGCATCGTTCTCACTTTCCCTCCCGTATTTTACGAGTTGTGAATTTGTGCACGCGCAATGCGCATGTGCATTTGTAGGCAAGCAGCGCCCGCTCTCGCGAGTTCTTTACCCGTCAATGTTTTTTCAAAGCAGCGCCAATTTTATTCAAGTTGAATTCATGTTCGTTGGATTCACAATGTGGGCGCACTCAATTTTTTGCAGTAAACAAAGCAATAGCTGCAGGGTACTTGTAAGGTCAAGACGTGCATGTAGCAGTCGCCGTAGATTGCGATACACTCCGAAAGTCAGTGCATACTCACATGAGCCAATGCATGATCACGAGGACCAAGGCAGCTATCACGAGCTCCCACATGTTGCACCCTTGTATTTGCTCCTGGAGAAGGCAAGACACCATCACGGAAATCACGGTCACGGAGACACCATCATGTAAATGAGACAAGGCTGCGAGTTGGCCTAGCTGAAATCGGTTCACCTTAAGCAAAGCGTCAAAACCAAGGGGGCAAAAGTTGTTGTTAGAGGCCCTTGTTTAGTCCCTCCTCTATTTCGTCCCCGTGTTTTTTGCTCTAAGCTCAAAACGTAAATGACAGTTAAAAAAAATCCACGCATATCCACGGAGTGAATGATGATGAGTGGGCGAAGCTCCGGAGGTTCGTCGGTAAAAACCGTGAATCTTCCGTGAATCTTGCCCAGTACATCATCAAAGACGTGACAAACACTGTGTGTCGCCATCTAGCGCTCTCCTATCACACTAGAGCATGCAGCGAGCGCCTCCGCGTCATCTATTGATCAATTCACGTACTAGCTAAGCAGCACTGCAGCGCTCGAACGGACGGACGGACAGACACAGGGGACGGACGGACGGACGGACGGACAGATAGACTCCCATACTACGCGTTCTCATACATCTGAATGAAGCGAGCATATGCTGGGATTCGAGCGCATTATGGATGGATGGATGGATGGATGGATGCTATGACCGTCCCCTTTGTAACGGGGCGGTGACATGTGCGGCACCAGGCTCGTAAGAAAATTTAAGAACTTTTATTTGTTTTTCCTTCTCTCATTAAATTGTCCTCATGCCTTTTAAATCTACTTCAATCAAATCGATCATACTATAGCAAAAACGGAAATTCATAGCCCAGTTCTCTGCCCCTTATGGCAGAAAGTCCTATTTTTCCCTATAATTATTTCTGTCCGTTCTCTCTAGTTTTCTGCCACCAGTATTCTAACCGTCTCTCACTTATTTCAATTGCGGGTATGTTCAGCTTCCCGTTGTTCTCCCTAAAACCCAAGGCTTCATGCAGGGTGGTGTCCAAACGTACACCTGGGTGGATATTTCCGCATTCAGTCAGAACATGCTCCGTTCTTTTCCAATCTTCCTCACAGCATGTGCATTTTCATTCTTCTTTACTGAATTTCGCTTTATAAATACGGGTTCTAAGGCAGCCCGACCTCGCTTCAAACACTAAAGCGCTTCCTCTTGAATTATCATAAAATGCCTCCCTCTTTATTTCGTTTTTGCCCTTTCGGTGGTTATTCAGTCGGTTTTTTTCCATCGCTGCTATCAAGTAAATCTTCTCCGCCTCTCTGACTTTTCCCTTTACGCTCTTTTTTGTCAGTTCTGTTAGAGCCGTATATTTACTGGTGAGCCTCCTAGTTCTTTTTCTCCACTGCGTGTCAACGCTCTTTCTATCTAAATAACGGAACACCTTCACTGCCCACCTACTCTCTTTCATATTCCTAAGCCTCTCTTCAAACCTTATATTGCTCTGGGCTTCCCTTGCCTCAAAACTCGCCCATCCCATAGCGCCCTTTACAGCCTCGTTTGTCGTTCTCGCTAAAGTCCCTGAAAAATAACTAAAGTAGCGCCATTCGTGTCAGTGCGGAGACACCTCCTCTCTCGTTTGCTTCGTAGATTGAACATAAAGTTAGTTGAGAAAGCACTTGGCGGCTGTCGTACGTTCAGCTAAACGCAAGAGGGCGCTGCGGTTGTAAGCGACCCTGTGGGGGGCGTGGGGAGGTGTTTTGAGAGAAATAATTAGGAAAGTGCCGGTAAATACGACAGTAGAATGTCTTTAGAAATGTAGACATACTTTTATATGTAGACATACTAGCGCCACCTTGTGAGCGCTTCAGAAACTACGGGTGGCTACATACATACTACTACAGAGGAGGGAACGACCCATGCCCTAAGGAGCTTCGCCCCTAAAAGAAAAAAAAAGAACGTGGAGACCTTAGATGTGACGACCAGGAGGGTTAACTGACGACGTTATTTGTATATTGCCGTGAACCTTCGTGGGGCGTTTAGCTTTCGGGAGTACTTAGAACAACGGTATTCGCGTGTTCTACTGTAATGTTGCGTTTACTGCACGCTCAACTTGTCTCGTATGTGTTTTAAGCGATACTTTTTGGCAGAATAGCATTTTTCTTCTTAAATGTGCGCACTTATGTTTCTAAAAAGAAATATTATAATCTTATCCATGGAGGAAAAAATTACTCCATCTCCCGCTAAAGGGGACCATGACGTGATGCGAAGCAGCACGGGGGGTGCACACCGCGATTGCATCGGTTTGATTAGGTGTCACGTTTGCATCGGTTTGACGCTAGCAGACGCTGCCTGCGTCAGCGTTGTCTCTCGCGGGCGAGGGCGCGTTCTGGTTGCTTGCGAGCTGGTAAAGCGCTCATCGAAGAAAGAACGTTTCCATAGTCACGGCCGCTGGATGAAAGCGCACAGGTACGGCCAGCTGCGTGCGCCGGAGACGGCGGGAGAGGACTAGTTCGTTCGGCGGCCGCCGCAGCGCCACCAGTCAAGGATAGTGAGAGCGCCTGCACAGCGGTGTATGCGCGAAATCGTATATGATGTTTCAGCGGCGCTCGCGGTACTGCATACGCACATGCCGAATTCGATACCTCCTCAGCGCATCGTTCTGCGCTACGGCATTACATTTTTCTCATAATGGCAAATGGTTTTCCTTTCCTGCAGGAGTCGAAGCGGCTTTGCCTAAGCATGCCCGTCTCTGTGACAGACAATTCTGCACTTGTACTTAAAGCGTTTATGACAAGGTTTTCCCTTTTGTAGGACCAGTTTTATTATTACGCCTTTGTTGTGTTCTTTCACAAATGTACTGGCACATGCTTTCGGGGGATTCTTTTTTTTTTTTCGCTTCTCGTTAAAAACGTGCTTGAATGGCTACCGTGACTTGATTTTGCGTTTCTAAATTAGAACGGCAGTGAATACTTGAGGTTTTAGTTAATTCTAGTTTATTTCGCAGTTATTGTTACATAAAAGAATGTCTTGCGTGAAATCTGTTCGAAAGGTGAAGAGAAAAATTTTGTGGTCTTGTCTGCGCATACAGAAATGAAAATGCTAGGTGTGCCTCAAAAGTCAATAGTACGCTTCTTGAGCGAAGCTCTTTACCAGTACGTGTTTACTCGTGTGCAGTAAACAAATATCACAGGTGTTTGCGCTCATCGCCCTCGAAGGCGAAGAACTTTTCGGGAGAGGGGCTTGTGTGACAGCCTCACCAGGCGTTGCACAGTTGCATTTATATTTCCCGTCCATTTAGCCAGCAACGGTCGCAACAGCTTCTTCTTCAAAAAAAGAAAAAGAAAAGAAACATCAGAGAGGTGGCTCGTGTGCTCAAGGGTGTTCAACCACACCGTAATGCTGGACAGGTTACAGAATGTGAGAGCAGGGCTGAATGAGGAAGTTTGCAGAGGTTTCCACTTCTTCGCGAACTTCTGCGTGCTTCATCACCTCACTGACAAAATTTCATGTCAGCTTGCAAATTTGTACGATCTCGTCCATATATAATTTTTCCTTTATAAATTTTTTGCTGTGAACTCGTAAATGCCACCGCAAGGATTTGGGTCTTGCAGGAGAACCTTGCAAGCATGACAGGTCAACTGCAAATAATCAAATCTAGCCAAAGCAAAATATATATGAATCAAAAGTGCTATGTAACAGGAGTGTGCAGGATATTTCAATTGCTTACATCGCTCAGACAAACAAATTCAACATCTAAACTCTACAAAAGAGCTAAAGCGGTAATTATGATAAATTATTTTGTCTTCGCCGATGTCGTTGTTTAGAACAAGTGGTGTTTGACTCCGAATCTTATGACAAATATTGTGAAAAATTGCAGTTCTTATACGGGGAAGAGCTTCGTAATTATTATTGTATTGTACTGATGAGCATGCCGGCTATATATAATGTGTTCTATTGTAATGATCTGGGCTGCTACACGCAGCGATACCCATTCGATAATTACGAGCAGCGCATATCTTCTGGCTCTAGTAAACAAAAAATTCAATTCGAGTTCCAGCAAAGAAATGTTTATCAACTAAGAAGCGGCTCATAGAAAGCAGGGAGGCGCATACCTCCTTAGCGTGTGTACTGAAAAATCTATATTAGGCGTATCGCCTTCAGTCAACACAGCGGCCTGCACTTTATCAACTCAACTTCCTGTAACACAATTACTGCAACACCATGCAATACTTGAAGAGACGTAATTGGTCTGGTACCTCCCGACTTCCTGTTATTAGTTATGCGACGCTTATTTCACCTGTTGTGTGCCCGACATACTTCTGAATTGTGGCACAAGGCAACTTAAACAGGCCTCTCGTCCTCACGTGCTCGTAACCTTTGTTGGAGCAAGCTTTCCAAAGCCCGTACTCCCTCAGAATTGATTCACTGTACTCTGGCTTCTTTGAAACAAAAGAAATTTGACACTTGGATCTCGACAAACTGGCCGGTTTTATTGCCTGCGTCGGCTGATTTCAGCAAATTAAAAAAAAGACGCTATTTCTTTGCTGCTTTCGAAAGGTGTCAGCCGTTCACGCGCTGTATCATACTTGCTTTGCAGTGTCTGTAATGATTGCTTGAGACGCGTTATTTTCTTCTGTAGGCGGTTATTTGTTCTCTTCGAATCCTCTATTACCCGCTTAACATCAAGGTCTGTTTGAGACATTTCATCTATCCGTGGCGCATACTCGCAGCAGGCAACCCACAATTCGACGTTGCCTCGGAATATTCGCCTGGTGCAGCGACCTGTTCTTGATCTCTGATGCCAGGCTCGAGATCTTCATGCAGACTCTCATGAGCCACTTGGTGCGTTGTTGTTCGCGGAAGCTAAAGAAGCGTCATGTCCTACTTCCCGTCGAGGCCGCTTCCTTGTCCTTGGAGTGCTTGCCCTCTGCATATACAACGGGTAATTAGGAAATACCGTCGGGATAGCAGTTGGTAGAAGCATACGCAGTTTGGTGGTCTTGTAATCATTTTCAGTGAAGTGCAGCTAGCAAAGAGAAGAACGGTCGCTGGGCACCCTTTTCCTCCATATCCTTACCTGGCGATGTTGGTGAGCCAGGCTTATCAGCGTTCAGCACTGGAGGGAAATTCATGGTATCCCAAGCCAGGATTTTTCTTTGCGTTCGACGTGCACAGTGGAACGCAGCAGTTCTTAGGCATACTGCTGCTCTAACAACCTATTCAGGCTATGTTTGTGTTGTCAGGAGGGAGAACACAAGGAATTCGGAACTACTAGCACTCCGCGCAACGCAAGAAAGGCACGCTCACCACAGCGCGCGGACTTCGGAGTATCACCTACTACTAGCGCCCTCGGCGAAAGTTGCGGCCGAAACTGTCAACGCCGCTCTCCCTCCCTGGACAATGCGCGGCGGCTCCACGCAGCAGGCCGCACCTGTGCGCTTTCATCCAGCGGCCGTGCCATAGTCAACGCGCGCCGTCCGGAGAGAAGAGGAGGAATGCCGAGAGGACAGGAGATGAGACAAGGGGAGGAGGGGAGGAGTAGGATGCGCATGCGCAGTGCGGGTGTGGACACCACACGGCGGAGGGAGGGACGGACAAAGCCCCCGCCATAAGCTGCTTCGCATCTAAAAAAAAAAAGAAAGCCATGAGTGTCACGTGATCCCGTTAGCCTCGTTAAGCCAACCACTCTCCGACGCCGCCCTCCCCGCTTACGAGGCAGTTGCGTGCCGGGATTCTTGAGGAGAAAAGACCCCTTTCCTAATTCAGTCTGGCGACACTGATTCAAGAGGCACTTCGGCTCTGCTACTCATCACTCTATACGCTGTCCGCCATCAGTTGGTCGGAGTGTGCGGCGTTGTTCGGTGCGTACGGGAGGCAGTGCTTTTTTTAGGTGTCCCGTTCTAGTGCGCGGTCGAAATTGGTTGGCGGCTTATGTTTTTTTTCTAAGAGTTGGGGCGCAGCGGCATCATGTCGTGGACCAAGAGCCTGACCATTATACCAAAAAGCCTTGATATAGGCAAAGTAGAGGCCTATCGAACGTCGAAAAGCGCCGGAAACCGCAACGAACTGCGGAGCCACAAGTTCGTCGCAGAAAGCTACGTTCAATGCTCGACCATAGAAACACGTGCCGACACAACGAAATAAGTACTCTCACAGACGTTTTCTTTTCGCATGTTCACTGGTGGTGTGGTTAAACGTTACAACGGCAGTTCGCGAGGCACGCGGTCTGACTAGCTCGTGTGTACGAAGTGACCTGCCATGCATGAAATCTATCTTCCATACATCTGTAATGCCTGTTGCGCGTATGTGCTTTGCTGGCGACAGAAAGATAACTCGTCCTTGTTACCCCGATGCAGTTATCCCACACTTGTGCACGTACGCGCGCAGCGCTTCAGGAGCCAGAAGAAGACGGCAACACCGTACACCGCAGTGGCGCACCGACGGGGGGGGGGGTTCGGGTGTTGTAACCCCCCCCCCCCCCCCCCTGAGGCCGACCTAATCCCATCCCACTCCGTAACTGCTCCTATGTCCCAGAAGACTGTGGCGCTAATGTCTCTGCAAAATGCCGAAAAAATAATAAAAATAATCATCATCCTTGATGTTACTATTATTTGGCATTTTATTTACTTTTTTTTACACGCGCAACATCTGTGTAATGGCATGCCCGGCCCTTCATGAAAAATTGAACCCCCCCCCCCCCCCCTGGTAGAGATCCTGGGTGCGCTACTGGTAGAGCATTCCTCTACTTATTGCGCGCCTTCCTGAATAAAAATACGGTCTCTCAAAATCTTGCCCAAAATGCCAAAAAAGGTAAGACTATAGTATTGGGTTTTTGTGAAATTTTGAC